>SMGT01008021.1:224081-363316 GCA_004794575.1 Lanistes nyassanus
CATCATTGAAATCGAAATCGATAAACCACAGCGTCTGGATAGCGTTTCACTGATTAGACCATAGCTTTCCCCATAGCTCTTTCTACGCATCTCACTACCACTAGCTCCCCCCCCTCCCGACCTCCATCCCCTACCCTACTCTTCGCCATCAAGCCCAGCCTGGATAATCAAAACTGAATAATAATGTCAGAAGGGTTTCTGTCTCTGTTATAAAGAAATAGAAGCCGCATAGTACAATCCGATCGATACTGCATAAAACACCTAACACTGCCAATAAAAATAACCAGGCAAATTGAAATGTTCCAGTGGTTTGCATGTGTTGTTGCAAGGACTGGACCCCCTTATCCTACATATGTTTCTGTTTCTTCCTCTCTCACTGCTTTTAAACCAAACACACTACATTCTGTGCTCACACCACTGTCGGTTGATCACTCCTACTAGCTTGTCATGTGTAAATAATTGATCAAAACACATCATATATATATATATATAAAGTTCAGGTGAGTTGTTCCCCCCCCCCCGCCTCCAACACACACCGAGTGGACAGAAAGAGACAGTAATAGAAAGCACTGATCGAAATAAAGCCAGTAACATATTTTGACTGTTCTTTGGGCTGCGAAATGTGACTGTCGCTATCTCGCACAATCAACGAATTCTGATCCCATCTCTTCAGACTGAGTTCACCAGTACCACCTTGTTCAACAAGTCTAGCTAGTTACAATCTACTACTACAACAAAGCTATAGGCACATGGCGCTGCCAGGCGCGGTGTCGATATCAGAATCCCCATCTCTTATAGTCTTCTGTTAACCACGAATTCGTTTTGCCAATACTAATCGGGACAGGACAATAGAGATCATGCACACAGCCGCTGGTCTTATGAGATCTAACAAGCGCCAACTATGGCTCGATCGAGAAATTCGAATTCTCGCACTAGTAGACTTACCCCAGCAACCTGTCATTCCAGCCACCGAAGGGCTGGAAAAATCGCTCCGGCAGCCATCTGAAGACATTCAGACGGCATCATCTGGCCTGGCTGTTAATCTGCACCTGGTCTGTGACATCGCCCGACAGCTTGCCTCGTCAGCTGCAAGGAAAGGCTGGAGACGCACAGAACTGAAGAAAGTCGCTGTTTCAGTGTTTAGCGTGTGTCTCAGCAACTAGGTTGAATGGAAGACCTTAAGTTTGCCGTGTTAGATAATAAAGGTACGTTGGAGATGCATAAGACCAACGAGGGTGCTGGAAGGCGAACACACGATACGGATAACACTGCACCGAAATCACCCGCTTTCCAATAGCCGATAGTAGAACAGAGTCCAAAGCCCACCGCTGGCAGCGTAACCGGAAGGTCGTCTTTTGTTCGCCAAAAATAATTTGTCAGAAATATTCACGCTGTGCCATCCTACTGCGGCTAGAAAATCCCGACGGTCCGGATGGAAGGGCGACGTCTTCAGTTGAAGTGTTGTCGCAAGAGCAAAAAACCAGTTTCCTGTGAAGCAGACGACAATTACTGCTCCGCGCAAGAGAACCACCGGAAGTGTTCACAAAGCCCCAAGGTGCGCAGGAAATGTACAGTGCGACAAGGACGAAAGGCAGTGTGTTGCCACACAGTCATGGGACTGCAAGGAATTATGAAAAGGAATCAGAATAGGAGAAATCGATACGGCAGTGCGTAGGCCTACGTACGTCTGCGTCTCAGTACCACTATATAGCTCTGCCTGCCTGCAGCCAGCGGCGCTTTCGGTTCTGTCCTGCTGCTGTGCGCGTGCGCAGAACTCCCGAAACTGCGCTTGTTAAATTATTCGATAGACCAATCGAGAAGCTGCCAAAACGTTCTAACGCTCACACCAGTGGTGCAGACGCAGAAATTCTACTTTAAAATGTCGTTGGGCTTTAGTTTGTGTTTTTAATGCGGTCATATTCAACATTCATGATCAGCCACGCAGCATTTCAGGACACTGAACAGAATCTCGTTTACGAATGGCAGACCTGCAGTCTCTACTTCTTGTATGTACTAGATCTTCTGGAAGCAGTTCTGTTGATAACCTGTATACAAAATCAATACGCAAGTGCTTGAACGTAAGGCTGTAGCTACACCTGCCGACTTCTTTTACGACACAGTTTTAGTAAAAGGTAAAGAATGTCGTAAGGGAGGAGTGGGGTGTTTCAGACCATTACTTTTCTGTGGGGACACATCGTGAGGATGATGCACATCTCTCCCTCGTTGCCTTACCTTCACTAACGCGTGGAGACAGGCTCCCATTCGCAGCTGGGTGAACTGGAAGAAGTGCGGTGCGCGGGTATTGAACCCACGCCTTCCAGTTTGGAGACCAGCGCTCTAACCGGTCTGTTTCCCGTTAACTTTATTAAGCCGGACGAGAGAAAGTGTTCGCAGAACATAGAAAGATCTTAATGCATTCTCACCAAATATTTTATACGTAAATTGTAAAATGTACTTTCGCTTCCGATGTAGCATTGATCATCATCCAAACTTGCTTGGTGGGATCGGCGACTCAGTCTAGATAATGAAGTTGTTTTACCGAGAGCCAACAGCAGTTACCTTACATTATCAGATAATGATAAATTGAATGCATTGTGAGCAAAACTTGTCAGCCATGTGACTGGTGACTATAGAGAGCAACATTTTCAAAAAGTATTCCCTTGTGATAGGCGTAATGTATGATAACATACAGACTCTTTGAGATAGGAGATCCTAAGAGATCTAGTGGTTCAATAGCTGCAATGCTCGCTAGATCTAGCATCTATTTAGTATTTCATAAGCAGTTCACGGGCTTAACAACAATAGTGACAAGAAAGTAACGGTATGATTATTGACCATTGTTTATACATCCTTCATCAAGCCTTTGCGAAGTGGGAAGGAGGCGTTGGGATCGCATATCCCAGACCCGTTGATGAAGACTGTATCTCAGATTCTCATAATCTTGCCTACATCACGTTTACTAACGTTGTACGGAAATTTGGTCCCAGAATGCTTGGCATCTTGCCTGTGAAATATTGCACATGGCAATCGAAACTGTCACAAGTTTGTTTCCTGCGCCTGGTGATGCCGAGTCTTAGGCTGTCGTATTTCGACAATTGAAGATTTTTTGTATCGTACCATCTTTTAGCGCAGGAACTGCTATTTATTTATTTATTTTAAATCATACACGCGTACAGATTCGATTACCTCGTGCGGAAATCTTTCGTTTATTTCCTGAATTCCTTCGCTCGCCGTGGATCGTTCCGGTTATAACTTGACAGATACCTATTGTTCCAGTTTGCTGACATTTTTGAGCAAACCTCCCTTGATGGTGGGGATAAAGGGAATTTACGTCATAAATTTGACTGGGCCAATAGAGATTCGTTTACCTTTGTCATTCCCTTGTGTTCTTTACCATCTCACCCGTGTGTGGGTGCGCGTGCTGGGTCAATGGGTTGTTACTTGAGAAGCGCAAGCACTTGTACAGTTCTGCCACGCACATTTCTCAACCACCGGTGGCAACACTGTAAAGCTATGAAAGGGACAAGTAGGACTCTCAGATGGTTTGGATCTCGTCCCCACCACAGCTGTTACAATATTTTACAATATCAATTGTGATTTTCTTCAGACAGGTGCACCACCATTTTTCACATGCTGCAGGCAGGGGCACACGCTCCGATTCACACATTCGTGAGCAGACCAAAAATTAAAGGATTCGGTGCACTTATTTGAATAATATTATGAAAAGCAAACCACAGAAGAGGGAGAGAGAGAAGGCGGAAGAGATGGGAAAATAATTACGTAGATGGACAGAAGCACGCAGACCAGAGAAGGATGAGAATGAGACAGAAACGAAAGGGGGGGTACAACATCAACAGTCCGGGCTCTTACATCGTTAACACCGTCATCAACAAGCCAACACGAGCGACGTTTTCTGCCCGTCGTCTACCCTATATTACCGAATGTCATGTTTACAGTTACCATCAACAAAAAGAAAAAGACGACGACCACAGCAACATGCACCCGTACTTCTCGGACAAGGATAGACTATTTCATTATTTTGACTTGAACAATAAAAAGCATTTCAGGCATAAGCAGTAATCTATGCATAAAAAAGCCACAGACGGCGCTGTCGCACTGCGCACGCAGGCACGCCTGCACACACACACACACACGCACACCCCGTCTCAGTCTGCCCTACATGAGTTCCCTGCCCGTCATCACGAAAGTACTCCATTCATTCTGCACCTGTACTTATAGCATAAATCATCCACATTCACAGAGTATCTCAGTTGGCATTGTAACATAATTTACATCCACCTGTCGCCAACAACATATGCCATTTATCCGCTTGGATAGTTTTTACTGTGCACTTCTTTTCTTCTTGCCCCCAGTCCATCTCCCCTCATTCCCTCCCTGGCTCCCTTGTGTGTCTGTATCTGGTGGTGGGGGGAGGGAGAAAGATTGTATACATTTCTAGATAAATTAGACATCACATAATACCAAAAACGATATCCCACCCAATGTTTAGGCAGAATAGACGTAAAATCTGGCGAAAAAAACTGTTCTTTAAATCCAAGTCACTGGTGCCCATACAGAATTCTACCAGACCGTTTTTAATGGAAATCTCATGTAGCTGGTTAAAAGAAATAAAACACAACCATTGTACAAACCATGTAAACGGTAGCTACTTTTATCAGCCACAACAACAAGGCAGGTCTTCCGACACCAAAACTAATTCAGACATCTCGTCCTGGGACAGTGACCTCATTCTAAAAGTCGCTTCTCACTCCTTAGCTATGCTACTCTGAAACACACTCCCTGTATTCGCACAGTTCCCTGGGATCCCGTGGCGGCTCATATTAGTATCCATGTCTCCCTCAAGATGGCCATGTAGCTGTTTACCCTCTGTTTATCGTCTAACAACAAAGAGGAGGTAAAAAAACGTCATGCAATTACTCCCTTACGATAAAAAACTCTCAGAACCTTCAAAGCTCCGAAATGAGTGCGTGTTCGACTAGACAGAAACCAGGTGAAGCGTATCTCCAGCAGCGTTCTATCAGGAGTTCTGTCCCGTCAGAGAACCTCCTGCTTTATGGAGCTCATCTCGTCGCCGCTGTCCCCTTTACTGCTAGCGTTGCTAGCCTCGTCGCCCACGTTACCCAGCAACATGCCAGAGCCCCCGGGATCCCCCATCCCGGCCACAGGCGAAGCGTCGGCTGGCGAGTCGAAGGCGGGTATGGGGCCTAGGGATGGCTGGCCCAGTCGAGAGTAGCGGACCATGTCCACACGCAGGTACTGCAGCAGCTGGAAGTTCTTGTCCGTCAGCTCCGTTACCGGCTTGCGCTTGAAGCGCCAGTACACGCGACCGTTCGTCGGGTGCCGCACCTGCTCGGCAATGCCCAGCCCCAAGTCACCTACCTAAAGACAAAAATATATACGCAATAAGGATTTATTTGCCAGCCCCAGGTCAGCCACCTGAAAACACAAATATAGACATAATTGTATAATAAGGATTTATTTTCCACATCCAGGTCAGCCACCTGAGACCACAAATATGGACATAATCATATAATAATGATTTATTTTCCATCTAGGTCAGCCACCTGAGGACTCAACTATAGACACAATAAGGATCTATTTACCTAGCTCCAGGTCAGAAATTTCGTGATATAAATATACACACGCACATCACTAGGCCCGGCTCCCACGTTTGCAACACGATGACACAAGTATAAACACTCCCAACGCTATGCCCACCTTCAGGTCAGCAATCTGGCGACAAAAGTCCGTAGGTTCACGGTCCTGGCAAAGAGCTCTAGTCTTCTAAGGCTCCCCTCCCAACCCCGTGCCAGATCTATGTTCATCAGCACTCATAGTCATACAAATACAAACGGTTAGCTAAGACACGAACCGCCTTAAATGTTTGGCCACCGAGGCTGGAGACAGACAGGAACGGAGAGGGAGAGAGTGGGGTGGAGGAGAAAGGGGGGAGAGGGAGAGATAGGTGAAGTAACGGAAAGTAAGTGCGAACGGATGGTGAGAAATATAACACTTCATTTGCTATTTTATAGATGTCTACACTCTTTAAATATTCTGAAGACATAATGAAACTATACTTGAAACTGATTGTAAAGAAATACTTAAATTTCATACGTTTTATTGCAGCATTTTACAACTGAACTAAACAAGTTCGTCTCTCCAAAACGCCCATAAAAGACCTCTCTACATACAGATATGTATCTATACAGAAAATACTTCTTAGTAGAGTGCATTAATCAATAGATGAATATGTGCCTACGTTTTTGCGTGTGGGTACGTCTGTGTGCGTGATTGAGCGTTTTATTTGTGTGCATATTAATCACTGATTTTATTTATATCAATATATGTATATTCTAATGTCAGGTGAACTACACTGACGTGTTCTTTGACTTTTTTATGAATACCCCCCTGAGGGTAACATAAAGAAACTTGACCTTGAACTTGAATGGACGTGTATCTAACGAGTCGCACAAGTTTATCCAAAGAAGACCTCTTTACATACAGATATTTATCTATATAGAAAGACACTGCAATAAGCAAGTCAAGAGATCAAAAGAAATCACCAAGATACTCCGGGTACTATAAATATTCATTATATACTATAGCGCATAAGTTTTCATTCTTGTTCACATACATAAAGATGCGGATTGGGAGTTACCTTCAAAGGAAGCCTACCTTCTGAAAAAACAACGCAGATGCCCATGCCGGGTGCCTGTTGTTGGTGCCTGCCACCCGCACAGGAGGCGCGATGGACTTCTGCGCAGCCGTGGTAGCGGATACGCCACAGCCGTCGTCGAAACACTCCATTAGTCGCTTGATGCGGCGCGCGTGCATGGCGATGAACTGCGTGGGCTCCAGCTGCACGAACTCAGCCGTCTGGCTCATCTCCGCCATCTCCTCCTCTGGCGTGGCGGGCATCCAGGTGGCCGGAAGTTGCGTCACGTCGATGTCCACGGGCGCAACCGGAGAGCTGCTGCTGCTCGGTCCCACGTGGTGGGACAGCGGTGGGGGCGCGGACAGGTGACCCCTACCCTGCGGGGACAGACCAGAAGACACCGAGCCCAGGGCCGAGGCGGAGAACAGCTGCTGCTGATGATGAGGGGTCAGCACTGAAGGAGGCTGGAGATGCCCTGCCTGGCTTCCGCTCTGCGCGCCAAGCATTGCATGCTGCGAAGGGTGGAAGCCTGAAATGCTGATGTGCATGCCCATGGCGCCTGGCCCGGGCAAGGGTCGACCTTGGCCTCCCATGATGGTGCCCATCAGCCGGTTGCCCCGTTGGCTGCTGTTGTTGCTGCTGGTGGTATAGCCTTGCTGATCCTGCTGCGAGTTCTGCGAAGAGTTGGACGAGCTGCGGAAGAAGCCCGGACTGAACATGAACGTCATGGACATCTTCTGCTCCAGGAAGTATTTGCCCAGCTCCAGACTTCTCGCCAAGTCCTCGACCCCGATCTCCACCTCCATCTCCCCTTCTGGCACATCTTCGTCTTCCTCACACGAATCCTTCAAGTGGCCCCTGTCCAACGTTCTCCAAGTCGAGTTCGCGGCCTCGCTGAGGGCTTTCAGCACGCCGGCCAACCGCACCACGTGACCCAGCGATTTGCTGATCACGCCGCTGTGCTCCCCTGCGTTCAGCTGCGCCATAATAGTCGACCATTCTTCTTCCTGAAAACGCCGCAGCTCGTGCATGGCCTCCGGACTAAAGAGATAGCGGCACGAGCTCCGCGCGTGCGCGCGCGCTAGCTGCCGGTAAACGTCCTTGAGCGTCAGTGACCTGGGTCGCTGGCTTCCTCGGGCCGCGTAGCCACCGTCAGTGTCTTCGCCGTCGACCGGCGGGAGGGAGAAGGCGGACGGGGTGATGTCGGCTGTGGATGGGCAGGAGATCAGGAATCTACCCGACATCCAGCTGGGAGACTTGACCGTCAGGTTCACGATGTACTCGGGGTCCGCGAAGCCGCACTGGTTGAAGCACAGCACCTGCGACAAGATGCCCGAGGCCAGAGGGCCGAAGGCAGCACTCTGGTCTGGACCATGCTTGACGTTCTCCCTGCTGCTGTCCACCAGAACGGTGAACTGACCCGGGAAGCCCTCGTACAAGTCCTGCATTTGTGCCCGCGCCGGCATCTCGGGGTTCTGTGGGTGGATATTCAAACGGTGGTGGCTGTCCTCCAGTCTTTCCGTCACGTGCAACACGCGGCCCTCACTCTCCAAGGCCAGGCTTCTCAACTGATGTATGTTAGGCGTTCCTGTTTCCGAGGACGTCATGCGTGGATTTATACACACACATATATATATATACAAAGACATATTTGGTTCTGCTTTGATCAACATTTTAAACTTTTACAATTAACATGATTCCTCAGAGGGGCACTATGAAACAATTTTAAGAAACCTAAAGTACAACAGTGGATTAAAATAATGTCTTTTCTTCATGAAGACAGTCAGAAGCCAAACAGGTACAACTGTAAAATAATTCCTTTTTCTTAACCAATTCAAAGAAAGCACCTCCTTCAACACCCTAAGCTAAACTGTTTGCTGAAGCATAATAGGTTAAATCTGCAGAATTATACACTCTTGCTCTCAAAATCCACATAAGAACCAGGCGCTTCAGGGTATTTTAATGTCACAAAGTGAAATATAGGGGTAACCCCGAGGCTCATCCCCCCTCCCCCACATACACACTTTTAAAGAGAGAAATGCTAGTTTGGGGTTTATAAAGCCTTACAAGACGTTTTACAAATGGGGAAAGCCTGCCTGAAATGGTAAGTAAACGAGTAAGCAAGAATAAATATATGTTTTTGATAGTGTGATCTGCACACGAATGGACGGGCGACTTCCTGCTGCTACATTGATGATTGATGATTGATGATGATTATGATGATGATGATGATGATTGGTGAACAATGCAGGTAGTGGGCGAGGGCGAGGTTGTCATGCGTATGCATGGCGATTCGGAAAGTTTTATGGCTCTAAAGTTGATCAGGTTTTCTGGCATAAGATAAATTCAGATTCTTTTTTAAAGGACAATTACTTCGGAACTCCCCAGGGGACAGAACTGCAAGACATCCACTTTACAAACAACAAGGCAGTGGGGTGGGTGGAGGGGGGAGGGTCGGCAGCATTCACCAGAAAGTCATGCACTCACCACTTTCACCTCAACTGACAATGTTGTGAACAACTAAAGAACTTACGTATCGCAACAGCTTGGAGTTTTCTAAAAAGACAAAGACGCCTTTCAGGTAACATATGCCAAAAATATGGGGTAGGTAGGCCCGCTTTAAAATTTTCATTTTTGTGTTCGTTCGCGCATGCGTTTTGTTTTTCCATGGGGGGGGGGGGGAATTGTTAGGTCGACGGAAAATCTTCGGGTCGGTAGGGTGACCGGAAACAATACAGCATATATATTTTTTACCTAAACACAACAGATAATTATAAGTGAAGCCACGAACTGTATACATCGTCACTTCTTAAATATGTAGTTACACTGAAGAGGCTAATCCCTGGTAATCGATAGCCGAGTGATAAATATCTTGGGTTTCATGGTTATGTCCAGGTTCGAAACCCATATTACCTTACGATGGTTTGGTTGGGGTTTTTGTTGTTGTTGTTGTTTTGCGGGGGGGGGGGTTGTTGTTAATGATTTAGTACAGTATGAGGTAGGGCTTCTGTTTTCATGTGTAACTTCAAGCCTGTGTCGTTGCACTAAACGGGATGAGAGGTGGTTTGCGCATGCGTGCCCGGGCTTGGGCAGAACTCCGCTGGGGCGCGTTGGCTGGAATGGGAAAAAGGGGTACAGGGTGCTAACCTGTGTGAACTAAAGGCAGTCTCCATGTATGCGGCATCTCTTCCTTGCCGTGCACCCTGTCGCGCTGTTGCAAGTGGCGTCTGTGGTGGCGCTGCACGTCATCTATTAGGCTCAGCAGCGGTGTCAGAACCTGCCGCAGAGCCGCCGACTTCCGGGAACTCGCCCGCGCGCCGACGGCAATCCACAGCACGGGCGGCTCGCTCCAGCAAGCGTGCACGCGCACTTCTGAGTGCGGACCCATCAAAGCTGTAGAGGACATATACACTCTACACAGTACACACCAAGCGAAAGAAGCACAGAAAACACACATTTGTGAAAAATGCTCTCACCTACTTTTTCCAATTTAAAAAAGCAACTTCACCAAATCAAAAACGTTGTACAAACGTGCTAAATGCAATGATGAAAATATACATCACATATCGTCTGCCCTAGCTGCGTTCAACCTCTTACATGTGCTAGGATTTCTTTAATTAAACCGGCCACTGAAATGATGCTTACCAAACAGTTCAAAATTAATTTACGTCGTGTATAATCTGGGCATGCATTTGGGAACGTTGTTCGGCTACGGGAAGTTTTGTTAATCTGCGTGTAACGGACGCGTTGCATAAACCCAAATCTTCCAGAGGTACCGGCACGCTTTTCATTCCTGACACAAAATGTAACGAGCCAGAAGATTGCTAAACACTGTCACCTAGACGTCCGCCAGGTATAGCAACCAATCAAACATAGAGCAAAGAAGTAAACAAACAGACAGCAGATAAACTGCTGAATTTTAAGTTCCACAAACATCATGTAAGCAGCTATCTCAAAAATGAACTGATAAAAAGTAGCATAGTAGGCCTATATTGTGCAATGTGAGTAACTTGTGAAAGCTGTGCTAGGTGTGTCTCACTACCATCCCATGAAAACCGCTCACTCAGCTTCACTGAACGTGACAGCAGGAAATGTCCATGAGAGCGCTTAAATCGATACTGCAGTACTGAATCTGCGAAGAACAAGCCGTATATATGTTAAGTCTGTGAACAGAAAAATCGACATTTATGGATTGAGAATCTCACCTGCGCAAGTCGAAAGCAACGGCATTAAGATATACTCGTGAGGACAGCCAGCCCCCTGCGCTAGATCAATCACTAGCCGTCCCGCCCTTACGCCACACACTCGTGTGACGTCAGGCAGCGTTATCATCTGCGCTGTTCGGTAGCTGTCACGCCATCCACCATTACTCCCGCCGTTTATTTCACTCGAAGAGTTCATGTTGAGACGTCTTCGTCTGTCTGTCGAGGCTGCAATATCAGGTTAATGAACAATTGTCTAGAATCAACAGGAGAATTACGTCCTCACAGCCTCGTTCTTCAACAAAATAAATTAAGCCCGGTGTAGCTATCGTGTTTTTATTCTATAATTAATAATTGCACGAAACCCCCATTAACAAAACGCACCTTGATTAAAAAAAATCCTCAAGATTCCAGCCAGGCGCAGCGGTCGAGATGTGAAACAACACGTGGTTCCAGCCCTAAAATAATAATACCATGTGCTGAGGGACACAGCTGATGGTTCGAAGGTATTGCTAGGCATACACACTACAAAGTACCAAGTGAAGATAAAAATTTAAGTTACCAAACCAGAGCGTTGACCTACCTTTGTGTCTGGGGGTGGTAGGGGGGAGAAGCTATCTCGAAATACAGAACATCACAAATCCAGCGATCAAACGGCGATGTGTCACACTGATCATACAGGCTTTTCTTTTGATGTGGAACCCAACCTTTTATTTCTTTCAAAGACCAAAATGGAGTCAACATGGCAGCCAGGTTAAAAGAGTTGCCCTGCCTGTCTCATCTTCTTATCGAGCGAGGGCGCTTGTAAGCTTGCTTGGCCAATCGTGCAAGGGAGTAAGCAAGCTATTTTTAGACTTGGTTGCGAGCAAGCGAGCGACCCATTGAAGTGGGTTGTGCAATCAAAGGGACGTGATATGCTCTATCCCAAGGTATTTCAGTATATCAGAGTGGCATCCCTTGTTTCGAATTTCTTTTAATTAGGTTCACTAAGCTACAACTGGCTTTTATCCGGTCCAACCTTTAGCACATTTCCTTTTTTAAAGCTAAAGGGTGTGTTTTGAAAAAGAAAGTTATATCTGCTGCAAAGGCAGTGTTCATTTTATTGCAGATAGCAGATTTATTCCAATTTCTCTCGTCACATGACTTCTTACTAAACACAAAAGGTGGATCACGTGACCAAATACGTCAGAAATGAAGAAATGGCAGATGCTGGCGACTGGGCTGTGTTGCCCAGCGTGCTAATTGTCCAAATTTACAGCTATCTACCACAGGAAGATAGACTTGCAGCTTCCGTCGTTTGTCGGCGATGGAGGGCTTGTCTCTTCCACCCATCCTTATGGTCCGATGTTACGCTTGAGCTTAACTGTGGAGAGCGTCTTCGGAGCAACTTCCTTGCAAACAGATGTGGTCGTTTCGTGAAACAAGCAGTCGTCAGATTCAACTCGCGCAGCACCACCGAAGTCAGAGAATGTCTGCGAATTCTTCATATTTTGTCAGAAAACAAAAACCTCGAAAGCTTTTCGCTGCAACCGTCAAGTTGCCATATCGACTGGCCAGATAATGAGTTCTACATTATTGACAGGTAAGCAAGTTTCATTTTGCGTAGTTGTGTACCATCTGATCCTCGAGGCTGTGTTTACATCCATAGCCTCGTTTTAGATTAAGAGGTGGGTCACTAGTTTGTTTACCATGAATGCACTATCTTTTGAGTGCAGATGTTTTATGATTGCTATGGTTTTTGGACTGGGGTCGTATGTCAGCATATTTTATGCCCATAAAGCTGTTAATTGCTGAAGTGAAGGCTGATAATATTTTAGATTACATCTATTAGTAGTATTACCCTATATCCAGATTGTGCATGTGATGATCTTGCCCATCGGAAAATTTAGAAAGTGGTTTGCCAGCTGGCTGAATGCCAGCAAGCTCCTGCATTGAACTGTTTTGTCAGATCTAGGGACGCTGCCTGCAGAATGTAAAGTCTCAGTGTACATGCAGCGAATCCACTTTTGAAGTGTAACTTGAAGCCAGTTATAGTTTTCAAATTCAGTTTCGTAAGGCAAAGTACATTTGACTTACTGATTTAGTGATTTACTAGTTTTAGGTTAAGGTTGTCCCACAGCCTTGTAGATGTAACGTATAGGATCCCCACTTTTCTATCCATGGGCCAGCATCGTGAGGGCGTGCCTGTGGTTCGCAGGACAAATATTGAACCTTTAGGTTCAGAGGCCTGCACTCTACGTTTAGATCAGTGTTAAAAATCAGAAAATATCAGTTTTCAAAAGTTTGGCTTACTCGATTCCTTTAGGTCATAAAATGTAATATTCAAGTATCGACTATTGACTATTTATGTACACAAGATTAAATAATCAGTGCATGAGTATTTAAACATTACAGTTGAATATGGGTAGATCAGAAACTCAAACATTTTCTAATCACTTAAACTTTATTTATGTACATTTCAATTTCAGTGTTTCTAGGGAAAATTCTTGGATAGTCTAAGAAATAATTTGGGCTTAGGAAACTTTTACAAGCAGAGCTGCCTAGGAGCATAACTGAGTGATACAATATGCATGCTGTGTGATGGCTTTTAAAAATGGCAGATTGTGGATAGAACTTCTACTGGCCACCTTAGATATAGCAGACTGTAGGAAAGGTTTCTGAAGAGTGGTAGAGTTTACAAAACAATTCTTTACTGTTTAGAATGAAATAGAAACTTATAAAGTTGGACAAGCTTCACAACAGTATTTTGAGCAGTTCGATCATTGCAGTAAGTTTTGCTGGATTAATTCACAATTTACTGGGACTTAAAATGAATAAGTTGCTTCAATTACTATGTAACTAGTCATGAGTTTAGAGAAAGTTTCATGTGCAAATATTTCTGATATATACTTCTTAGGTTATTGATATCTCCATAAAGTAAATTACAACCTGACTTTTATTTACCCAGATTTACAATAGCAGCCATTAATTTTACTTGCCTGACTACGACTTACGTTTAACACATTTTTAATGTGTGTGTGTGTGCGCGCGCGCACACACACACTCGCATGAGGGTGGAGAGTTTTGAGGGGGTTAAAAGGAAATGTGCACAATTCTTAAAAATTTAAAGTATTCCAGAATTATTAATATCTTTTCTCATGGTGTCAGAATTTGGGCTTAAGTGTAATTGTTTCATATTCATGTTACTTGGGCTGTGGGATCGAGGCATGTAATGCAGTATATCAAATACTGACGCCATAATGCAGTGTATATCAAGAATATGTAATTTGAGATTGTGGGTGTTTTTCTTCCCTAGCTACCTGAACAGCATTGAGAAGCTGATCCGCACAGCACGACATCTTCGCCACTTCTCCATGGGATGTGTGGAGCAACTGATGATCTATGCTCCCGGATTGCTACCAGCATTAGCAAGACGTCATGCCCTGGTTCTGCAGTCCCTGCACTTAGCCAGTGTGAAAGAAGATTCAGAGAGGTATGACATCATGGACCTGAGCCCAACTGACTTGGCGCCTTTCTGCAATCTTCAGATTCTCAGCCTGGACTACGACAACGTGACAGCTGAATTGCTTCTAAGTCTCACCAAACCTGGACGCAGCCCACTGAAAAAACTGGGAATGCATGTGCACGGCGTTGAGTCAGATCACCCGCATGTTGACAATGCCACCTGGCAGCAGTTAAGAGAGGCCTGTCCACAGCTTGAGGTTACCCTAACATTAGTGCACTCTTATGAAGGCGTTGGTGCACTGCTGTCCATCTTGCAGCCATGCATGCCGCTGGTAGCTCTGCGACAATACTTTTGTTCACGTGTGAATGCTGCAGCCATCTTCTTCTTGGGCAACCACATGAGCGATGAGATCCAGTCCCTAGAGATCTTGGAGGGCATGTCATCAACCAACCCAGTCTACTATGAATCATTTGCTCCAGAAGATCCATTTGTTATGCTTGCTTGGCGCTGCAACAAACTTAAGACACTGCGCCTGATAGGTTGGTGCTGTTCATTTTATTTGATAATACTTTAATAGTCCTCTCCTAGAAATTTTCATTGCCTTATGATTGAGGCATTGTGGTGATACCAGTCAAATGTTCACACACTGAGTTGTGTGAGGTTCACTTTGGCTTGTTACCAGCACTTATTTTAAAAAGGAGTGCCCAAGTAAGTGACAAACTACCGAAGTTAAAACCTTTGTTAAAATACATGTTTGGATCTAGAACATACAAGATCTTAATCATTCAGTTTATTTTAATTCTAAAGCCTGTATGTTTTTCCCAGTCTCTATTTTTTCCTTTAATTTTTATTTAACAATAGAAATCTTAGTAAATATCTAGAACTGATATTACATGTGTGGAGAAGTTTATATTTTTGCCTATCCCTGATGGAAATGGAAAATAATTAACCTGAAAAAAGTGACTTGATGTTTTTTCCTGTCTGTCAACAAACAGGTTTGGAGATGTCATCTAGTGACCTTATTGCAATTGCACGTTTGAGAGGCTCTCATCTAGAACACTTTGACATACCGCTAAGTTGTATTTCTCATTCCATGGTTGATTCCGACTGGGAAGGTAGCTATGGAAGTGTTCCTCTTGTTGTTCTTGGTGAGGAGGTCAGACACTTCAGTCAGCAGGTAGGGGGTGTTTAGATTTAGATTTAGTTAGATTTAAGGTCATGGGCTGTTATGTAGTTTTTGTTAGATTTAAGGTCATGGGCTGTTATATAGATTTTGTTAGATTAAGGTCATGCAGTATGAACAATGCATTTTAAAGACATTAAAGTGGATGAATATTTAAATATATTTGTTTATGCTTTGTGCCAAGTTCTTGAAAATGTTCAAATTATTTTGTGCTCTTGTAGGTATCGGACAGTCTTGGTCGTGATTGGTGGCCTCTTTCGGATCGAGAACTGCCAAATGCCATCCTGAACAGCTGGGCAGATGCAGAAAAAGCCTACATGAGCATCTTGCTGGCTGATCAGTACTCACCGTTTGTACTGAAACGTAAAAACTAGCACAGTTTGCGTTAACTTTTATACCAACTTCAGCTTCTTGATGTTTAAAAGATATACAAAATGATGAAAGTTGGATGGAATATTTACTGAATAGTAAGTTAGCTGATACAAACCAAACAAATCCCATCTAATAACTCTGCTCATCCCCTGATATATTCTCATCAGCAACTGACTACCACTTAAGGATTGCTATGTGTGAAACTTGTTAATTAAGCATCGACTTGTTGCATGAGCAAGAAGTTTTGGAAGTGAGTTTATTGCACTGAGCTAAGTGCACATTTAAGGACCAAAATTGAACAAACAGTACTAACATCACATGCGTACGGACTGTGTGAGACAGCTTAAGGCTCTGTGGAAGTGAAGAATGCCAGTGTTTTAATTGCAGTAGATCATGATCAAAATTTACTTCATCAATTGCTTTTTTTTTTTTGTTTGATGTTCAATAATGTGAAGACTAGTTCCACTCATGAGAAATGTAGCATGTGATTAGCACAGTGCAGAATGTTGTTGATTTAATGTAGCAGTATTAAGAAGCAAAGAACAATGCTACTGATATTTGCAGCATGAAAATGAGCTTGTGTTACCAGCAGAGCAACTGTTTGTCATAAATTTTTTTGGCTGTAAAATGACCTTGTGCCCTTATAATTCTGTTTCCTTAGGCTAGCTACCAAAATCTTCAAAACTCCAACCTTTTGTCTAATCTGTATTCTGTTTGCTGTGTATTATAAAGATCCTGTACACAGCAGCTCTTAAATAAATATGTTCCCAAGATAATGTCTTTGAAATATGTAACGTTGCTATTTTTTTCTGTCTAAATGTGATTTTTAGTTGGGGCAAGTTTTCACCCCTAAGATGCATCCTTGCATCACTGACAGATGTCAAAATATATGTTTGATGTTTCCTAGGATTTCACCAGGAGCAGGCTTCTAGAAATGTTTTGTAAAAAATTCTGTGCCGAAATACTTGTTGAACCATTTCGGTTTCATTGTTAGCACGCAGACCTCACTTTAGAACAAAGTATAATTGGTCTTCAAGTGTTTTAAATATTTACCTGGGTTTTTTGGGGGTTTTTTTGGTACCTGCTTTGTCCATCACTGGTGGAAAATATTTTGTCAGATGTGGTTGAGTGGATTGGTTAAATCTGGCAAGGTAAGCATAAAAATGTTAAGCTTTTTGTTAGACCTAGTGATGAAATCCAGATAACCAAATAATGCAAAATATTTTGACAAGCTGATGCGCAACATGGTTTCATGACTGAGCTGTCTCCTGCCTGCTTTTTGTGCTTTCAGATTGTGAATACTACATCTTTTTCTTCAGAGTTGTTCTTGTGTGGGTGTACCTAAGATGCACTGCTAGTGATACACTACCCTCGCTAGCTCTGTCTTTGCCCTCTTTCTCAATGCTTTTTTATGCTTTTGCCTACACAGAATAAGTATAAGAAATTAACAGGTAATGCAGATAAATGTTTTCCATGTGCCTGTGCACTAAATAATCCATCCATTTATGTACTTTACCCAATGCTTTTTCATGAGTAACATCTGCCAAATGGTTGATATGGTAACAGTCATTCAGGCTTACTTGGTTAAACCTTGTCATGCTAATGGTAAAATTAAGGTTTGAATAACAGGAAGTTATGTGTAAATACCTGTTTTGTATCCAGATAATAAGTTGGAGTTGTTGTCCCTGTATTGACTGGTAAGTTGTTACTTCGTGTTATCTATGATTAATATTACTGGTATCAGGTGGTTGGATTATTTCAGAAATCTTGCATATATTGTAGACCAGCACTTATATCAAGTATTGTGCACCTGGTTTTTGAAAATCGGATTTGTGATTACTTCTCTTTCTTTGATTTTTTTTTTTAATTCTCAGACTGAAGATGGACGAAAGCATGTTTGGGTCATGGTTTTTCCAAAATTGAACACCAGGCCATGGTGTGTAGATTATTAATGTAGATGGCATCTACCAGTACCCGGTTGAGCTGGAGTAGGATGTTGTACCAGTGAACGATACATCTAGCTAGCATTTGGACTCTCGCCATACTGAACTTATTTGTTGTTTGTGGAATCTCAGACAATCCAGTGTGCCGGGCAGAAAATGTTATATTTTTATGAACGTCTTAGTAACTTTGGCAACTTAAAACTAGTCACCAACCTTGTACAAACAAATGTGAACTTTGAAATAGTGTGGCGCTCAAAAGAATATCCTTGGGATCATAACTGTGCAGCTTGCAGAGAAAAACAAGGAAGGACTTAGACTGCATACTGCATGATTGTTATAATCAGCATCAAAAAATCTTGGAATGCATTTGCTGTTAATGTTTTAATCATTCCAGTACGCTTACCATTGAGCCCAGGTGTTTTGAAGGGCATGGAGAACTTGTTTTTATGTTGTTGACAAAACGAAGTCTGTGATGACGGCTAGAATGATGAAAGGGGAGCACAGAAATTTGTGGTTGCCATGGTAACAGGGACTCAGAGCTCCTAATCTGCAAATATTATTTGCAAATTTGCTATCGCTGCCTTACCATACGTGTACATAATTCTGCCAAAGGGACCTCACACATTGGAAGAAACATTATCCATATTTGAAACTACATTATTTCGTACTTGCCAGTCAACCTTCAAATGGTGTTTTCATTGGCTCTAGGTTTCCCCCAGTCTATTCGACAACATCATAAATATTCAAGCGCATCAAGACCAAAGCATCTTCTGTGATAAATGTTCCATGCTAGAGAGAAAGCATTTATAAGTCCTAAAGACTTGATTCTTGATAACAACACGGATGCTATGCATTCAGCAAGGAGGGGGAAGTGTGTGGTTGGCATGAGGATGTGTTTGTCTGAAAAATACCTGTCTGCAGGCAGAGAGGTCACATCATGGTTTTACACGATAAAGGTATTGTTTGCTTGACGTGTGGAATATCCGATTGAGATCTTGTCAGGTGACGAGTTGAATGCAACTGTGGATCACAGCGTGAATAATTAGGGAATATGTACCTTGCATCTTTTTTAAGTATTTGTGTTCACCAGTTTTGCTTCCTGGACAAAACATCTAGCCTTGAGGCATTTACATATGTTTAAACATGCCAGAGCTATATGTTGATTATACTTACCAAGTAAGATTTTGTTGATCAAGAGTCCTGTAACAAAATGCATGTCAAGCTGCTGGAGAAAATTCAATTTACATTAATAGCTTACATTAACACCTCATGGCACTATAAATCACTCTTCAGCTGGACTTGTAGCCATGGAAGGACTTGATGGCGAAACTTGTATTTAAAATTTTAATCTTTGTTAATAAAGTAATGCAAGAGAAAGGATCCATGGTTTTGAATTGTCATCTGTATATATTTTTTTCCTAATGAACTATTTTATGTGGTTGATGTGGTTCTTAATGTGGAATTGTCTTCTCAAGTATGCCAAATGCTATCAGCAGACAGTTCAGGGGTGTTTTGCTGTGACACCAGCTTGCATTTGCTCATTGGTATGTTTGTGATACCTTGTTAGAAGAGGGAAATGTTGACAAAATCACTAATACATCACTGTTTAAACTTTAGAGGATGCAGTGATTAAAAGTTTTTACTTTCCAGTCAAATGTAGTCTTTACACTTTTATTTTTAAACCATGGCTGGTTAAATGGTTGACTTAAGAAAATTTTGCATTAAGCTACTTACTCATTTCCCTCTCGAAGATTGGAAATTGTATATGTAGTTCAGTGCTTGATGCAGTTCAGTCTTCTGCCCAGATGAAAGGTTCTGCCTGTCTTAGTAATCCCAGAGCAGCAAAGCAGAAAGAGCTGATTGCTGAATTATTCGAATGTGTCCCAACTATATCTGAAGGTTACTGTTTACACCACAGTCTTTCAGTTCAAGAGCAGTGGCGAAAGATGCTGACCTCAATCCTTGTCACAACACAACTAGGCAAAGTACAGCAGCATGGGAAGACAGAGGGTGAAAACCGACTCGTGGTGTGCATTTTTGATGATGGTGGGAACAGGTTGTGTGCCATCATTTAGCACTGCACACTGCTAGCCTTCGTGTCGTCCGTTCCCATGGTACAGAGTTCGCCTCTTAGTCCGTTTTAAAAGCACCACGTGCTTTGTTCATTGTTATATATCATTTTCAGAGACTGTACAGCAACTGGTAAATTCAGGGTGTTTCAGTTCATGTTCAGTAGAGAAAACCTTGAAGTGTAAGCTGATGGACTTGCTTGTGAGTCACTACTGTATATTTTTTTTTAAGTTGCAGGATTGTATTGTATAATCAGCTTGATCCTATTGACCATGTAGAAACAATGTTTTGTCTGCTGTATGTTTTCTCCACAGTTTTGCATGCTGTTTTTAAAAAAAAAAATTTTTGATTGCTGTTTGGAGTTAATGTTCGCGTAGAACTATTGCATAGGGTAACATCCCAGCTATCACAAACATTCATGTTTGAGTCAGCACATCTCCACCTATTAGCAGAAAAAAATTGTTATTCTATGGGTTTTTTGAGAAGACTGTTACGTAGTCAATATAACTGATATTGAAGACTTGCATTAACAGTAGTTGATGTCGTGTTCCTGTCCTTTACAATGTTTCTTGCTAACGTGTTTGAAATATTCAAACTGACTAGGTGTGTTTCTGATTGATTTACAAGTGTTTAATGGTGATTGAGATTCACCATTGGTGAAACACACCACACTAACGATGATGTCTTTTTCGCAGTGGTTTTGAAAGTTTTAAATGATAAGTGTGAAAGAGTGCTTGTAAGACATGCTAGGCAGTGAGAACCACGTACTCTTTAATTATTGAAATGCTGTTTGAAGACCAATGCAGCTGCTAAAAGCAAATAATAGCTATCCAGTTTAATGTACTGACTGCCTAGAATAATTACTCCTAATTGTGAAAATGATGGGTTCTGTGTTCAGCTTGGCTGCCAGATTGGAAAGTAGCTGATGCAACAAAGTTTTAGAGAGAGGAAACCAGAAATGTTCAAGATTGGTGGGGGAATGCTATATTTGAGAATTGAAAAAAAAAATGAAGAAACTGTTGATGTTTTGGTGTCTCATCTTTGGCATTACACATTTCAGTCTGTGGACACTTTCCAGAGAAGGTTTAAAACCGTAGATTTTAATATAGCATGTTGCATATCCTGTCTCTTAATTTTTGTGCAGCTTAATTGTTGATTGTTGTAAAAATTCTTCTCAGTTCTGGGATTTGGACAACGTGGTGTAGATTTTCATCTTTTCATATTTTCTCTTTAGTAAACGCTGTTTGAAAGTGTCACCAAGAGAAACTGTTTAGTGTTTGACACCAAAAATTGGCAGTGATTTTTGGATCTGCCTGACTGTTCCCCATTGTCATAGCTGATGCACGTTATTGCTACAGAAATGATCGATATTTTGGCTTCAAACTTAAACTTGGTCATTTTGCTGTTGCACCTCTATGCAGGTGAAACAGTGGTGAGAAATTGTGCAGATTTGGCTACCTCTGTATCAAACGTATTCTTACATCAGTGACTACTTGTTACCTTTGTTTCCGGTGTTTAAGTCAAGATGCCATGGTTGGGGTTAGAGTGATTATTACACAGTATGACAAGACCTACCTAGATACAAAATGCATGTATATTTTCATTCCATTTACTTCTTTCATACTTTGGAAAGTGGAAGAGGACCACAGGTAATTGGAGTTTTTAAAAATGATCTAGGAATAAACAGGAATTTACCCTTTTCATTTGTTTTGCCTTTCAACTTTGCCAAAGAGTGGCTCATGCGTTCTTATAAACTAGACTGCTTCAGTAGAAAAAATGTATTACTAATATACCAACAGCACATTTACAACCGTTATAGATCCATTTTAAAATGGAAACAGACTGTTTTCGTAAGGTTCATCACAGTGCTTGGTTCTAACCAGTTTTGTTGAGATGCGCCTTTAAAGCACATTACTGTTTTATTGGGTGTTTTTTAACGCTTAATTGAAAAATATCCAAGCTGTGCCATCTAAATGTCTTGAAAGCAGTATTTTTTAATATTAGAAATATATTAGTATTCCCACATTATTTATTGTTGTGGATTTTCTTAATGTTTTCCAAATACTAATGAAGTGATGATACAATGTGGTAAAGTAAGTTGGGAAAAGTTTTCTGGACAGAAAGAGAAAAAAAGAGATGGGGGGGGGGGGATTTCCAGTATTCCTGATGTTGTGGCTGGTTTATTTTCAGATTTTGCTATCATTTAGATCACTTTAAAAGTAAAATGTAATTTAGATAATTATAACAGTGCCCTAGTATTTAAAACTTGAAAAACAGATTGTGTGATTCTATATTTTTGAATTCATGTAGATAAAATGATGCAAAGTAACCATACTCATTTATAATACAGAAAATACTGTGCATTTTGTGGCTTTCTGAAGTTCTAACATGCTGCTAGATGTAAAATTATGAAAGAAACTATCTGTAGCTGTTTTGCAACTATTTTTCATGAATGTTTCAACAAAAAATATTCTTTTATGTTCACTGCAGTATTCTTTGTCATTAAACAGTACCTTGAAAATTTCAAAAATGGGCAAAATTTAAAGAAAGGCTAGAAAAACAACACCAGGTCATGTCATAGAATGGTGTTTTAACTTACAAAAAGAAAACGGTGATTCCTGAAAGAAGTGTGCATTTGAATGGGTTTTTTTTGTTGTTGTTGTTTTGCTTCTAGTTTTATGAATGTATGGTTCCGTTACATGCTCAGTAGTTCTAAGAACGGTTTGAAAGATAGCAGACCAGTTTGGTATAGAGGAACATTCTGTTGTCCTTTCTGATGTTTTCTGGATTTTCACAGATTTTTTTGTCCTGCACCATCTTCCACTTAAGATTGGTGATCTACAAAGGTGTTTAATATATAGAAACTGTTGAAGTTCTGTTTTGTCACAGCTTAATGATGCGAGTGCTTATTGTGTGACCAGAAAAGTCTGCAAGATGCTTATCCTCCTCTTAATTTTTTTTCTTACTTTGGAGATTTTCGTATAGATGATCAGACCTGTCAGGCAGATGCAACTGAACTCTTAGCTTGCAGAAATATTAGACTTTAATCTTCCTGTTCTGTGCGTGTCACAGATGTTTTGAAGGATTCTGTGAACTTGGGCTGGGGTGATCCAGTGAAGGAGAGAGAACCACTATGCTTAGATAACTGACCAGAAGAGAGTTGGATCTCTAAAATGTCCAGCAACCAAAACCTTAAGGGATTGCTATTACCTTTTAAATATATTTTTGGGGACTGTATTTAAATGAAAGTTATCAAAAGATTTTTTGTTCTGCATCAATTCTGTCTTTAGCAGTTGGCAGTGTCCACTTTCTGAGCCCTTTTTCCCTGTTTCCAGAAGGCTTTGACATTTTTTAAAATAGGAGTTATAAGGCCATGAGTATGGAGCATCTTAAACAGATGTTTGTGGTTAAGTATTCAGACTTGGTGTTCTGTGTCTGACCAGCAGGTATGTCAGCTTTCAAATGTTTCCAAATTAAATCTGCTTTGAGCTTTGTGCACACTGAAAATGTATCCTTAATGTGTACACTTTCCCTGAAGTAGTGGAAGTTGATGTTTTATTTATGCGAAGTCTATGGTATATTGATCGAAGACCTAAAGAGAAAGATAGTGATGTGCACTTTTTTGTGAAATAAAGATTCCTGGGTGTCTTATGCTTTTTTCTGTCTGTTTATATGTATGTGTTTGTGAGTGTGCACTCTTGCATGTGTACACATGGGCAAGAGTAAAAAAAAAAATCAGAGCTGAAATCATGTAATAGAATTAAAGTGAGGTTTCTGACAGGCTGAGGGGTTTATGCTGACAATCCCACGGTTCATATAGAAAAGAGCAGTTTCAAAGGTGTACTCGAAGCTGTAGTACTGAACTTAATGTCCACCATAAATGCGTTAAACAGTTTACATACGCGTACACTGTACAGACTCCTGTAACTTTTGTGATGGGCAACGGTTAGAAGCAGCGATTTGCAGTGGATTGGATTTGTCAGCCAAACAAATGTGCTAGATCACAGACGGGGATATGGGGTGTGGCGTGAATGAATGCATTACCCTTTACACTTCAGCGATTCAGTGTTTCATGATGTATGACCAGATCCTGTGTCCGTAATAAGAAAACCTTAAGTTTAATCGAAACACGAAGACAACTTGAACGTATTTGTTTATAATACTTTTAACATGGGTTGTATAGCACTAACAGTCTAATAGAGCATTGAAAAATCTGTAGTATCGAAACAGATGGGGTGGGGTGATTTCTTTTTAAAGCAAGAAGCCACCATCTGTCGATGTTTTAAACAATTAGTTGCGTTTGGTATCAATAATACTGGGATGTAACTCTTCTGCTCTGTGAGTTTAGTGTTGGTGACGAGCCGTGGTTGCAGAGAACAGAGTGCACCCAAGAGATGAAAACCGAAGCGCTTTATATAGCGACTATATCAGTATATGAGCTGAAGTACATGTCACTGATATGTGAAAGGAGATGTCTGTAAAAATCATGTCATACTTTTAAAGCGATTTCCGCGTATGTACCATTAGAAGTTAGAAGCGAAGATAGTTAAAACGTTGATCTATCACTCTCAGTCACGTATACTCGTATAATAGTGAATTATAGTCTCAGTCTGTGGTCTCCATGCGATGCATTCACATCGGTGCCAATAATAATAGAGCATGGTCACTAAATCAACTGCTAGGCGTTTCAAATGATGTTGTCAAATCGGTATGAGATTTTGCAGTCACTGGGCCCACCTAAGCTACTGGTTTATAGTAAGAACATTACATGCGTCTGACGATCACTAAGTCTCAACCATGATAAAGTTGCAAGCAGAAACCTGCACACCTCTTGACTCTTCATCGTTCACAAGACATGATGCACTATCCTGGTTCTGAGATTTACAATTTTTAATCGAACTTAACTTCAGCAAAGACGCAAGTGAGTAGATCTAGAGAGATCTCTTTGGGCCTACGGCCTTGGCTCAGCCTCACCCTGTTGTATTAAAATAACCCCATGCATGGTGCCCCTCCCAAAACTTGATTCAGAAACTGACAACAAAGAGTATGTTCTTTAAAATGGTTACAATTTCTCCAACGTTGCTTCTGTCCTACATGTACTTTCTCCAAGGTCTTCCCTACGGTTTGCAAGCCCGATTCTTGCCCATCTACTTCCGGATGCATGGCATGTCACTGTCAAACATTGGCTTCATAAAGATATTATTCATTCCATGGTTGTGCAAATTCTTCTGGGCTCCCTTTGTGGATCACTATGGTAACAAAACAATATGGTTAACATGGAGCATGCTTGGTTTGTGTGGGACCTGCCTG
This sequence comes from Lanistes nyassanus, assembly GCA_004794575.1. Taxonomy (NCBI): domain Eukaryota; kingdom Metazoa; phylum Mollusca; class Gastropoda; order Architaenioglossa; family Ampullariidae; genus Lanistes; species Lanistes nyassanus. The sequence continues at coordinate 249,283 of SMGT01008021.1, forward strand.
TTAACAGCATGTATTGAGCCTCACTGGCTTCTGCCTCTGTGTATTGTTCTCCTTTTGCTTAACTTTCTCACTTCTACTCAAGACATTGCAACAGATGGTCTGGCCATAGAGATTCTTACAGCATCTGAAATTGCAAATGGCAATATTGCACAGGTTGTTGGCTATAAAGTTGGTGCCATTGTTGGAGGTGGCCTTTTGGCGTGGTTGAGTGACTGGATTAGTTGGGGAGCGATTTTCACCATCCTTACCTTGAATTATGCAGTGGCTGTTTATGTTGTGAAGACTTTCATTCCAAGGGTAAAGTCCCAGGGTCTTGAGCTTACTGTGATGGAACCACAAGAGTCGCTACTTTCCGGAAGTGATTCATGTACAGAAATGATGCCCCAATCAGGAGGTGCAGAAAACAAAGATGCCTGCTGTACTTTGGAGTCTGCCAGTTTTGCTTCCAGCATTAAAAATGTAAACAAAAGTTCTGTAGCTTCTAGCTGTATCAAGAACTGTTCTGATAGGAGTCAGATTCAATCGTCCCATGCATGCAGAGAGTCTTCAGACTCTTGTGATTTGCCATCCACCGCTAATTCTGTCAATCGGAGGGGACGCCACTGGATACAAGATCACCTTTCAGATGTCTTGAGCACAGAGGGCACCAGTTGGATCCTGGTTTATGTTTTGCTGTATAAGCTTGGTATGTGATAAGAGAATCATAGGGTGGGTGTTGCCTACAGGCAAGAAATGCACTTCCTATGTGGAGAAAATTTTGATGCAAAGTATCCCGCACGGTCTTTGCCTTTGCTTGCAAAATGTTCTTTTGTGCTGGTAGCGTGTTCTAGACAATGTTACTAACTTCTTTTCTGCATGGAAAGAGTAATTCTTGCCAGTAAGCAGCTCCTGTAGGGGAAGTAGATGGTATCCTTAAAACATGCTTGCAGTAAGCTTTAATCTTAAGATACTTTGTTGTTAACGTGGATGTCCACAAATGTGGTTTTGTGCTGGGGATTTTGATGTTTTGGTATCATTCACTAGAGAAACTATATAATTTAACCACAAAATCTTGTTTAATGCCAAATGCAAATTTCTGAAATTTTCTCACTTTTCAGTTTAGGAGAAATCAATGAATTCTGTTGTGGGCAGGGGAGCAGGGAGCTTTAAACATGATGCCCATGTTCCTTATTGATCATGGAATGGCTGCAGCAGACGTGGGTATATGGACAGGCGTGTTCGGTCAGGCTGCATCCATTGCTGGATCTGTTGTTGGTGGCATGGTGATCTCCTCACAGAGGTAATATCATAAAAACATTGAAAGTAAGAATTGCCAGTTCTTATACCATTAGGTATGGCAAGAGATTTTGACAATAAATAACTGTTTTACTCCCATAAGCTGTCATCGGTTCCCTGATAGCTTAGTGGTGAGACACCAGTCCTCAAAACAGGAAAAAGTTCTCGGTCCTGTACAACACATGTATGAGTAAAGGGACTGCTGTGGCTTCAGTGGTACTGAAGTTTCTTTGTGCAGAGTCTTCAACATCTTTGTGCGGTCTTTTGGTAATGTACCCTGAAATTTAGGAGAGATATTTAAATTCAAAGGGGTTTTTTGTATGCATTAAATAAAAATGGAAAACCAAGAAATTGGTGTGGATCATTATTTAAATTTTTTTTTGAGATTCTTTGTCGAATTCTTTATGTCAAAGTTCGTTTTTTTTTTTCACAGATTCTTTATATCAAAGTTGTTTCCAAAGTGCATATATTTTTTTTTCTGTGTGGACAAGTACATAGGGACAACTGTGTTTTATATATATATATATAGCACCGGAAGTGACATCACACTCATGTCACTTTCCACACTCTCACTCGACTTTTTTTTACCCGTAGACCAGGCTTGGGTTCCATGGATGTTCACATCTTAGTGTGTGATATGTTTTTGTGCGCATCTAGCTGTGCTCTTGAAACCATGCACATCCTCCTCCATCATCAACCTTCCATTTACTCACTTCAGTGAGTGAATATTAAAGTGATTTAAAAGTGAAAGAATGTAACTGTGATCCAGACAGCAAAGATTTCTTTTAATCAGATTATTTTGGTAGAAATAAGTTTATACTATGTACATGCATCCGACGATAATTTACATACTGTTATGGTCAAGGCAAGGATGGTTTTGAGAGCATCAAATGTAACTGCAGGTGTAAAGCTCTGGATCTGCTGAAGTTCATAAGTGTCATCAAAGTTTTGGTGCTGTCTGCTGAAGCTTCTGCCGTCTTCCTACTGCTTGATAATCCTGCAGCGGTACATACAAGCATTGGCAGAGGTTTGTCTTTTTTATTTGCTGTTGGTAAGCAGCACTTTCATTAAGTACGTTGGTTTTATGTGGCCACTGAATCTACGTTGTTACAAATTACAAATTTTTATTTGTGTACTTTGATCTCCTTAGTGTGGTTTTTACTTTATGATCTTCATGACATAATTTTTTATAGTGAGGAAACTAGATTTAAACAGATTGACAAAAAAACAATCTACATCATTTACTTTCCTGCTGCATAATGTCAGGGCAAACCCATTACCACATAATCTTTTTGGAATCTTAGATAACTTTGGTGAAATTAGATCTATAGATTGGACAGGTATACCTGTTGGTTAGTCACCCTGGGTTGCAACTCAGTTTAAATGCCCCTTAATGGCAAAGATGCGGTTACCATAAGTTTTTCTGGATATCTTGATATCTCAGGAGTGTATTAGCATGAAACAACTGTAATGTAAATGTAATTTGCCTTTATTAAGCAAAAATGATAGTTTTGAATGTGAAAACATATTTGAGCTGAACGACTGCTTGTGACTCTCATTTGAAGATCTGTCTGCAAAGAGAGTGTCAAGTGCATTTCTTTCTCAAATGCCTGTGGAGTGCCTTGTCTGGAAGTACAACTGAGATTAAGCCTTTCAGCTTATTTAGCTATTTTTCCCTCCCAGTGCCTTGTGTGATGCTGCTGCTGCTTCTGCTGGTGGTCAGTGGAACCACATCCACAGCAGCCTTCACCTTGATGATGCAGTGCTCCCAGCGAGCAAGCGCAAACTGCCAAGCAAGTCACTATAGTCTTCTTGCAACAGCAGAAGTTCTGGGCAAGCTCCTCTTTTCAGTATTTGTGGGAGCTCTGACTGATTCTGTGGGGTATCCCATGGCATTTGCAGTGTTTGTACTGTTGTCATTGACAGTTCTTCCACTTTTTACTTACGCACCACGCTGTCTCTTGGATGTTTTTTTTCAACGTAGTGTGGATGGTACCACGAAAAATCACTGATGCAATGATGTAGGGTGAGCGATACTCCAAAGTATGTGCATGTGTGTTGATGTGTCAGAATACATGAAGATGTGTGTTTATATAAACACATGCTTACGCAGGACCAGATAACTATGCAGTGAGGAGTAATAATGTGTCGTGTTGACCTGCAGAAATGTATGTGTATGAATGTGTACATCTGTGTGTTGGAGGAGGGTGGAGGTGTTCTGGAGGGATGTCTGTTGGAAGTTTGACTAATAAACATGTGACAAATAATTATAGGACAAGATGTCATTCAAAAGCAATTGTATATACAATGTAGCTACACATTAACCACAAAAAGAAGAAAAAACTGAATCTGGAACTTTGGAAGTATCACAGCTTTCTTCTGCCTGGAATTGAATTTTTTTTAAACTAGAGGCTAACATAAATTTAAAACCAAATGTTCAAAAACAGTCATACATTTTCTAAAGTGCTTCTAACTGTTCACATACAAGTATATATATTCTTATGAAATGGATAAACCAACAAAAAAATTAATTGGATCAAGATAATTTCCTCCTGCACACCAATTGTCAAAGCCAAATATATATTACCTCGTGTAATTGTGTATCTTGTGTGTGCATGTATAAAAGTTAAAATGTGGCTGTGCCTGTAGTACTACTGCCAACCATATTAAAGTCACAGATGAATGAATATGTCACATTTTGATTAATTTGTAAAAGTATGTGGAGCATTGAAAAAATCTACTCACTACCAAGTTTCCAGGGGTAAATAAAACAAGATATATAAACTGATGCTAGAGAAAAAAGTTTAGTACATAAATAACACCATACACAGCTTGTTCTAGGTGTCACACAAAATGGACCACATTTTCAAAAGGCTACCTTTTCATTGTTTCCTAAACTGCGATTGCTAGGGACTTAATCCCCAAAAAAAAGTCCCTACCAGACCAACACAAATTAACTACTTACAATTTGTAAGCTTCAATCATGGGCAACCTTGCTTATTATTGTGACAAATGCTAGAGTCCGAAAAAGAAAAGTAACCATGCATTACACAGATTAGCTTCCACAAACATCACTCTGGCACAAGTACAAGCACCATACTGTATAAGCAGCCAAAGACAGTTCCAGCCATTTCACTGCTTGAATTTATCACAGAATCTACACAGTCTAAGCAAATCCACAACATTCACAAGGATTTCAGAACAGACAGCCACATCAACTGACATTTGTTTGCTTTAAACTGATCCTATTGTGACTAGGATTGTCATGGTGAGTTTGTTAAAATGTCCAGAACTGGAGGATGAGTTGCGCTTCTTAACCGTTCCAAAAGGAAATTATGAATGAGTGCATTCACTTCTCCGGAAGCTTCCATCATGACCATATGACCAGCGTCCTGAACAACCTCCAGGTGGGAATCATAAATTGCCTGCAGGGATTAAAAGAAAACATTGCAGTTTGCAAAAAAAGACTGCACTACACATGTGTGAAGGGTAATAAAATGCAACAGTTTATTGGATAAGTCATTGTTTTTGTACGATGCACTGGCTTATCAAGACTACCAAATTCTGTGCTGCATTTTTTTCTGGTGCAAGTGGTGGTCATAGTGAAAGGATGTAGTGTAAAGACTTTACCACTAAAATATCTAGCCCCAGACACAGCAGAACTTTTAGATCTCAGAAAATTACGGAGAAACAGAAGTATCGGCTTCTCCACCAAGATCAAACTCTTAAATAGCTCAAGTTGTCTCCATCTTGCTGTATGGGTGTGAAAGCTTGATAGTGATAGCTGAGTTAGAAAAGAAGATCGAAGTCTTTGAGACAGCATGTCATTTGCTAAGACCATCTTGCAAGGCACGTTGAAAGGCAAAAGGACAGGAAGCCAAAGGAAAATCTAGCCTGACAAAAACAAAGAATGGACAGCACTTGCTACAGACAGCAGAAGAGAGATAAGGATGGCAGAGATTGTTGGAAGCTGCATCCTGCAGGTCTTCCCTGACCTATTAGGTCGGACCGAGAAATGAGAAAATGGTTTTTTAGTATACATACGTACACATCTGAGGCAGCTTGGCCTACAGCCATCTGCAGCAACTAAATTCTTTTGGGATGCAATCCTAAGAACTCTGCCCTCAAGTTTAACCTTTGCATTATGCCCCAACAGCCAGAACAACCACAGTGACGCTCATCATCCTCTTCCGACAAGAAAACAGGCGATGTGAACATTGTAATCGTTTTAAAAAGGAACAAGTGACTGCCGCTTGGAGATAGACCGAAGTTAACAAAAGCAGATCTGAGCGAAGTTAAACGATAGACAACACAGACAATCAACAATTTCAGAGCATTACCCTCAGGACAACAACAAACAACATTACCCTCAGGACAACAACAAACAGATAAAGGCAGAAACAGATAAAGCCAAAGACAAAAAACAGGCACTTAGCTGTGTGAAAAAGAGAGAAGTGGAAAGTCCAGCATGGAATAAACTGCTGGGACTCTTTTTGATTGATCTATTTCATAAGGGCTGGGGTGTGGAGGGGAATGGGTTGATGATTTGTGGGGTATGCTGGGTGGTGATGCATGACCTTCGTCCACTATTATGAGATAGGAGAAATTAAAATTACCAAATATTTTAACATCAAGAACTGATTGCAAAAAAAAAACCTGATACCTGCCTTCCAACTTCTTTTTCTCCCTTTCCACCTCCACACACTCCCACCTGACACACGAACATGAACATACGATGGCATGAATGCATAAATGCTACCTGAGCTGTAGCCTTTTCTTCATCCAAAGAGACTAGTTTGTCTTTTTCGCCATAGATAAGCAGCACTGGACACACAAGCCACTGGTGAAATGTTTCATCGCCATCAGGCCAATCTTGGCCATTCATGGTATGTTGGAGAACGTATGTGGGTATGGAAAAAGCCTCTTGTCTCACCTGGGCCATCTTGTGAGCTTTGTGGAACGCATTCCTGTTTGAAAAATTGTCAGAACCATATACAAACAGTAAGGCAGTTTATTAGAAAGTAAAAATGACTTCGTACTAGATTGATACTTTAAGCAAAAGTTCACAAACGGCACATACCTGCAAAAAGTTTTGGGAATGAACAACGTGACTGAACATGCTACCAGCAAAATTATTCCTAACTGCATTCTTCAAATGCAACTATGGCCATCAAAGGAGCCTAAACAGACAAAATTAATGTACTTCAAACTTCTTTCTTCAAATTTAATTTTGCCATTAAAAGTAAAGTCTGCAGCAACATCCAATGTTGCTTAACATACTTCTGAAATCCACAGTTAAGGCAAGGCTTGATGCAGCATAAAAGACAGGCAGGAAGTGTGAATATTCCAGGTTGAGGGGCTAGTGGACTGGGGTCTCCTCCACTAATGAGCACAAGGTTATGGACTAGACGTGCCCGCTGTCTTGCCAGCAGGCAAGCAAATGAACACCTGAACAGAGATTGCTTTTATTTTATAATTGTTTAAATAAATGCTTCCAAACTACAACTTTTTCAGCCATTGCACGTATCTAGAATGCAGCAATGGTTGTACTACCATGCAAACAATCTGTCATGAAGAATGTAGGCAAGCATGGGAAGGTCTTCATGGTTGCTGAATGAATGTGCATGCATGCGAATATGTGTGGTGCTGAAGATGGGGGTATAAAATATAATTCTTTCTCTCCGACAACATTAGAGTGTAATTTACACTGTCCACTTATGATCAATCAACTCTGACTTACCCATACGAGTGACCAATAATGACATTCTTTTTCTTGCAGTACTTGTCAAATATCTCCTCCAAGTCTGCACCGATCTCTTTAAAATGGTAGGCCTGAGGATCTTGAGGGGTACAGCTGAATCCGTGCCCAATTAGGTCTGGTGCCACTATTTCATAGCCTTCTTTAGCAAAATAGTACATCTGAGACTGCCATACATTAGATGAGCCACCAACACCATGAAGAAAGAATAGTACAATCGCATGATGATGCAATACCTTATTATTGTTTACAAACGATGTTTCTAATCTGTCTTCAGTATGACCCTCAAGTTCTGATCGTAGATCATTCTGTTGTATACGTGGTCTTGAAAAAGTGTTGTTTTGTGAAGCATCAGTAGTGAAAGAGTGCATCTTCAGAAGATCTGGGATATGTTGAGATGATGGGATGTCTGGCACAAAAACACCACCTTGCAACTGCAGGCTTGTATCACTGTGTGATGCCAAACAGGCATTTGATACTGAAGAGGTGCCCAAAATCTCTGCTCTATCTTGCAATTGAGAAAATATGAGGCTTTCTCCAGAAAAATTTTCCACAGACTTTGAAACGTTTGTTGGAGCTATCTCTCTGGATAAGAAGGCCTTAGTTTCTCCAGTTCTTCTCCTGGGTATGGTAAGAGGACCATTTGCAGATGCACCAGATTTTCTATACATCTGCTGCATATGAATCTCTTTCTCAAACTGAGGGTCACGGGGTCGGGGATTAAGGTGCTGAATGTACAGTACTCTATTTGGTCGGATCTCAACTAAATTTCTCTCACCACTGTCATCAGAAAATGGTTGAACCCGATGTTGTCTTGAGTGACCACAGCAAACAAAACCAGTCTTTGATGATCCCTTACGTGGTTCTCTTTCCATGCTTCTTTCTGAACACCTCTCATCTCCACACTATTCTTCCTTTCAGCTAAATACTAATAAGTAGAGATTCTGATTCAGCATGGTTGTCTAGCTTTCCTATACAAGACATTCCCTGTGCACTGGTTGGAGAAAACCATATGTTCTGATAGGTATCAACTGTAATTTAATCAAAATTGTGTGTGCAACATTAGAACTATGCATTTAAAAGTAAAACTGAACCAACATTTATGTGAATGCTGCATCAAGGTTATTTCAATAGTGCATTAATTTATATTTTCTCTCATAGATGCGAAGTAACTATCCTGATAAGCTATATTGCTAAGGATCCTATTGAGCAAAGATCCCAAATCACAAGAGTTATCCCTTTAAAGCATTAAGTGTAACAAATTGTGTAAGAGCACACCCGAAATACTGTTAAAAATATAGCACATGAATGAGAAACCCTATAGTCAGCAACTGCTGGAAATTTGTTTGTACCATTTATATATGGTCACAAATGATTCTCGAACTAGTTGTCTTTTTAAGCAAAAGCCATAAGCCTAAACATATTTGCAAGGGTGTGCAATATCTTAGGGTTCTAATTCTAGCTTTACGAGTCCTAAATGAAAAACGCCTTAAGTGAACTTTGCATAGAGATCATCATCATGCGAATGCACTTCCGAAGTACCTTGATACTTCCTATAGTATATATTATATAATAATATAGTTAATAATAATAGTTTAAGTTTGGCACTAATTTAAAGGCGAGCGCACTTGTACGTCTATCCCGATAAATTTATTGACAAGTTTGAGTCGGTATTGAAGTGCTTATTGTAATATGTTTAGATTTTCACTTTTTTGAGTTAAGTCTCACCCTCAGTCATAAATTACTGAACAAAATATGGTCTGCGGTTTTCCCCCACGACCTTTAGTTGCCGGATCTCTATGATAAACATAAGCGAATGTTTCCGGTTTAGAAAGCAATATCAAAAAGCTACACCATACACTTTTTTTTTAAAAGGGACTTTTAAAAAATAAATGGTAGCAATTTTACTTGCAGCCTGTCTTATATTTGTTTGAAAAAATTAATAACTTGAATTTTATAGGTAATTATGTTTTTAAATAGCAGATTAAGCATTTGATTTAGGGCTGCATTTTGTTACTAGGAGTAGGATGTGGACCCAGTCTGCTTACGACAAATTATGGCGGCAAAAACAAAGTAAACTTCATTACCCCATGATAGTGGAATGCGAAATCAGACATGTCAGTCAAGTTTAAAGGGTACATAATAAGTCTGACTTGATTATTCTTGCATTGAATTTTACAAACTGTAGGATATTTTGTTGTTTTCTGACTGTTAGTGTTAAAGATCAAGATCAAGATGAGATGAACGTAAACTTATGATTCATGAAGATCAGCTTGATCAACAAGGAACAAGTCTCATTTACTGAATTAATCATTTGTTTACTGATTCATTTAGTCATTTCATTGGCCTCTGTGATGACTTGAGTCTCATTGAATGATTCAGAAAACTATAAGGATGTACTTTTGAAAGCCAGTTTCGAGTTTCTCTCTGGTCTTTCGGCCATTCCCATTGTTTTACGATGACTAGAATTATAAACTCAAAGCAAGACCAATGTCCAGAAAAGTCTACACATGCACAGTGCCGCAGACAGTGCATAAAATAATAAATAATCACACAATGTAGTCTAGTACTAACCAAATGATTGTATCCCCTTTGCACAGGTACTGGCAATAACACCCACGATTCTTAAGGGAAAAAAAGGAAGAGTGGTGGACAATAGTTTCCATATGTCAAGAAGATGTTTAACTTGCACATTTGTACATTGAAGATGCCAACTTTTAGCAGAATAAGATGTTTGATCTCCTGTGAAACAAACAGATCTAGTGGGCGTTCAGGGACAGTCTGTGATGACACTGAAAAGTAAGTTTGGAAACTGGTTCACATTTTAAACCCTTTTTTTCAGATTTACTTTCAAGAAAGTTACAGATCTTCAAACTCTTAGACAGGAAAATGCATTATCCTCAGTTAGTGCATCAGCTGCCTCAAATGTGTCTCATGTAAGTGAAATATGTGCATGCACGCATATGCAGAAGTGTATGCTTGTGCTGTGTTTTGTGTGTGTATGTGGGGGGGGGGTGAATTACCTCCTTATAAAACAACTATTTTGAAAGAGGTAAATACAGAAATTAGAGAGTTTTTTTCTGACTGCAGCTGGATCAACCCAGGAAAATCCAGACATCTATGGCTTCATTTACACTTGCCACCCCTCACAAGCCAGTGGCGACTGTTCCACCACAGGGACAAAAAAACCTGCTTTCAGCAACACTGGAGGAAAGTTCTAACCAGTAAGGCACATAGTGAATAAAAATCGTCCATTATGTTAAGTATTGAACAGATGTTGTGACTAGGTTTACCATAACAGTTAACACAGACACTATACCTCCCCCCAAAAATTCCAAAACAACACCGCCCCCCACCCTACCCCAGTATTTGACTGAAACTTTTTGTGTGTTATAGATATAATTTTTCTATTCCAACAACATGTCACTAGCTGGCTGTCTTGAAGTCTCATTTAACTTTTAAAAATTACCTTATCCTTAGTTTTCTATAACAAAGAGTTGTCACATTTAGTTGTGCATTAGCATATTTTTCAAAAAAGTGACTTCTTCTGAAATACCAATGGCTACCTGCTGTTCCTCTGGTGTGCATTTTTATAGCCACTAAAATACCACTGTATTGTTACTTCACTTTATCTTCCTGAAATATGTCTAAATGGTGGTTCACATTTCATGTTTATTTTAGGATAATGATGTTCCAAAAGTAAATTTGTTCAAGGCATCATTTTGATGTTAAACACCAAGAATCTGCAACGTGTTTGGAAACCAGTTATGATTTAACATCATGAGAGATCTCTTAAGTTTATTTGCACCACGAACGTTCTAACACACTAATATGTGTATTTTCAGGGCTACAAGGTTGAAAGAAGAAAGCAGTGAGACATCTCTGAAAGACAATAACTCTCCCCTTAATTTCGTTGTTGTTGATGATGATGATGACTTTGACATGTCAACTTTGACACCAGGTAAAGCAGAATTAAGTTCTAGTTTTACCTTTTTCTCACTGGTCAGTTTAGCTGATTGACTGCCCCATCCTTGCTCTCAGGGGATTACATCACCAGTGACTGCTGCAAAGGAATTTCTAATTTACTGTTTGAAGTTATGAAGTGCACTTTAGTCATTTTGATGTGCACGTAACTATAATAGTATAAAGCAGGTTTGTTGGTGAGAAGTGTTTTATGAGTGTGATCTTGCTTATTCCAGTTACCCCCAGGAGCCAGAGGAGGAGAGATAAAAAGGTAATGTGCTTAAGAGGAATATGAATATGGTTGTAAATACAGTTTTACACAAAAGCCTTACCAGCAGCAAAGCTTGAGAAATCAGTGTCAAAAAGTCAAAATTAGTACAAGAGATGAGCAATTTTATATCATGCATAGATATTTGGCTAAACAGATCAAACATACTACTGTTAGTCATGATAATTATGCCAGTTGCTAAAACCACAATAAACACTAAAACCGGTTTGCTTTTGTCCTCCCAGAATTCACATGACAGCGATGATGAGATCATTCCAATGCGGCGACATCGAAGCATGGTACTCTCCAGTGATGAAGATGATGTTGACATTCCTTCGGGAGGAAATATTCTTCCTCCTTCACAACGAAGAAGCAATCTGGTCAGCACCAAGAACGATACGCCATTATCTGCTTGCAGAGATGAGAAAAGTTCTCGTCACATTTTTGCTCAGCGACAGGAGAATTTTTGTTCCTCAACTCCCAAAATCCTCCCACGGCCACAGAGTTTCTGTCCGAGATCCACTATTGCAAGGAAAACGATAAAAACACCATCTGCAGGGTCTGTTACTGGAACTGAATTAAATGCAGATGCATCCCAGCAAGAGACTTTACTGAGTGGAAAGGCATCAGTTACTGCAAATAGATGCTCGGCAACACCTCAGCAAGGTGAAACTAGCCTGGTCCCATCCATGTCTTCCAGCAGGACTGTACCAAATTTTCAGCATCGGTCACTTCCACCACCCCATTCAGTTGTTACTACCAAGCCTCCTCCAGGTTCAGAGAGTGTAGATGGGGACATTTTAAAGCATCCGCTGCTGGCAGCAGATGTTTCTCAGGTAAGTTTCAAAGTTTTGTCATGTTTCAATTCCTGGTTTCTACATTTCTTACAGCATTTTTCATGGTGCATTATTATTATTATTAAATAAGATCTCATAGCATTCATTGATTCAGTCAATGGTTTTCTCTAGTGATATCGTATAGGCTTATTCTGCTGCAGCAAAATCTCAATGTGCTTCATGGATGTTGATCTTAGATTGGTTGTATATGTGTGCGTGCAGTTGACCAAAGATCACCAATCAGAGCTACAGCAGTTGCTGCTGCAGGCTGCTGACGAGGTGTGTGAGATTATCTGCACTGCCAGCACTGCTGCAATCATGAACCTTGGTGTCAGTGATTATACTCGTCTTCAAGCCCTCTTAGCTGCCAGGTCAGAACATTGTGTCTATGCGTGTGTGGACTGGGCATGGGAGATTTTGTGTAGAAGAATAAGGCTGGAGCATGCTGGATGTTCAACTGGAATAATTTGTCTTAATATAAATGCACCATGTTTATGAATTTTTGCTATCATGTTATTGATTAAAATTTTTTAAAACCAATTATCAAATTTCACGAGAGGTTATGGTACTGTGAAAAGTATAAGACAACAAAGATAAAAAAACAACAAAACTTTCTTGTCACAATACTGTAACATGACCCAAAGTGCTAATTCTCAATTAGCGATCCCTAACCACCCTATATTGTTGAGTGCCGATTTCTTTTTTCCTTTTTTTTAATTTGCTTATATCAGATTTTTCATGTCGCTGCTTTAAAAAATGTAATTGTAAGAGTTAAATTAAGTGCATTTTTTCTGCTGTTTCAAAATACTAGCTGGAAAAGAACCAGTATTAATTTAGTGATAAGTATGTGTACATGTACTTATCTACCATTACTGCCATTTTCTGGATGCAGCTGATTAAATTAAGATTAAAAATAAAGATATCACAGCTTTTAGATTTAGTTCTTATTCCTCTCTTCTTCAGGAAACAAATTAAAGATAAACAAAGTACCATCCATGGATCACCAGCCCGTGATGCATGCTTCTCTGCACAAAACTGCAGCTCAAACCCTTTACGGAGGAATGTCATGGAGGCTGGTCCTGGGAAGATCCCGATCCACACATCTCCTTTGGCTTCCACCACTGCTGTGAAGAGAATTCCTGCCATGAATTTCCAGTCTGTGGCAGCCTCCCCTGTGCCTTGTGGAGATAGCTTCTTTGAAGACACTGACAAGTTCACACAGTCACACGTCAGCTACATGCGAGACAGTCATTCCTCGACACACACTTCACCTGCTGAGCCTGTTTCTACAGCTGCTTCAAAAAGTGGCAGGACTTCTCTTGAGTCAGGTGCTTCACTCCCAGCTTCTCAGTGTTCTCAGATGAGGAAGGGTGCTGCCAGAAGTACCCAGGTGTCTCAGTGCTCTGGTGTTGTTATCAGTGATGACAGTGCCAGCACCCTGATCAAGACGTGTCCTGACAATAGCAGCAGTTTCAGGTTTGACTATGAGATCTCAACAGCCACTCGAGATCATAAACCAAAACAAGGCAAGGCTTCGGGAGGGCAGCGCAGTGTGTTCCTTCCTGGCTCTGACAGCGTATCACCCAAAAACACCATAGACAATTTTGAAGATGGTAACAGCGAGGATTTTGATATGGCAGAAGTAGAGGAGTGGGACACCCAGGCTTGCAGAACTGATGGTGGTACTTTGAAATCGCCCTCAGTGAACTGCACCAGTTCTGGTAGAGTATATTTTTATGTTATAACTCAGCTTTAGAAAAATCATAGCATCAAATTTAGATTTAGTTGGAAATATGTGATAAACAATTTGATAAGCATTTCTATTATTTTGTCACTTGTTGGAGCTTTTTATTTCCTTTTATTTTTGATGCTGTTCACATATTGTGTTCTTGACAATTGAGAGATCAAAATGAATACAGTTTATTAGCCCTTGCCTTGTTTCTCATGTTGCATCCCAAAAAGTGCACATCTTACCATACTAGCTACTGATGAGCTGCTGCAACATTTTAGCTGGTAAACTGAAAATCCTAACCGCTGGAAGAAGAGAACGAAATTCACAATGATCAAGGCAGTACTTGCATTTTTTTTTGGGGGGGGGGGCACTTTTTGTCACTCTCAATCTCATGGCTATGCTTTTTTTTTTTTCAGAGTTAAAAGTATTCTCTTTACATAATTCATAAGAGATATTGATGTGTACGAATTCTGTAATTGTAAAGGTGCTTGTTGAAAATGCTTTTCTGTAGCATATGCATATTTGTGGCAAACCACCTCCATTTACCTTCATTTATATCTACTGTTTGTTTGTTTCTCTATTTTGACTTTTTTCATTTCTATAAATCCTTTAGAAACTGATGTTCTCTGTAGCTAACTTATGCCTGCCTTCCCCCCCAGCATCCCATAACCCCACTAACCCCTTAACCCCTTTCTCCTCCTATGCTACCCACCATACGCAATTGGCTGCAACAGCAGAGAAGGGTAGAGATCTGATTGGCTACATGCATGACCTCCCTTGCAGGTCACCTTTTAATGTTGTTCAGTCTCTCCTGTCCCCGCAGTATCGTCCCACACAGTGCTGTCTACATCCATGTTTACTCAATGAAGTGCCTTTTTCACTCTTTCTTTATGTTTGTGTTGTCCTGATGAAGGGGTAATGCCCCAAATCGTCCATTTTGTCTGTGCCATTTTTATAGCTTGGTTCAGCAGTGTTTCCAGTAGATTTAAATCCTCCGTGTCCCATTGACTCTCTGTAAATTTTGGAGGGGTCCTTTCATGATTTTTAAGGGTCCCCTATAAAATGCTGATGGGACTAATTTCTCCCAGAGTGTCCTTTAATGTGCAGGTGTGAAAGGGAAGGCACACAACTCTGTGGATAACCATTTTGTCTGCTACAGCATTTCTGTGCATAAAGGACATGCTATAGTGCGTTATCAGAAACATTGTTCAGTTCTTCTGTTAGCTTATACAACATCTTTTGTTTATGGGGAAGTGGATGGCTGAGTGGTTAGAGCACTGGCCTCTGAACATAAAGGTGTTGTTTCAATATCTGTGCATTGCAGCACACTTCCCCTAATTCACCCAGCTGTGAATGGGTTACTTGAGCTATGAGTCAGGGGAAGGTGAGACAGCAGGGGAGAGGAGAATGACACCGCCTTCATGATGCTGGCTTACAGAAATGTGGGGGCCTCACACACCTGCACTCATAACGACCTAAAAGGAAAACAGGTCACAGGACATCATTTACCTTTTCGTCTTTTGCTTTCAGAAACAGATTCCTATATCCCAGTGTTCGGATCAACAGACAGAGATGATGGAGCAACAGGTGAGTTTGATGGAGAGAGCTTCCCTCACAGCAAAGACCTGCGCTGTATGTTCCACACTGTGTTTGGTTTGAGAGAGTTCCGCCACAACCAGTTACAGGCCATCAATGCAGCACTGCTGGGCCACGACTGCTTCATTCTTATGCCTACAGGTCTGCTTATTCATCTACATAGTTTTAATTTTCAGAGATGAGAATTTTCCTCGTTAAGGCCTATTTCGGCTGTTTGTAGTCTGCCTGAGTCAGTTTTGAGATCAACATAAATTCGATAAGAAAAGCATGTGGTAATTATAAGTGTGCACTGTATGCAGTGTGCGTGAGAAAACTGCTAGCTGTACTATGTGGGATAATTTATCTGTCCCTGGTTTGTTCTTGTTTGGACTGTCAGTAAGGGGAAACAATTACAAAATGGACAACATGCTAATTCTTGCGAGTTCTTGCTTGTACCAGTGTTGCCTTTGCTTATCATTATTTAAGGTAGACTACAGGCAAAGTTCTTGCATTGCAAGTGCTTGCCAGAACTTGCTATATCCACAACGCATGTCAGATTTATTTATCACATTCAGCAATGTTTGCCACCTGTGCACTAAACACTGTGTGCACCGAGATGGCTTGGAAAGATTAGAGGCGTGTTGCTGATAGTATCCCCTGGACTCCTGCCAGTTTTCTTTCTTTTTTGATTTTTTTTCCTGTTCTCATCTCCAAACCTTATATTTGGATGGTTAGTTTTTGTAAAGATTTAAATGAATTTTTATCAAACTTTAAACGTTTTTTGCAAAATTCTTTATTTCCATTTCTTTGCTTTTCTGAAACATACTAAAAGTTTGTCTTTCCTGGTAAATGTTTTAGCAGATCATGGTTGATGGTGCTTGCACATGGGGCTTGTGTTTGCTTGCAGGTGGAGGGAAAAGTCTGTGTTACCAGCTTCCAACACTGGTCAGCAGAGGGATATCTGTCGTGGTGTCGCCTCTACGAGCCCTCATACAAGATCAAGTCCAGAGGCTTATTGCCTTTGATGTGGGTAGCTTCACAAGAAGTGGCTCAGTTTCAGACTTACTTTCAATTCTGGAAGAGTAAATTTCATTATTAACTTTTACATGATTTTTAAATAATGTGTAACAGTAATGTCCTTAACTTCATAAACCTATCCTGGTGGATGAGCGTTGCTGAGTTCGTAATGTTGTACTCGTTGGAACCCAGATTCCTGCTGCCCATCTGTCAGGGGAGATGGACACAGGTCAGGCCAACTCAGTGTACAGTCAGCTGTATCAAAGAGAGCCAGGTGTCAAGTTGCTGTATGTCACACCTGAGAAGGTATTTATATCAAGCCTTGTGGAGTATTTCTTAGAAGCAAGTTGACTGGCTGAAAGGTGATTGCAAGCTGGTGTGAGCTGCCTGCCACGCCTCGATCCTGCTTTGTCTGTTTGCTTGTGGGAGGTGGATAGTGGTGGTGGTGCTGTTAGTGTCACTAAGTTTTCTGTTTTCGTTCTTGTCAGCTTTCAGCAAGTGAAAAGCTGCTCAGCTGCCTAGAGTCCTTATTCAGGCGTCAACTGCTGGATCGATTTGTCATAGATGAAGCTCACTGTGTTAGCCAGGTAGGTTGAAGCTGATGGCTGAATAGTATTTGCCCTGCCCCCTTATTTTGGCTGCTCAGGCAGCAAAAGTAGCAAAAAAGAAATTAGAGAGAAATCCGGATTTGTAACCTTGCAAAATTCTTGCTGAATTTCTGTCAAATTCAATGCCAGTGCAGGCTGGAACAAACTGGGCACAGATAAAATTGGAAAGTGTGGGACATGAAGGTGAGAGGTAGGGCATCATAACTTGCTCTTCCTCACACTTCCAACATGGCATGTTTCGTGTCAGCAATCGTGACTCGACACTTGTTCATGGCTGACCATAATCATTACCAGCTCTAAACTTCAAAGGATTCAAACAGGTGTAGGATGGTTAAGTGACTTGTGGTTGTATCAGTATGTTTTTAAATGCTTGAGTAGAGACCATAGGCTCTTGTGCCATGTTTCATGTGACGCAAGCAGCTGAGCGGCATATGAACCAGTTGAACCATGAACTGCGGTGTAAATTGTCGGTCTTCCAAGTTTGCTGTAAGTGACCTCCCCTAACAGCAGCTCAATGAAAATGGCGTGAAACAAACGCAAGCCAAGTGCACTTAGACTTAAATTGAGAAGTAAAGAGGAGCAAAAAATGGAGAAACGGTAATCAGCATTACACTGACAGTTAGGCAGACAGCTGAGTTACACAAAGCATAATTTAACATTGTCACCAACTGAGGAAAGGGTCTTTAGGTCTTTTTTTTATGAACTGATCTATTTCTATCTAGCAATGTCCTGGAGGTGCAATATTATTGAATATGGAACCGTAGTTTTAGACTTTCGCTGAAGTTAGCCTCTGCCTGATGGCATACTTCTTTTTTCTGTTTTGCTATTTTTTTTTTTATCTTCTGCCTAGCCCCTTCTTTCTGTTTCTCCTTGCAGTGGGGCCATGACTTCCGCCCTGACTACAAGAAGCTAAA
The DNA here is from genome assembly GCA_004794575.1 of Lanistes nyassanus. Lineage (NCBI taxonomy): Eukaryota > Metazoa > Mollusca > Gastropoda > Architaenioglossa > Ampullariidae > Lanistes > Lanistes nyassanus. Next base: position 267,229 of record SMGT01008021.1, read on the forward strand.
TGTTCTTCGAACCAAATTTCCTGGAGTTCCAGTCATGGCTTTGACAGCAACTGCCACTCCAAGAGTTCGGCGTGACATTATTCACCAGCTAGCCATGAAGGAGCCTAAATGGTCAGTAACGTGTAGTGTCAGAGCTAGAAGGTGTCAGTGGTCACAGAAAAAAAGAGGTGACGTCTCCTGGTTACAGAAGAGAGTTGAGGGGTGGGGGCTGTGCTTGTCATTGGTACAGAAAGCTATGGGTTTGGATCACATCTCTGGCACGCATATTTTCTGTGTGTGGCATCCATTTACTAGGCTGATCATGGGTTTTTTAAAGTTCAGCTTCCCTCTCCTTCAGTCATCCCTTTTCTAACCCTAACTGTTCTCCTGCCATGAGAGTGCTTCACCTGTGGTTGGTTCTTGACACTTGTAAAAATTGTTGCATTGTACTGCAGGACTTTCATTATAGGAAACAAGGTTTGCAGAATATATTAGGAATTTCTTGAAAGCTTGACAGTCAGGCCCATCCTCACATGCATGCCAGTGTGTTTGTTCAGGCATGCACACTAATGTGCTTGTTTAGACATGGTGGTGGAGTGTGTAAGCGTCCAAACTCAGATTTATGTAAACGGTTATCATACTTCTAAAAGTTCTGTCGCTAACAACAGCATCATCATAATATGCTTGTAGGTTTATGCAGAGCTTCAATCGCCCCAACCTGAAGTACTCTGTAAACCCCAAGAAGCCTTCCAATGCAACTGCAGATGTCATTGAAATGATCAAGTCCAAATTTAAGCGTGACTGTGGCATCATCTACTGTCTTTCAAGGTACTGATAGTAGGTCTGGTAAGCTCGAGTTACCAGTTTGCAAAAACTAAGATAAAGAAGGCATCTTTGTACTAGAGTCATTACCAAAGGAAATGAGGGTAACTTCTGAGTTTTGTGGTAGTGCAGAATGCGCTGGGTGTGAGAGGGGTGTGCATGCGCAGGTCTTGTACCCATGAGAGCATGTTGGATGTCTCCTGATACCCTTACCCACGGTTTAGAGCCACGTGCAAGGTTCCAAGGGGAGGTCATTGAATTTTTGCAGGAAGGAGTGTGACACCGTAGCAGAGCAGCTGAAGAAGGCTGGCATTGAGGCCGAGTCGTATCATGCGGGGCTGTCTGACTCTGAAAGGAGTCGTGTTCAGGACCGTTGGCTGAATGGGGACAAGTGTCAGGTTAGAGTTGGATTCCTGTTGACACTACAGCTGTCCTAAGAAAACCTGATTTGAGACAGAAGTGAAGTTTCAGAGAAAAGATTTGTGCATTGGTCTGTACAACTACTACCTAGACAAATTTAATTGAGAATCATCATCTTGAAATTTCTTGATTTTTGGTATTATCAAGATTTTATGTAAATATATATATATATTCTTACTTGCGACAAAAACCCTGTGAAACCTAATCAGGAAATCAGAAACAGTAGAAACTACCTTCTTGTATGTCCACAGGTCATCTGTGCCACCATTGCTTTTGGCATGGGCATTGACAAGGCAGATGTGCGCTTTGTGATCCATTACTCAATGCCCAAGTCCGTGGAGGGCTACTATCAGGAGGCAGGCCGTGCTGGAAGAGACGGAATGTTAGCCCACTGCATTCTGCTGTACACCTACAGCGATGTCAGGCGGTTGCGGCGCATCATTGAATGTAAATTTTCACAGTTGTTGGTGGGGGGGGGGGGGTGTCGTTAGAGACGTGGTTCTGAAGTTCATTAATAAACTGGTTAACAAATATTTAAAGCTTTTTCAGACTGCCCTGTGTCCCACGGTGTGCTGTATGCTCTCTAAACGGGACTGACGAGTTGCTATTGTTTCCTGCAAGAGCCCACAGCCGCTTATCATGCGTTGTTTGACTACAGTCCACAGGCTAAAAATTCTAAATGATTTTCCATTCGCAGGTTATATAAGGTTGAGATGAGGTTCTAGAATCTAGACAAGATGAATTCATGAAAAAAAACTGATAATTTAAAACAGTTTATATAATGGAGGTTCATGTACAAGGGTTAAAATTATTTTAATATACATTATCATGTTAAAAATATATGCAGTGGATCAGTGTGCGACCTACGAGTCCAAGAAGGTGCACATCAACAACCTGTTCCGCATGGTGCACTACTGTGAGAATGTGGCAGACTGTCGCCGGTCCCAGATTTTACACTATTTTGGAGAGCACCACTTTGATCGTGATCGCTGTAACATGGTCACTGGTGCCCTCTGTGATAACTGCAAATCAAAGGTACACAAATTCTGGGGGTAGCTCTTGCTGCAGAATAGAAAAGGGTTTTGCACATAGCACATGACAGATTTATGATATTCTTAAGGTTAGATGGGAGCACAATATTTGATTGGCTAAAAAAAATATCCAGACCAGGGATAGTTTCTCTCAACTGTAAATGTAAGAAAGGTATTTTAAAAATGTCGTCAGTGGAGGGTGAAACCAGTTTGAGCTACCTTTTACTTTTTTTTCATCTCATTCTCAAATCCCTTCTTAGGTCTGATGGTGGTACCATTGAAAAGAATCTGTGCATCTAGCCTTAGCTGAATACAGTCGGTTCAGAATTTGGAGAGGTTGCAGACTCGTTTTTCACTCTGAAAGAATTTGTGAATACCCATTGTGGTAGCTATTTTGATCCACAGACAAGGGTGCCGAGTCCAAGCTGCAGTAGCTTTTATTTGTTGTTAATGTTCAGCCCTATTCTGCTTGCAGTGTTTTAAAAATCTGTCATTTCATGTTTTTTCAATCCATAATGGGATGGATCCTGCCATTTCCAGGACATGTTTGTTGTCCGCAATGTCACTGATGATGCCAAAGAGGTTGTGAAGTGTGTTCGAGATCTGACCTCTAATCGGCGAAGTGATTTCACACTCCTGCACATTGTAGAAATATTTAAAGGTAAAGACTTTTTTTGTCTTTTCACTGTTTCAGCAAAATGAATGGCACTTTCCGAAGGCAATTTATTTATGAAGTTACTATACTCTGTTATGGATTTGAAATTTGCTCAGCAATAGCCTAAAACTGTTGCTTAATTTTTATTAGCTTAGCTCATCCTAAATATAGCCAGGGGGAAAAAATCAGGAAGAATGGCATATTTGACAGTGCTGTCTCTATTTTAAAATACGATAAATGTGCTCAGATCCACTTATCTTGTAGTTCACCATTACCTTCATAACTACAGATTTAGCTCGAGTTTTTTTTTTTCTCTAACTTTAGCTCAGCTTTACTTTGTTTGAATGCACATGGCTGCTTGGTGTAGTAGCATTCTGTGAGTATGATGGCTGCTTTGTGACATGTCAGGCTCACAAAACACACGCATTGTGGAGCTGGGCCACAATAAACTGGCGCTTCATGGTCGTGGCACAGCCTACAGTCGAAGTGATGCAGAGCGCCTTATGCACCGTCTTGTGATTGAAGGGGTCCTTGCAGAGGAACTGAGGACCACTAGTGCAGACACAACCGCTTGCTACGTCATGCTTGGTTCAAAGGCAGCTGACCTCATGCAGGACAAAATCCAGGTAAGCATCCATAGGAGTGAGTCCATATGGCAAATCGTTTTGCATATCAGACAATTTTGTGAGTGCGCAGCCGGAACATCTTGGTCCTGTTAACGGGTTAGTGCATGCGTGTACATAAACTTCATTTCTTGTCACAGCACTGCACCATGACCCAGAGTGCTAAATTCTCAAGTTACCGAACCCAAACCTTACCTTCCAAACAAACATTTTGTATTCAAACCCTGGTCAGGCTCCCTCATGCGCACTCCCTGTGCGTCACCCTATGTGATCTACTCACTGGCCAATTCAAGCTGACTTTCTCAAGCAGTGTTAAGTGGGTCAGGCGTGTGTTGTTCTGCACTCTGTCCTTCTCAGCATGGCTTTGCCTTGGCATCCCTTCCCGCCTGCCTACACTACACCGTGCACCGTGTCTTCCACTGCCGGTTCTGCTTCTTGGGTGTGTGGACTTTCTTCTGTGGCTCCTGTCTCCGTGCGTCCCTCCTCTTCCTCCTCAGCATGGTGGTTTCTGTGGTTGGCACAGACGATCTTCAGCCTAAGTCCTTGTTGCCCGTCCACTTGCTCCACCGGCTTGGTCTACACCTTGCTTTGGCGTGAAGAGTACCTCGGAGGCTACTCTGTGGGACCTTGAGGGAGAGGTATGGTCGCTTGACCACCCGGGTTCGGCGGGCCCCTCTCTGGGTCTCGCACCGTTGGGGTCAGACGTTTTGCCTTCGCGGTATCTCATCCCGCTCCTGGGCAAGGCATTCTCTGAGCTCGTTCCAGCCATCTCTCTCAGCTTGGATGCTTCTGAACTTCCAGGATGCCACTTCTGTTGCTTTCAGAACAGAAGGGGTCGAGGACTGGGATGTCAGACATCCTTCTGGTGAGACTGTCGGACATGATGGAGGGGGTGCTGGAGTGCATGCTTCTCTGCTCCCAAGCATGAAACTTCCTGTTCCTTCCCCTGCATTCTGGACCTTTGGCCTAGCTGCCTTCTAGGCATTCTCTTCACGGCCTCATTCCTGCAGGGATGGGGTGCCGCTTTCTGACCCCTTTTTTGTCCTCAGTAACTAAACTTAGGTCGGACATACAGGTGCCACTTTACTTCACAATCTTGCTAGTGTGCGACTTGTGGTTCACCTTGTCCTGGTGCATTTCTCCGATGTCTTGCTTCGTGCAAACATTCAGTTTCGCTCCAGCCCCACCGTGGGTAGTTGCGTACATCACCCCCCAGGGGCTATGCACTCTGGGGCTCTTTCGACTGCAGCAAATGACCTTTGGCTCTGGGCCAACAGGTTCTTCCTGGGGCAGGCACCTCCCCTGTGCTGGCCGCCTTGCTGTGTCATCCACACTGTCTGCTGCAGACTGATGGGCCCTTGCCCTTTCAGGCCTGGGCTGTTGTGGCATGCCTGTTTTTTTTTCTTTCGGCCGCTTGTCGCCCTCATACCACAAGGTCTAACTCCCTGTTTCCCCAGTTACAGACAGCTGAAGTGGTGGACATGTTGTCACCGTTGTGGGCTGGTTGGAAGCATACATGTTACCTCCTGGTTGCTCTTTCTTGGCTGACTCTGGTGTGGGTTCCAGACCCCATTCGGCCTTGGGCCACATGCAGGCATCTCCACGCCCCTCATTTCTCTCCTTCTGCACATTACCGTGTCTTTTGTGGCCACTCGTGCTGTGGGTCAGAGTTTTTCTGTCTGTCGTGGTTTTTTCCTCTCATCACCCATTCCCCTCCTATCTCTGTTTTAATATGATATTTAGAGAAACAACATTATACAACCACATCATCAAAAGTCTCCTGCACACAACTAGGGGCTTGTGTTTATAGTGATATACTGTAACTCTCTCACTGATTTCCAGATTCAGATGGCTGTTCAGGGTGGCCGTAAGCGCAGCAAACAGTGTCTTATTGGGCAGGAGCCGCAGACCAATCGCCAGCAGCTCATAGAAGAATGCTACAAGGAGCTGTTGGTTCTGGCCAAGACCATTGGTCAGTTCCATTCAGTGCGCTATATGTAGCGCTGTTCATAGCCTTAAATAATGTGTTTTAACCTCATCCTTGCCTGTAGATTGATCTTAATATATTTTGCACCTAATAGTTTGGAATGTTCACATCACATTATTATATGCCTAATGTGATGATGCCAGAGTATAACATTATCCATCGCTATAGACATGTAGTTACATTCCAGGAACATTCATATAGCAAACCAAGAACATGTATATTTTTTAAATGAATTCTTTGGGTTGAAAAAAATATTAAGCATTATCCCATGTTTTCATTGTAAGCACTTTTCTCCATAGCTATGGTTCTCCCTCTGAAACATGTGCAGGATACATTCTTCTCCCTAGCAGTTCTGGACCCCATCTTTTTGTTAGAGCCCTCCTTTATAATTGCAAGTTTATTCTTTTAAGTTTTTCATGACCATTGAATATGAGGTGAGGTTGACATGGTGCTTACACTCAATACAGCAACTGAGCATGGAAGTAAGAATTACGCCTTGATCTTCCCCAATGCCATGCTGTGGCAACTTGCGGAGAAGACCCCGCTGACTGTGGAGGAAATGAAAAAGGAGATAGATGGACTGCCAGAGACCAAGATCAACAAATACGGAGCTCACAGGTTTTTGGACATTACCACCAAGTTCTGCGTCATGCATTCAAGTAAGACATTCTCATCCAGGACAGCTTTTGCCTTTTAATTTAGGATGTTTCACGTTTCTATTAAAGCATCAGACATGCCTACCTTCCCAACTTTTTGTATTTTGTTCCCGAAAGCAGCCCCAAAATGTCAGCGCTCATATTTCTTTTTCTCGCATCTGTGAAAATATTGCAACCGAAGCGTCTGTAGAACCTCATCTTTGATTGGCTGACAGTGTTTCCCAGCCAATCAGATTGAGGAATAGACCAGAAGAATGTCAAGGCAACCTTAAACACCAGAAAAATCACAGTGTGCTTTGGTTTATCAACAATCTGAGGCCTGTGATAAGATGTAGAAAGATGGCTTTAGATTTAGTCTATATTTTAAATGGAATTTACTTACTTGCTATGTTAAATTTCAAATGAAGTTTTGCTCCCAATGTGGAGTGGAGCAGCTGGCATTACAGCTAAGAGAAAGAATGACAGTGTATTAGTGTGTTGATCATTGACAAAAATGATGATCCGAACAAAACACTATCGAAGCAGGCTGCACCTCTTCCGAAAAAAAAAATATAGCTTCAGTTGCTCAGAACCAAACACACATAGAAATGGCCGTGTGTAGTGTTTGGTGAGAAAGGAGGTGTCTTTGTATTTTATTGAGTTTGTGATTGTGATTTTTCGATTTTTTTATGGTGGAAAAGATGACTGTAGGCAGGCGATGTTGATTACAAGAAACACTGAGAACGAAAGAAAGGAATCCCAACAGAAAACATGCAAAAATATTTTAGATTTTTTTGTGTCTGCCTCAAGTCTTCTGTTGGCAGCATGAGTGACAAAGACGATGCTGTTATAAGAGCAAAAGATGGTTGACTTAGTCACCGTTCTCAGCTTGCTTATCAACACACTTGACAAGTTCACCAAGGCTTTCAAAGTCATGTTCAGATCAGACTCTCCCACAGCCCGGAAATTTCAGTGCTGCTGCAGTAAGGGCACAGCATCTGTCAAGGAAATTGGCTATCAGACAGCATCTGAAGACACAACTGTCTACAATGATCTCATCAAAAGTGATGTATAAACTTAAAAGAGATAATCCCTTAGAAATGCAATTAAGCATGCAGTGCATGCCTGTTTTGTAAAACGTAATCTCTTATTTTGGCTTTACTTGATTTTTTAAAAAAATTTTCAAGAAATTTAAGTTTGCTTCATCTGTGTCAGCATGGTGCTTCGATATGCCATGACTGTGTTGATAAGGAGGGAGTTCCTAAAATTTTATCTGGGCTTCTGATTTTTGGAGGAAGGGTTCAAAGTCAATTTTGAGGGTAGGCATGTCTGAGGCGTGCACAAAAATATGCTGCCATCTTTCAATCTTAAAATTGCTGCAGCTCTTGGGGTGAGACATAATGTTTGTTTTGTTTCATTACTATGAGAAAAAAGATGTCAGCAAGATCATTGTTATTTGATTTTTCTGAAACTGATGTTATTATTCACATGCAAAAGCCTTGCCCGATGATGGTCCGCAAGACGAGGATGAAGAACCTGCCAAGACGGACGACTGGGCATCCCCTTATTTCTCAGCATCAAGCACAAGCAGTGGTCCTCCCAGGAGAGGATTTGGAAGAGGAAAGGTACCTGAAAGTGTCTATACAAACTTATACATGCAACAGAAAAGTCCAATACAATAGCAAAAATTGCTTCTAAAAAAAAACCACTATAATATTTGGGTTTCGTGGGGGATTTTTTTTTTCAAGGAAGTAGGTCACTCTTCTGAAGGCAGGATACGAAAAGTTTGTGAGTAAAGTGAACAGGATCTAGTTTCAGTCAGTCAAATCATATTCTTATTTTATTCTGATGGAAAATTAGTGGCGCTGGGGAGGTGGAAGGGAGGGGAGAATTAAATGATTTGTAGCTGCGTTTTCTAAACTTGTGGGTAGGTTAAGGAAAGAAGCTGCTTTGGTTTCGTCAGTGCCAGTGATTCTGCCTGGGCATTAACCAACTCGGACCTAATCTGCTATTAAGCTCCCATATCAAGCAAATATATCAAATATGAGAATCCTGTCAGTTTGTGACCCTACTAACGAGAGGTTCCATTTTAACTGAAATTCAATTCGATGGCAACACTTCCCTTTTTATCAGTTCTAAGATTCCATAATTCAATATCTTAGCTTATGTCTGTTTCTTTTGCCTGTAAAGGGGTACATGCACTCACAATATTTATCTTTCTCGCAGTAATGGTGGAATTAGATCTGTTGACAATCTTGGTGTCCGTGATGTCTGTTATATTTGTGATTTTGCTAGATCTTGTGAGTATTGATGTTGGAGATCTCTGCAATTGTATTAATTGGCCATACATGCAGTCTTTCCTCAAAAAATATACAGACTGAAAATCACTGCTACCATTCTCTAGAAATAAACTGCAAGATACATGAAATGTTTCATAAATGTAGACCTGATGAAAATCCAGATTCTAAGTCAGTGAGTTGGCATACCTTGTTAAGTAATTTTTCATTTCAACATCTTAGCGTGGACGACCAAGACCCAAAAAGAAGAACCCTCATGGAGTGAAAAGAATAGGAAGAAGCGGGTAATATTTCCTGTTAATACTTTTATCTGTTTCTAAAGTTATGCTGTTGTACCAGGTTTTACTCAGAGTTGCAGTAAGATACACTGTATCTGAGGGGTAACCATTGCTTTGCTGGCTGTGTGGTGTTAGCACTATCATTCTACACCCACATGGATGCACAATACTTTTTAAATGAGTGGCTTGAGTTTGTCACAAAAAGTTATTCCAAACTCTGAACTACTAATTCCCTTCTGTTCATGAGATGCAACCATTTAAACCTTTGCTGTCTTGTTTTGTGCAGCCAAGTAAGACTCCCAGAGTTTAAACATTTATATCTTTTAAACAGAAAAGGTTTTCATTCAGAGTTTGGAATGAGTATATTGTAATGAATTAAATCTAGGACTTGAAAAACAGCAGTTACTTGATCGGGTGGTTGACCTTAATGTTCAGTGGAAACCAACACTGAGACTGTTTTATTTTGCTGATCAGCATGTTGTACTTTAAAGCAGTCTGCATCTCTTAAAAATCCTACCCTAAAGTTATGAATCCTGTGACAGAACCTCCAGACTTTCCATCCTCACCACATGTGCGTTTCTTGCTGTCTCTGTGTTCAGTACTGCAGGGAGGGGCAAAGGTCAGCGAGCCCATTCAAGCTTTACCTCAGGTTTAAATGGCAGATCTTCGGCAAATCCAGGACCACCACGAGGAACTGGAGCATCCAAGTCCACTCTGGGAATGATGCCTGACCCTAGGGCCAGATCCTATCTGGCCTCTATAGGTTCATACATGGGATAGAATAGGGAAAATGGATGGCTGGTCTTTGAGTCAAAGTTTCAAGTAAGGGGAGAACGGTTGGGAGGGGGTAACAAAAATGTTAATGAGAAATAGAAGCAAATTTATTAGATGGTGGGGGAGGGGGACTGAGCATTAACCTTCAACATGATCTATAATGTCTTTTGCAATTTGTGCCCTTTATCTGTGCCTAACTTTTTTTATAGTTATTAAATAGATTTCATTCCTTCTTATTGTATTCTATAATGTTGCTTTATTCTCAATTGTAAGTTGGTGGTTCCAGTTTCCAGAGTTTTGTCTTTTGTTTTGACATGAACTTTCTGCCCGGAGGACTTGGCTTAATGTATTATTATATTCTTGACCTGTAAAACTACGCAGCTTTGTGTTCACTCTGGCCCTTATCTAACGAGGATCGGATAGGATGTGCTGTAGCCATCATTACAGAATCAGTACAGCAAGGTAATCCTGTATTTGCTCAAGTTTTGAGTACGTGAAGAAAAAGGGGTTTAGGGAGGGGGTGGTGTAGGGATCTTTTGAATAAAGCTGGAGATAAGCAAAGGATAGCAAACACCATTCTAGTGGCGTCACATTTTGTGCTTAAGGGCAATCCTGTTTGATGGTGTGTGCACAGGTTCACAAACAGTATCTTCAGTGCTTGGGCGATGGCCTCAGTAGCTACCTCAGGAATTAGTGATCAAAGTTGTAATCAAAGGTTGTCTCCTTACCCGACTCCCACCTTTTGCCTGCACGCTGAAGTTTTAAGAAATTATTTTGATATTGTGAGATATTCATTCACAGAGGAACAAGACAACGTTAATTGTACATTGTAGTGTAATGTAGCATGTTAATCTGCCCTGCCTTACCGCTCACCTTGTTACAGGCTAAAAACTGAATTAAATGTTAGTCTCTCTCGCTCGCGTTCTTTGTTCCCTGCGGTGTGCGCGCGCGCGCGTGCAGGAGGTGGGGGGGGGGGGTATGAGTGAGTGAAGCCTGTAGCCAATTCTTCAAACATTTCACCACTGAATGGTTTTGGCATGTTTCTTGGTAGAGCACTCGTACACCCTTGAGGGCCTGCAGCGAGTGCAGTTAGCATCCTGCCAAGTTTAGTGTTCCCCTGCCAGCATGTACTCTATACACAAAGGTGACTTGAAGGTTACACTCCCAGAAGTTAGTCTGAAACAAATGGCTTTCCCAAAGGTACTAACTTGACGTTATTTTTGATGGGCGGTCTGGAAGGGTGGAAGCAAAGCCTACAGGCACAGCCGTGGGGTGGGGTGGGGGAATCGTACTTTGTGTTGCTCTATTATCCTGGTTCTATACGAACGGGCACCCGCTTCCGAGGCGGAAGGTCGGTGCTTCGTGCTCTGGCCGTCATGCCATTACCCTGATACCTAACTTACAAACTGTCAATCTAGTAGCTGCCCTTCCAGACGCCTGGCACTATAGAGAACAGTACTAGGACTGGTTGGCCCGGTGTCTGGGTGGGACTGAAGGCTGTGTTGGGACAGCAGTTCCACGTGTGACACAACTTTGTTAAGCAACACTGTCCTGATATGCACATAGCTTGCGACCGGACGTTAAGCATCAACCAAACAACCAACCCAATTCTACACCCATTCTTCGTTCTCTTTGTCTCAAAAGGAGACAGGAAGAAAAAAGATAAACAGCACCTGGTGAACTCTCACAAGAACGAAAACATGACACCGGTTGTCGTGTAACAGGTGAGATAAGCCCTCATGGGCACATTCAAACTCGCGTGCTGTATCTAGCGCTATATTTATTTTTATTCCATGATATAGACCTAAACTGTTCCCTGGCAGTCTCGGCGTAATAATTGTTTGCTGGAGTCGTTTCTACAAGAACTCCACTGGACTATGGGCTGAGGCGGACAAGAGGATGTCTGTTACACGGCAGCGAGGAGTTTACCAGTTCAGTACCAATCATAACAGAAATAAAATCTAAGTTATAAGAATTATTAATGCCAGTTTACAAGTGAATCTGATCACGCGTGCTTTTCCTATGCGTGACGTCGCCTTAACGCCTCCAACCAGTCCCAACTTTTGTTTTAAAACATGCTCACAAAATCGGCCTCTGACCACCCATCTGGCAGGTTTGGGTCCAGACGAGTACGACTTCTTTTCCTCATCCTGCATGACCCCGTAATTGTCAGCCCTGGTGTCAAGTTTTGCAAGAAGCGGGGGTTTGTTTGCATGCACATGTATCAGCGTGACCTAGGAGCGACAAGACAGTGGCCCCCGACGTGTAGGATGGGTGAAAAAGATTCGGCGAGGCAGGGCATTGGCTGGGAGAGAGAGCAAATCTTTGGGAAACTGCGCATGATAGGTGAGTCAACACGCTGACGTCTGAGGACATTTATGGAGAGCAGTAGTCTGGTCATCACACCAACTGGCCTGAGGGCGCAATCGGGCAGAAGAATCTTTCACCTGAATATAAATACAACCAACTGAGGAAAAGAACAGCGCGCATTTCTGAACACCCCGTTACAACATCTTCGTCACCCTGCCACGGAGCTGGGTGGTGCAGGTGTGATTTTACAGTGAATATGAGGCTTGCAGACTCATGACCCTGATGCCCTTAATGTAATGTCAACGACGTTCGTGGCCAGTGAAGATCATGCAACACTGGCTCGCTGACTACGTACTGACTGCCCGCGTGATCTTACCTGCTTTCACTTGATCACTTACAATCGATCTATACACATGAACAATACACAATTTTTGATCTTTCACTGAAAGCAAGCCCAGGCGTTGAAAAGCTTAATTATAATTACATGGCATAATTTTGACTTGAGGGCCTTCGTAAAGGTTTTAAAAAAATGCAACTTGACCACCTCAAGCTGTCCTACAAATGTTGGCGGGTCGCGATTGGGTAGTCCCAGCCAAGTAACTATTGAAAAGAATCAGTTTTACAACACCCTGCCAAACAGCCTTATCACGTAGTAGCATTTATGTCGTTTTTCTTGTAGCTAGGCTGTTGATCTTCAGAAACATATTGCCTACACGCGAGGAATGCTAACATTCGCGGGAGAATTTAGGCTATAACGTGTATTATCAGGGACATTTAAAATCGGTGTCAACCACATTGTCGGCAAATTTATGTATAATTCCCGGTACAAACAGTAAATACTGGTTGTAAAAGAATTTGGCAAAAATAGGCTAATTCAAAAGAACATATTTTAGTGGTACCAGACGACGCAATTAACTAGTCTACTTTTTTGGCTAGCTGTTACAGCGCTCCACGACTGTAGCCAACATCCTGCATCTGCCGTTTGTGCCACGTGGCGCGTGACAAGAGGCGCTGATCACGTGGCCTTTATACAACTTACGAGAGACACGTCACGCAGGCGAGCAGGTGGAAACCCCAAGAAAAACGTGCAGTTCCCACCTATTGCGTCTGGAAGTTTGTCAAGAGTGAGCAAGTCCCGTATCTTACGACAGTATCCATGCATTGTTTTCAACAGGATCAACGCTTTTGAGACGTTACCCCCCCCCCCCCAACAATTAAACTTGCACATGCTGAAATTGCAACTTGTTTTATAACCAGCTCCATACAAGCTGTACCAGGATCTCCTAGCTATATTGGACCAATGCTAATTTAAGTCCACGTATAAAGTGAGATCGGAGTGACCGAAGTACGGGTCTGCTTTGACATGCATTTCTGGCCATTTGCACTGCGCCGCCCCTCAAGCTTATAAAACGCCTACTTTTCCACAGTTCAAAGAGAAATCTAGCATTGAAATGAAACAGTAAAAAGAAGGGTCGGTTCTTTCGCTGTTCATAACGTTTGCAATAACTTTCCCGCTACACGTGAAGGTGCCTATCAAAACCTCCAATGGCATTATGTGGATCCCCTCCCGCTACTCTCCCTCCCTCGAATAAGTTTACAGAAATGGGCAACAAAGCCGTAGGATACCTGGCAATGTGGCGGTCTAAATTTACGAACATAAAACCGCGGAGTCATAAGAGAAATCGTAACATGTCCCAGAAATCTGCATGCCGAATGTGACCGCTGCAGCTTTCGGAAAGCATCGCGTTCAGTGATTTTGCCGGAGGCCAAAACAGCGGTAAATTCTTTGACATCAAGAAAGGATATGCTTGAAATGTGTCAAAATCGTCACTACAGCCGTTCACATTATACCTAATGACAGCAATCCAATCGCATCTTGGTTAATAGTACGCGACTGGCAGTCGGTGACTCGGTGGTCTAAATCTTGATGGAAAATGGGGGTGGGGAAGGAGGAAGGAGTCAGTTGCCCAATCATAAACTATGTTTACTGTGACCAGACGGATGCTGTTAGCTGAAGGTAATGTTTTATTCGGTGAAGAAAGCGGTCACGCGCTGAATAGATCAAGGCCGCGTGCTTTGAGGAAGTCGTATGAAAGCAGTCATAACCAAAAAAACTTTCCTCAAATTTCAATAAAAGTATCAGAATTCTTCTCTCCGAAAACAATGCCTGCATGATTTTTATTACATTTTGTTGAAAATGACATTATGTATATTTGTAGTTTCTTAATATGGTTGCTTTCGTTTGAATTGCGAGCGGCCAAGTGACAGAACCGAATATAAACAAAATAGAAAACGGGAACACACTTGTTCCCTCCCCCCACCCCACCTCCCAGAGTTATAATTTCATGGCCATGCTCATTGTCAAATCCCTTGATGACAACGGTGAAACTACGGCATACATGTACATACCCTGGTTTAGGGTGTGGCTAGATTCCATCATTTTCTGCACACGAATAAGCACAGGGAAAAAAGTGACGCATATTGCTCCTCATCTCCTCCCCCCCCCCCCACCGCAAATGCAGCTCTTTCGCCAGCGAAGATAAAAGGAGTGACTGGGAGTGTGGGAGGAAACTGTCGACTTGCGACAGTAAGACTGATGGCGATGATGACCGCCAAACTGTCAGCCCCACCCAACACCACTTCGGGCCATGGCTGTCTGTGTACATGAGGACATGCCTTACGCCAAGCCACAGACGTCCCCCGTCACACATAGTTTGCGACTGGACGTTAAACAACAAATCCCCCCCCCCCCCCCCCCCCNNNNCCCCCCCCCCCCACACACACACACCTCGCCTGTCACATCTACTGCAAAGACTGAAATAAGTTCAAAGTTTAGCCCTACTGCAATCGAAAGTACTTTCTCTGTTTTGATGATTTTTTTTTTAAAGGTGAAAGTAAACGAGGAAAATCCGAGATCCTAGAGGTTGTTTTCGCAAAGCATACAGTTTGCTCCTTCTAGAGATCAAGTATTCATTATATTAGTCTCAACCTTCTCTGCCAGTCATCGATTCCACTGCCTTCAGTCCCGAACAACGGTTGGTTTGGCGAGTTAGTGAGCATGCAGTCCTAACAAGGCACACAGTCTACACAGGCTGTTACTCTCCTCAGAAACCCGGCTATGCCTTGTTTTCCAATCTAGCTCTTGCACTGCATTCTGCAGGCCCTAACACACAGGGTGTGCTTAAGTCAGCACCAAGAAATATGCGCACTGGCTGCAATCCATATGCACAGCTTAAGTCCCACAAGTTCGGAATACTTTTAAAACTGGCAGCCATCTTGCATGCTGGAGCACACAAAGTAGTAATGCCCAGACATAAATGTAAATGGAGTTTTTGTTCACAGATGTACATACAGCAGAAACTTGAGTTGTTTTGTAAATCAAGGTGCATTCATTATAGGTCACATCTGTTGTTCATTTTTTTTTAACACTGCTGAGTGTAGATGGACCACCCTGAAAACTGGTTAGTCATTGGTTTCACTTTTTTAGTGCATTTCTTTTCCACTTATGCCAGTATTATGATGTACTCTCGCGCCATACTTTTTTCAATACAATGAGAACAGAACTAAAACATTGTTTCACTTGGAAGTCTAGCCAAAAGAGAACCCAAACTGACATCAAGACTGTCTTGCATGAGCATTTGTGTTAGCTTCCCATGTGCTAAAGATGCTTGTAAGACCTACCCATCAACTCTCTGAAATTGCTTCTAAGTAGGGAAGACACATACAGACATGTAGTCCAGGTTTTTTCCCCTGGCATGATTTCCAGGAACTTGAATATGAAGACTTACTTCAAACATTTGTTCCTACGAGTCTGTAAATTACACAGACCCAACTTGTTAGTACTGTGGGTATTTTCTGCCTGTGCAGAGCTCTCTCTCAAAAAAAAAAATTGTGCAACCTGGAGACTTTGGCTTAAATGTACATTTATGGTGTAGTCATAGAATGGCTGGACTATGGTAAACCTTAGTTAGGAATTCAGCCAATGCTTTGTCAAATGCTCTTGTTGATTCTATGTACGCCATTCTTGCTAAAATTTTAAATTGCAAGCAAGGCTACAGTTCTTTTGCAAACTCCAAGAATGTCAAAGCATTTGCAAACAGCAAAAAGAAAGGATCAATGAATGTCATTGCTTCCTTAACTGACAAGCATTCATGTGGAAGAAATGCAAGCACGTGTGTATGAGCACAAATGCATGTGGTCTCTCTTTCTCTCACACATTCACCCATCTGAGCATGTGCATGCATGCACACACATCTCCCTCATTCTCACACCCCTCAAACACACACACACACACACAGGCACGATCAGGTAAAAATGGACTCATAAACTGGACTGCCTAAAAAATCTTTAAAAAAAAAAAAAACTGGCAGAATCTTGAACAAAAAGACCCTTGCACAGACAAACTTGAAAGCACAATTCATGATAAATTCTTCGTGACAGGGAACTGAAGGAGCTGCTAAATTTGGAACAATCACAAAATGCAAAATTTGTAACAACATACGGCTCAGTCTGCTGACCAGATAAATGCTGAACAGAAAAATCTGCTGCCTGAAGTCACAAAATGTAGAGGTACCGAGCCACACATATACAGCCCAGGAAGACATTACCACAAGTTTGCAGGTTGCATAAGCACAAAGGTGAGCTGATGGACAACTTGATATTTATCCTGCTGCTTTGGTTCCTCTTCCAACATGTCCAGATGCTCTCTTGTACTTTGCAGACTTCTGTGTTTTGGCTGTGTAGCTGCACAGTTGTCAATTTATTTGGCCATCTTGACAAAATGTGTGTGAATATCTTTTTCAAACACCAGTGGTACTTAGGAAAACAAATAACTCTAATTCCTCTTTGTCATTTCCAACTCTGCCGAATCCAAGAAGGCACAACAAAGGTCACCACCCACATACCAGTAACAGGTGCTATGTTTCTTGACCTTTACTACAAAGTTCACTTAGTGTAAAGGCATGAAAAATAAGCCCCTCAATGACAAACTTGTGGTCCTGGATAAATTCATGCATACTTTCAATATTTGGCACCCAGTAAGAGTCAGACATGCTCGCCATGCAGATAAGTGTGGAGGCAACAACACCCAGTTGTGAAACACTTCAACATGGTTTTGTCAAGTCATTTACAACATCATGCAGTAACATTATAATGGCCAACTGGTGACAAGAACTTTGATTTTAATGCATGTTAATGTTAAACTTACAAACAGAATAACTTATCAAACAAGCCTCCCTTAGCAAATATGTACAATCCTTTTCCACATGCATGCAACTCAATCAAGCAGTTAGTCAATCATTTAAATGTACATCAATCACTCGCAATCATATTATTTTTTCTCGTATTAGATGCAGATTGTTAAAGGTACTAAGTTTTGCATAAAACAGTAAACATAAAAATTTTGACTCTGTTTGAGCAGCACTGTCTTGAACATGTGATATTATTTTCCATCAGACGCAATGCATAAGCCAGATCTCAAGTGAGCAAAATATACCTGGGCAGCTGTAGATGCGCTCAAGTTGTAAGTAAACTTAAACATGTGGTATATAATTAAATGATTATCTATGTTGAATAGTATGTGCTAAGAAGTACTGATGCAAAGTAACCCACACCTGCGGTAGTTTCAATATGCATGTACTCTAAATGGTCACATGTATTTTTGGTATGTTCATAGATAAGGCAACCTATCAAAAGCACCATTTTCACCATTACTACAGAAAAAATACTTTTCTGTTCATGTAATTGTTTTTCACTAGCTACTTCTGTCATCGTGTTAAAGAATTTTAGTAGAAATTTATGATTAATTTTTGCAGAAACAGTTCACAATTATGCACAGCTGCCTGCCTAGGCCGAAATTAATTCAAACATACAGTAAATCAAATATGATTCATGAGCTTTTTGAAGTCTTTATCTCATGTATCTGCTTTAACAGTAGACTGTTTTCCAGTAATCCATGTACAACCTATGTTGCTAAAAACACTGCACTTGTAAAACCACCAGTGTAATACGCTGCCACGTCTGAATAACTCATTCCTTGTTTTAAAATGACTAATAAGACTGTAATATGAACAGGCCTCACCGTTAAAGACTCAGCAACTGGTTGATGCGGAAAAAGCAACAATACAGTCAGGTTTTCTCTATTTCATGACAGTTGCAAGTAAAGCAATTCCTGCACACTGTAACCTAGGCGTTATTTGGACTTAAATGATATTTAAAATAAAATGTTGTTTATATCTGTAGTGTAAGATAGTTCCTTGGCATATATTTTGTTGCAGTCTCCTAACCTTGCAGTAGTTTTTTATGTTTAAGTCTTGCACGAGTCTTTTTTTTATAACATTTTTAACTATTTATTCATCATTCAAAGAATCATTGCTATCACGCTCAACATCCTCTCTCCCACACACAATTCGTTCTCTGTCCAGCGCCGCTCAAGCTATGGTGTTGCTGCGTGGCTTACCACGACCAAGACCTCCATAGAACCCTTTGGACCCATCCGGACCTCGAGGCTGGCGCATCACACCTGTCATGTCCAGCATTTTGGGTGAGGTCCCAGGTATGATGGTGCCATCGAAGTTGCGTCGACCCATCAAAGGACTGCTCAAAGGGCTGGTGCTGGTGTCCTGCTGTGCAGCACGAAGCCTGCGCTGCACCCAAGGGCTGGATGGTGCACTCTCACCACCAGATTGCTCCTGCTGTGCCTTGTGGCGGGACAGTTCGGGGCTGCTGCGTGGGCTGGTTCTCTGGACATCATTCCCCATCGTTCCATCTGTCAGTGGGGATTTGCCATGGCCACGGTGATGCTGTGTGCGAGGACTCAAACGAGGAGATGATCGTGGAGTGGTGTGTGGGCTCAGGTGGTTGGAATCCGCTGAACGATTCAGTGATCTTGGAACACCTGGTCCATCACCTTCTGAACCGCTGCTGTAGCAGGAAGAGTCATTTTCAATGGAGAGTTCATCCACTCTTGTTTTCTTCTTACGCCCTGCACGCTTCTTTTTCTTCTTATCATCGTTCGCTCCCTCTTCACCAGAGGCCTCACCATCTCTGGATTCGTCTTTCTTCTTCTTTGGCACTGCCAGCAACACCACGCGCATGCCGTTTCGCCAGTCCTCAGTATTTGTCATTGTATCGCATGCAGCTTTGGCATGCTCGTGCTTGTCAAACTCGACCACTGCACATGTTGTCGTGCCAATTTCGGGATGCTTGGTGGCATATTTTTTCACATCTCCCGGCACGGGCTTTCCCGGACGCAAAATCCTGATCAAGGCCACGTCACCGCACTTGGAAAAGATTTCTGCCACCGATTCAATGGTCGGATTGTCGTGAGGTAAATTAACTGCCACAACGGTTCTCGAAGGGGTCGTTTCATCGTATTCTGGGAGCGGACTCTTTCGCCTTACCTTCGTGCCTTCTTCGTTGACTTCCAGTTCCACAGACTGGCGCAAGCTGTGGGCCACCACGCGGTAGTCTTTGGTCAAAGTTTTCACTTTTTTGAAGGAGGTGATAAGCTTAATGCTGACATATCCCATTTTGTTCCGACGAACGTGTTTTAACAGAAAAGAGTCTTTCAGAATGTTTGCGTCAGAAAAGTAAAACTCGGCTTGTTTGATTATCTTGTCTCGAAGTTCGTCGTCTGGTACTGGGAAGTCTGCACTGTCTGACCTTTCATGATCGCCGTCGTCAGAAATGTGGCTTCCTCCCTCCTCCTCGCTTGTGTAGACACTGCTTACGGCATCTTCGTCTTTTAGTTGTTCGACACGAAGTGAAGGTGCGACCAGGACAATAGGCGCTTCCGAGGCATGCATCGGACCTTCCTCGTCACGATCTCTAACGGCATAGTTTCCAACGTGCCGATCGCTCCCATCCGCGGAGACAGGACTTTCAGGTTTCTCGATGACAACCGAAATTCCCACTTCGCCGCTCATTTTCCTTACCGAGAGATTTTCAGATATCCACAGCTACCTAATCAATATGGTAGTTCGTTCGGCAGAAATCGAGCGGCTGCCGAAAGACGCCTCCTTGCCTTTGAGAAACCGTTCAGTGTATCTGTCATCCGTCAAGTAAATAGGTTTATCGTTGTGACGTCACTACCTCCTCCGTTTGCTTCGAATACTGAGGCTCCCTTAAGGGGACACTGTTTTTATTTTAAATTTATCGAACAGTTTATATGATTGTGTAAAATATCTCAACCAAAATATAACTGAGTAATAATTGTGAGGTATAAAGATATTGCTACCTCTCACTATCGAGCCAAAAGCGAAAGAAGCAAAAAAAAAAGTTTCAACACACAAGACAAAAACATTGATTCTACATGGTTAAAGTTCAAAAACTAGTTCCTTAAATCGTCATTAAATCATTCAATACATCCAATCAGCAAAGTAGTAAAACAAAAACAAAAAACAGCAAAACTTTCTAGAATTTTGATGAAAACATTTTGAAAACTATATATTTTGTCCAAACGGTGACAAATGCCCGTCTCCTGGAACGTACCTCATAGATGTGACACATATGCTAACATGTTGTGATGAACTCAGCAAAAAAAAAAAAAAAAAGAGAAAAAAGTCATTTAACTCTGCAATTTTTTTCTGAGACCAAATACTTCACAATATTATTAATGGTAGTAACAGCTCATACTTTTAATTTTACATCGTTTGTTTTATAATAAAAATCGACAAACCCGAAAAGTCTTCATTGCGTCAGTGTTCAACATGGCTGACACAACTCAGCTGGATAGTCTCGAGAATCGAATCACTGCATTAGAAACGATTGTTTTTGGAAATGCTGACAAAGATGCCTTGTACCCAAAGGTGCTGTTAATAGACTAAAACAAATTTCAGCATGGGAATGTAGCATGAACTAAGATCGTATGATCCTGTCGTTTCATGGCTTTTTTTCTCCCCCAACAAATCAATGAATTATACACTAGTCTAGTGTCAGTGTGAGTGTTGCTGTACACAGTGAGTAGAGTACTGATGTTGATTACAACGAATACTACTTTGCTAGAGTAGATATTTAATGATCATATAAATAAATGGGAACCTGTTGTTTACTTGTTTAAAACAAAGTTTCGTCCATACGTAAGACATTTCACACAAAGTATGAGTATATTATAGACAATTTATTTACTCACTGTTTTACTACAATAGAATAGTAATAGTACTAGTGTTTAGAACATCAGATCATTTGTTATTAAAATATTAGATTGTGCCTCCCCTTTCAAACTGCACCCCCCCCAAAAAAAAATCCCCCCCAACCTGAAGTCCATGGTGTAGTGCGCATTATAATAATATAGCTCTAGAGACTAAAAAACTTACAAATATGTGTGTATACTTAGGTAATGTTACTTGTTAGTTTTGACATGTCACAAAATGATTTCCTTGTCCAGTTAGTAGTTTACTGTGGAAAAAAAATTTTGGATAAAGTTTTGTACAGCCCTGAAGTTCTTTAAAGAAAACATTAAAAAAATTGGTTCCACTAAATAAATGTGTATTTCAAAATAAGCAAAATAAAGATGATATTGAATTTTGTTGAGATTTTCCATGCATTTAGCATGCACAGAAGCACACTGCTGTCTGCTTATTACTTACGCATCTTGTATTTGCATCTTGCATAAAAAAATACATCTATATGAGATATCTGCACTGCTTTAAGCAGGAAAACCATTATTGAGTTTTACCTTGAATTGAAATCAGTGATGCTTCGCTTACTTTAAAATCAAGCATATTTTCTGTGCATTACTTTTCTTCATTCTCCTGTTAATACTGACTGTTGAATGTTGTGTGGATTATTTTAAACTTGTGTACATGTCTCACCATTTCTCCATTCCATCTCCCAATATTTGTGAATATCTGTAAATTTAAAAAAAAATATTTAGAAAGTTTAATAACTTATTTTGATATTGTGCATTTTGAAAGTAGGGAAATGTTGTGCATTGTGCATTTCAAAAGTAGTTATTAGTTACCCTGAATAGTGAATCCTGCATGCTGTATTTAGTGTGGTTTTCTTTCTTTCTTTATGTCGAACAGGACAAACCTCCCAGAATACAGGTAATGAAAATTAGCGAACAGAATTGTAAGAAAGCAGAAAAGCACTTTTAGCTAATAAAACATAGATTAGGGTTTACTTGGAACTTGGTTTAAGATGCATGCTTACTGTATTGCTGTTTTGGCTGGGCTCAAGGTGGGAAGCATTCTTCATTTACAAGTAATTGCTAATAATAATTTACACAATTTTTTTTCCATTTTTGATTGTGGACATTGTGGAGTGATAATTTTTAACCTTTTATCTGTATTCTTTAAATAAGATTGACTTTTAGAATGCTTTCTGAAAGGTTACGCTGTAGCATGGATATTAACTTTGGATAGTGTTTGAATACTTGCATTACTAAAATCCTTAGTAATTTAGTGTGTGCCAAATAAAAATGCAGTGGACCTCTACCTTATGTTAGTGTCAGTTCATTATAGAAAATCTAGTTTGTCTATATTGTTAAAATAACTTAAACTCAGATTTTTATTGGCAGCTTATTTAAAACTTTTTCAGTCAAAATTGTTAACTATAATTTATAATATAAAGCTGTTTATACTTTGTTAAAGGCAGAACTGTTACATTCTAAATAATGCACTGGTGTGATATTTACTGTGTGAGAATCCATCTTATTTAGTACTGGACTAGTTGCGAAGTGGAAGTCCATTGCATTTTTTTGTTGTTTAGGGTGGGGAGTGCACAGTGTCAGCGAACTATTTTGACAGCATACATCTCTTTCCCTCAAAGCACTTTGTTAAAGCATGTCTTCTTTAGGCTTTTGGAAAGATGACAATGATGGGTAAAGCCTCAAAGGTATATCAATTATCAGTTGAGAATGAGGAGAGAAAGCAAGAGAGAAGAGTATGTGAATACATAACCAAAGGCAAGAAAAACATTAATTTTGGCTGATGTTGGTACATTACTGAAACTTCTGTAAAATTCTTTTTGGATTTTTTTTGGCAGGGATGATCTCTCTCTCTATATATATAGATATATGTGTGTATCTACTCTACTGTAAGTGTTAGGCCTACTTTATTTTCTTAAAACAAATAAAAGGGAGCTAACCACTGTTTGGCACTGAATCTTCTAAACACTGATGATCATGTTTTTTTTGGTTTCAAATTGATTTGAGAATACATTCCTACAACATTTAATACATAAGGTGGTCTTAAGTAGAAGCCTTGTAGTCTAGGAAGGAAAACATGATGGAAGTGTTTTGTTATTTGTATGTGTTTGGAATGGTATGGGGAGAGGAAATCTGTGGACAAATGGCCTCCACAGTTTGACTGACAAAAAGTGACAGGGAAGATGATTTCTAAAGCTGACACTTATATGCAGTGCTTTTATTCATTGTCTCAAGTACAGACCATACTAGGACTTACAATTTGTTTCTAAAAAGTCGAGACATACCCTTGGTTACTTGTAGGTATAACTATTCTTTTTGAAGAATTTTGTGGAAACTTTCACTATAGCCTTTCAAAAGCATCTTGATGATTGAAAATTGCTTACCAGCAGTGTGGCCATGCACGTCGTTTCACCAAAGTACATTTTATTAATATTTGTTTCGAGACATTGAGTTGACACAAATTTTCAACAGAATGTCTTTTATCTTTCAGTGCATTGAAACTCTGGTGACATTGCAGACTAAAATTCTTGCAGCAGTTGCTGGAAAGAAGAGGATCGAACAGGTTTTTGCGAGCTGTAAGATTTTTGAGTGATATGATTTTAAAAACTTTTTTAAGTGACTGTGATTTGATATATAGTAACTCCATCTATTAGTTTGACTTTCTGACAGTCTTATCCCAGCAGAGCTTCTGATAACACACAATCAGGGGTAATTTACAAAAATTCAAGAATGGTGCAAACATTTGCAGGCTGACCCCTGCTTTTTACTAAATGATCGTCAGATTTAAGACTAGATGGTAATTTTGACCCTTGGTTTTAAAAAACTTCCAGAAGCATTGTCCCAGACCCCATCAGGTTTTGAGGGAGGCTAAAGGGCTAGTAAATTAAAAAAATTTAGAAGCCCCCTTGTAATCTCTGCTAACTCAGGTTTTTGTTAGAGGTTTTTTGTTGTTTTTATTGAAATTTAAAAGTCTCGACTGACAGATTATTCACACAGAAGATAGGGACAAATTGGTACTCCTGCTGATGATACTTCCTGAAGAAAGATTGGTGTCTGTTTGGTAATGAGAGGGAAATTTTGCTGGAAAAAATGAGAATTTAGGACCTGTATCTATTTCTTGTTTAGTGCCGCAGCTGCGTCAGTATATGGACCCAGCCTACACAGACGAACTAATTCTTTCAGATGATGCTATAGGTGAAATTATTTTTGCTGGTGAGTTATTAATCTGTGTGTATGTGATTATGCTGCCAGCACATGTTTTTTAAAAAATGGCTTTCTTCTAGTTTAGTATTATGATCAATTTTATGAAAGTGAGGGTGCAAGATGTATTCAAATGTTGTTATGTAATATTATTAAGATAAACTCAGACTTGTTTTTTTATAACGTGTTTCATTTAGAGGAAGATTTTCTGTGCCGCATGGCCTCTCAGTTGCAAGTTATGAAGGAAAATGAAGGAGCTATCAACAGCGAACATGTGCGAAGTGAGTCACATTTGTCTGAATTATTTTCAAGCTTTAATTATATATAGAGGTATTGTTGAGGCATTAAGCTTCACCTGTCATTTGGAGCCAGTTTATTAGAAGCTACAACATTGATTCATAGTGCACCATGTTTGTAACACAAATCTGTGTTGACAGTTTCTTATGCAAAGAGGTGATAGATGGGAGAGAAGATTGAGGCGGATGTACCAGCTGAGCATGAGCCGGCGTTTTTTTTTTCTAGCATCTGTGCTGATCCTTCATGCAAGACTGAATAAAACTGCCTACTGACATGCATGATCGATAGGCAGAACCATACCCTTTCGCATATTTCTGGAGGGTATTCCCTGCAGTAGAGTTTCATTTAAATTCAGCTTGTACCAGAAAGATTCTCTACAGAGATTGTCATTTATATTATTAAATGCTTTGTAGTGTTTCTGTGTAATTGTCTCCCTTGACTGATTTATGTTATATATTGATATGACAGTTTTTCTAGCAGAGACTGCATAGAACAGCTAACACAATTATTGTAGCTAAGGTAACACAGAACAGGAATGCATGAAAAGAATTGTGTTTCTGAACTGTAAGGTATTTGGAATTTGACCAGCACTTAGACAAGAATCACAATAGAATGTATGTCAGATTTCAGTCTCTTCCTGGTGGACAGTTTAGTACTAAAGATTATGTTAAAGTGTATGAATACCTTAGCATTGACCATTAATGAGATTCAAATATGTTCGAAAATCACCCATGCCCAACAGTTTCTTAATCACCTTTTTTTTTAAAAAAGATTGTTAGAAAACTGTAATGTTCCTGGCTAAAAATCCGATGGATCTATGTTACAGTTTACAAAGATGTGTACAGAGATATTGCACATGCAAACATATCCATGCACACGCACAACCATTTATTTTTAAATTTGAAGACAAGCCACATTACTAGACTAAGATGTATGTCAAATAGTTTATGTGGCATATCTGTTAAGTGTGGAGTTTTAAAGAGAAAAATAATTGATACATATTTTTTAAGTAGCTTGTAACAGAGATAGATACCATATAAATGAGTTATGCCAGATTTTTTTCCTGTGATCTTCAGATGTGCCAAAACTATCTGCAAAGCTGCAAGAGTTAAGCAAAATTCAGATTAGTCAACAGGTAGGTGTCCAACAATTGTCGACAAAGTGTAGTACAAACAATTGAGGACAAAATGGCCATTCCCTGTTGAATTTTTGAAAAAAATCAAGATCATTGGTGGAATAACAAAGGGGATTTTCATTTTTATTATTGCTAGGTTTTCTTTATTAATGGATTTTAGTGTGCCAATATACTTGTTTATTTTGAATGATTGGTTAAGTTTGTGATTGTGCCAAAGCATTTGCTGTACAGAAGAGCAAAACTATATAACATTGTGACTGCATAGTTTGTCCTCTGGTGACGGTGCTGTAAGCCTATTTTTGCAAATATGATAGTGATGGCACCCCTTGTTTGGAAGCATGATAAAGAAAGCTGAGCTATACATAGTAATGATAAGCATTTTTCTTTCAGGATAAAACAGCTGAAGTGACTGAAGAAGCGGCCAGGCTGATTGATATGTACAATTCTGTTGTATCCTTTCAAAGATTGGATCTTGCGAATTTCTGCACATTTTACAACAGCAGCATTAGCCATTTTCTCTTACTTTTTTGTGTCCTACTAGTTTGAGTTGTAGAAGCTGTGACATACAAGTCCTTTCATGCACAACTTGCAGTCTTCCAGACAAAAGGGATTTTGAAACTAGCGATTACTCACGTTTGACTGTGTAAGATTTCACAGCACTGACTGTGCAGAGGAAATTACTAGTCTATGATACCCTTAACAGACTGAGGGGTGTCAGAGGATGCCAAAGAAAACTTAGCATCAAAAATATCAAGGACTTGTGCCTTTTGAAATGTTAAACTTTTACTGTGAATGGTGTAAAAATGAGAGTTGTCACAGCTAGAGACATTGTGCTTTTGGTCTAATCATGTATTGGCATCAGGTTTTCCCATTCTGCACAAATGTCCACAAGAGGGGCACAATGTTGGCATTCAGATGCACAGAAAATTCTGATGCATAAAATTTTGTTGTCATGGAAAAAGAATATTCCTTTCACCAGTTGTTTAATGACCCCAAAGGTTTAAGTCATGATCCCCAACATTTTAAAGGTAGATTTTTGTTGATCTTAACAATTTTGTTTTGTTGATGATCCTGAGTATCAGTAAAGGCTTGTGTTCTAGGACCCAACTCATAGCTAGTGTATGAAAATTCACTATCACTGCCACCATTGTATTTGTTAATCCAAGAATGATAAATGAACTTTAACTAAACCCAGATTGCAACCCTGTCAAAGATTTTTATCCAGTGGGACGAGGAACTGACAAAACTTGAGATGGCTTCAAAACCCAAGAAATCTGATCAATAATTGTGATTTTTCAAGTTCTGAACAGTACTAGGTCTAAGACAGGTCGAGATATTGTGGAATTAGTGTGTATGTGCACGTACGTGTAGGCGTGAGTGAGAGATACAAATGAATTCGAATTCTTGCTGTACATTTTTCCATGTGTTGCAACATTCATTGTGTTTTCAGTTTATGTAACCGTTCTCCTAAGCCTTTGTTATGATTTTTGTGTTTGCAAGATTGTGAAAAAATTTGCCAGTCTGATTCCCTGGTAGACAGGCAGCTGAGTGGGGAGGTGGGAGGCAGGTTCTAGAATAGGTCATTTGTGTCTGAATGTGGTACATATAATAGAAGTAGTGTTTAAATTATTAAAGACATGAACCATGTTGAACATTCTGGATGTAGTCCCGTTTCAAGAAATAAATCTAAACGAAGACAGTGTATGTGCTGAGTGCTGCTGACATAAACAGGATTGACAAGATTCATACTACTAGCATTAAACCAAATTCCCTCACTTTTTCAGAACCAATCTCTGGTTTTCCAGTGCACAGATTTCATACAGCATGTATGCACAATTATAAAGTTCCAGAGGCAAATTGTTCCACACATGCATATATTTCATATGATGAGATAGTGGATAACTCCTAGGGTGAACCCCCATGTTTAAAAAAATTAACACCCCCTGGTTATCTTGTTACATACCTATGTACAAAAATACTATGGACCATATATGAAACCCTTGGCCAGCTCTCCGTCTGATTCTGTTACTACCTGAATAAGAAAATTCCCCTAGTGAGATAGTGCTTTTTATATGAATAGGACATGGTGCCTATGTAAGCACAACACTTGTAGACTGAAATTTGATTGTAACCATGGGCATGAAAACTATTTTCTGTAACACCCAGCAGACAACTGTAAAATGAAATGTGAAAACAACCAGTTACCAAAAATGTCAGTACTTAGAAGCCAAGAAGCTCGATGTTTAAGTCAGTCATGAGCTTACAGTACAAATTGCGTACAATAATTTTCAGGAATTCTCTAAATGTGTGTTGTCAGTTACTCATGCATACATGACATGATTGGTAAGCTATGCAGACATCCGCCATATCTTCAGACACACCAATTTGCATGCATTTTACTTTAAACATAAATACTTCCTACCAGTCTGAATGTAGACAAGGTTTACTATATCATCATTGGTACTTAGTTGTTTGATTTCTTTAAGCTTTAGTTTTTCAGTTTAAAACAAAATCCTTTAAAGTAATGTTGGTAAGTTTCCCATTTAAAAAACATTCTCCGAAACACTTCTTTCCAGCTGAACACAAAATGCAAACCAAAACTGTTCATTAACCTTATCAAACTGAAATACAGAATACACATGGATGCAAAAGTGATTCATAGGATGACAATTATTTTGTAGGTCACCAGCCATCTATACTCTATAGCCATATGGACACATCTCCTTCCACATGCCCACACTGCATCTAAGCTTTTCTGACCTAATGAAAAATAAAACTTTATGTTGGAGATGCATACTTGGTTCTGGAATGTTAAAATGCTGCACCTAAAACAATGTGCTCTTTTTTTTAAGAATTTTCCTACTGTCAAAATTTCTTCATATCAGGTAGTTAAACTTTATGCCATTTGATTTATGCTTGCAACCGAAAATAGTCATAAACATAAGTACCTCTATCACCATCCAAGTTTAAAATGTTATTGCTGGACTGCCACCTGTGGAAGAAAGTTTGTGAATGAACCCTGCCTAAAGTTTTGTTGCTTTCCATTTTCACTATGAAATGGCTATGCACTTCCTTAATTCACAAGTTGGATAGTTTTGTTCCTTTGTTGAAAACATAATTATTTCTCCACCTCATGCAACAATGGTCAAAATGACTTTTTCAGCTGTAAGCCACAGGCCATCAAAATATGACTGGGTGGCATCTTAACATTCCGGCATGGCGATGGATGACCGCTTATTACACTAGCACAATCAAGGGAATTAAATTCGCAACACCTTGACTTCTGGCATTATTGAAATGAACCACCACCTGATATTTTAGTGATTTTTCAATTTTTTATGACTTTCCCCTGAGTGAAAATACTTTCCAAATTTACCCAAGATCTTCCAGTTTCCCCGGACACATACACATCCTGATTTGAGTTCTTTGCAATTTTGCTCATATATTGAATGTTCAATTCCTTTGTCTTGTCAATCTTTTTGCCAGCTTTCTCTCACAGTAAACCATGAACACTCACTTGCTGAATACCCTGGTTATGTTTGGTAAAATGGTTTTATTGTTTTAAGTTTCTGTAAAATTTTGTTTGTGGCACATGCAACTTGCTTTGCAATAAATGTTACAAAATTCCTAAACTTTCAGTTCATGAGGGGCTAGAGACAAAATCAGTACGGTGTTTAGATCATGAAAACATTATTTTGACGCATCCATCAAGATCCATCTTTTTATCTGAGAAGCTCAATCGATGCTCTCTTCCTCTGCCACTATATCCAAGACATCGTCATTAGGATCATCAGTGTTGTTGGCACCTTCAGTAGACACACTACGCAGCTTGGCTTGGTGTTTCATTACAGTCTGTAGCTGCTTACTAAAGCTGGAGTTAGAATCTGATGAATGTTCGTCACCAGTATTGTTTCTGCTTGTGTCGACCTCCTCTTCTCCAGAATCACGGTCTGGTCCAGCGGAGGCTTCAACCTCTGGACAATCGGTGGGAGCAGACTCCACATCCATCTGCCTAGTTTTAATTACACCCAGCCCTTGATCATTTGCCGACTGCATTTGTTGCTCATGTTTTCGTCGTCGTGCCCTGAGGGGAAGATATTGCGACTTATAAAGTGCCAGTGAAATCGCTTAAATGGATCTAAAACTTTATGTCAAAAATATAAAATGATAGGAATCATCACACACAGTTTCAATACTTAACAATAATATTAAAAATATATGTGAAATGCATCTTTCCATCTGGCTACAGTGGAAGCTTCATGAACTTTTTTTTAAAGGCTCAAGGCATGGAGCAAGATGATAAACTAAAGACAAACCTGATTTTTTTCCTCTTCTTATTTTCAAGGAACCAGCGATTCTCTTCTTCAAAGATTTCATTAACTTGTTCCTTAGTCACATCTGGGTCCTGTTTTAGAAGCTGCAAGTACACTCCCCCTGGTGTACGTCGCCTTGACCCATTCTGGAGATAATCAGTTTTTATATTTAAATGTTTCAGGCATCAGAACTGACTGCTTTTTGGCGATTTCCTGCTGAAGCTTAGTGGATTTCAGCTGATAAAAAATCTGATTCCCCTGAAAATTTATCTCAACCCTTTTATCGTTTGATCATCGTTTTTGCTAGTGTGAAGCAGAAATGTCATATTTGTTGTAAATAATTTAGACAATTCGTTGAATGCTTATGATCACAGTAATAAGTGGTGGTGGAAGCAGACTCTAATTAACGTGAAACATGACAAAAGATGACTTAAAACATGTTGGCAATACTTAAGGCAGCTCGACATTAGGAGCACGGGGAAGGGGTAGGAGTTGATGTCATGAGTATGGGGTGATTGTACCAACTACACATACTTTGGAAGTATCTATTGTGTACCAAGGTCCATGTTCATTAAATACAATGTCAGTCAACCCTTGCTGGGACTTCAGCTGAAATTTTCTGGGCCATTTCCAACGCCTGATGTGTGCCTACGCTTACAATACATGCATGTGCATGCACAAACACAAACTTTGATAAAATAGTCTTTTTATTAGATCCCTTGCCCCAACTCTTCATTTCTGAATATATTCTATTCTGGAGGCTCTCATATGACAAACCACAAGAGGACAAAACTGCACAATGTGCCAAAGAACAGTTTTGATTCTTCTGAGGCAAAATCTTATAGGATGTCAGGTAAAGAACATAATGTGGAATTACATTTCAGGAATTTCAAAGTTATTTCCAATGTGAGGACCAAAACCACAGATTTCCCACTGTAATTTAAGGCCTGTATAAGAGCAAGAGAGAGAGAGAGAGAGAGTGTGTGTGTGGATGCATGTGTATGTATGGGGGAGACAATGAATCAGTGTAATCAAGTGAGCTACTAAACCATTGTAAGCATGCCCCCGGCTGCCTCCTTGTCTTCTGTCTGCTGGAGCAAATGCAGTGCTTTAGCTTGCCCAACCACCTGCACCACTCTCCCTGAAAAAGAAATGCCTAAATTCTGTGATTTCAATAATTGTGTTTCACTATCTGTAACAGTGAAAAGAATAAAAGATATACAATGCTGAAAATGTGGCCATTTTTGATGAGTTATTCAAGCCCTCAGTGCAACCTTATATTGTTGCTATTAGTATTACTGACACATTGGACGTCACCCATAAAAACCAAGATATGAGCTAAAATGGGATTTGCTATTAGAAATGTTTCACACAGAGATCTTGCCATGAGATTTAAACAAAGTAACAATTGAGAGTTTTAAGATCTGGAGACATGACAAAAAAAAAAAAAAAAGAAAAAATGATCTGCATTTTCTACTTACTGATAAGGTGCATTTTCTTCTCCTTTAATGCCTTGGTAATTTCATAGGTGACCTCCTCTACACTTGAGTACAACGTGACATGAAGACGATCATGCCTTGACTTTTTCTCATTGCATTTGTTGCTGAGACGTTCTTTTACTGGCCTCTTGCGTTTTTGAGCTTTGGGCTTTTGCAAAACCTCCTCTAAATCTATCACTTCACTAAACAAATCATCACTTTTGGATTTTGCTTCTGTTGCCTCCAGCTCCACACGTGGTCTGTCGTCCTCTGCGGCTCTTGTGTAATCATAGCTTTCCACATCCCTGTCATCCGGGACTCTTTTCTCCATGCGAAACCCACCAACCTCTTGCGTTAAAATCTGTTCTTGCAAAACAGATCCCCAGACATCTTTCTTCCTCATTACTGGAAGAGGTGGCATCCCACCATTTTTCGTGTAATTTGGGTTCACAAAATGTTCACTGTTACAAGAACCCTCACGCTGATAACATCTGCGCTTTTTCCAGACTTCCTCATCGCTGTCACTGTGGCTCTCACTACTGTGACGAAGACGAAATGCTGGTGCTGAGGAGGGCTGATGTATGGGGATGCTCCTGCTGATGGAAGACATCTTACGTGCAGATCCGCCATCTTCTGAGCCTTTGGCTTCTGATCTCTTCGAACAAAGAAGACTATGCTATAAATATGTGAAACGACAGTACAAACCCATCAAACAGCCTTGCAGCCTTCCTCTCTTTCCAAAAACTAATATCTGAACTACTTATAACCTAATAAAGTCTCAACTTTTCCACAGCAGTGATATGTCCAAATCAAAGTTCTAGCTAATAATTCACCTTTAACTTTATAATAAAGGCATAGGAAAGTCACTGGTCTGATCCTTCATACCTTGGGTGATTGCACTATATAAAAGTTCAACTCTTAACATAAAACTCAACATTTCCCATTATTAGCATTTCTTAGTGTAACAGTAACGAAGTCTGGAAACATGTCACTTGTCAGTATCTCCCAGTTCCCAGGAAAACAAGTAATAGTATATCACTGTAAGACGGAAAGATATTGCAAACACTAAGGCTCCTGTATAAAATAGCTACAAGTTACAGAAAATAATGAACTTTACTCATAATATGCTTACTACATCATTCACACTAATAAGTGTTATCTGGTTCTCCAGAAATAAAATAAGAACTCCTGCCCAAAATCATGTTCTAGTGAAAGTTTCTGGCTCATTTAAAGATTTGGATGACGTATTAAAAGTGGAGAAGAATGCAAGGACGTACTGAAAAAAACGTCTGGCTAAGACTAAAACTGCATGTTATTTAGCTTCCGACTTCTGGCAAACCACAGCAGTTTTCAAAAAGATCTTAAGTGCAGTTTTTGAAAGTTGTGGCTGTGTATGTATGAGGGCTCTTCCTTTAAACATGATAAGATAAAACGGTCCTTGCATTTGCGTTGGCCAGTGTGAGTGTCTGCAACCCTATAAGTATATTATATAAAATCAAAAAGGTCACCAGACTCACTAAGTAGTAAGTATATATATATATATAAAAGAGCTCTGAAAGCATAAATTTCAAGAAAAATCCAGTTTCAGCCTAGCTACATGTAGCGAAATGGCGTCATCATCACACATTAATTTTCCTGCAGGTGCATTTTAAACCAGTGTAATTTGTGCTAAGTGCAGCTCCTACAGACGTAAATGATTGAGTAGTAAGTGGATGTTCTCGAAGCTTATAGTTAAACTTAAGTTGTAGTAATATTACAAGTTTTATAAATAAAGTTTTGCATAGTAATTGCAGTATCAATTTCTACCTTTTCATATTCTTCAGCTGAATCTGACCCTGCAATCTCTCCTTCCTCTAATTCTTCTAAATCAATAGTTGACATCTTTACGCCAAAACTCGACACTTCGAAACGGGTAAAGCAGACTGAATTTAGTGAGAGTGGCTTCCCTTCGTGACCCGACCTTGAAAATCGTTCATTGTAGAGGTCGCGTTGTCCAGCAGGCTGAACTGAAACGAAAGTAGTGCTCAACCGAAAAGTAGCGGTAAAGAACTGATATACTGACATATTAAAAAAAAAATCCTTCCTACTGTATCAGATTGAGACAGTATGTAGTATATCAGTAAATGTATATCTACGGAGAAAGTATCTACAGAGAAAGCTCTGATGCAGTTTTGTGGCTTGATTAGTGTATATGTAATTCTCTCTTTTTCATTTGTTCTCTCAGTCTCAGTCTTTATGTTTTGTTTTGTGTTTCGTCTTTTGTCTTTCTCGGGAAATACTCCGAAACGTCAACTGCATCTGTGTTTGTCTTAATAACTTGGTATAGGGAATCTCTGTTATTCTTAATACCCTCTTCCAGCTTTTAGAAACAATTCCCCAGATTTAGAATCCGTTCCTTCGACAGTCGAGATGCGGGAGCCAACCACTGGGATCAACCCTGGTTTTGCAGGAGACAAAGCGATTTGCATTTATGATGGCACGCACTTACTTTTTCTAGACATAAAAGTCGACTTTATGTTTGTGATCACCTTTGCCTCGATAACCTAAACTAAAGAACTCAGCAGGCCGTTTTTTAAATTAAATGTTTGATCTATCTATATCTTCGATATCTTTGTGACAGCTGAGCTAAATTAAATGAAAGCTAACCATATAATTAAGTACACTAACTATATACAGTATTTTCAGCAAGAAGCCTTTAAATGTGTAACTTAATTACATTTGATGGATCTGCGACACTGGCTGATTTATTCCCCCCTCCATGCAGCCCCCTGCCACAAGGGGAAAAGCGATCAAATTCAGTCTAACGTACAGTCCATTTCATTTGGAGATATTTTCAGCTCAGGTGATTTTTATCAAAGACCAGAGCTACGCGTAGTTCTAAAGTCTTCGTTTTTATTTTCTGATAAATTACTGGAGGATCCCTGGAAGGACAATTAACTTTGGCGGTCACAGCCCTGCGTGCCATAACCCGCGTTTCGTATGCAAGTTCGAGACGTGCGACAGTCCGTCAGAAGTTCCAAATTTTAGTTCCAAAACCAAAATTCTGCCTTTTGTGGTTTTACAAACCAAGACGATCTCCTAATGTCTTACCTAGACCACCTCATGTCCGGGGTTCCCTCCAATTAAGTTTTATGTTCGATACTTGATCTAGAGAGCTGTCTTATTCAGTTATTGCTACAGCAGTCGAGATCTGTGAGACGTTTGGCGATCTTTCTTGGACTGGGAAATTTGCCCAGTTGTTAGTTTCAACCATTTAACACGAAGTGCATGGGGAAACACATGCCGTTGCCATGTAAGAATGGCGCTTCGAGAAATGCTTCCTTTGAAGTATATATATCAGCCGCAAGGCTCATAATTGCTCCTCGCGTACCTTTGAAAAGTCAACGCCAACGATATGTAGGTAAAACAAAGTTTATTTCCGAAGGAAAACGGAGTGCTAGTGCATAATTTAAGTAGATGTGGAACAAAAATTTCCCTTCTGAAGTCGACAAACGCTGGCCAGCCATATGTCTGTGGTGAAAATGCTGGCGCGAAAAGGAACGCAGTTTGTATGTACATCTGTCTCTCCATCAGTACACCTGCAGGTTGCTCTGTATAAGAATAGCTAGAAATCGTTCCAAACTCACACATCGCATATCAGTTCTTAAATACAGGTAAGCAAGATTTTGCCATTTGAAATTCAACATACTGATACGTTAACAGCTTAGTGGAAACTACCTAGTACCTATCGGTATGCTTGTACATGAGCATAAATGAATTGTTTTTATAGTAGATTGTTGGGCTTTTAAAAAATAAATTAGCACTGAAATATTTGATACTAGGTATATATATATATATCTCGATCAAGTCCAACATTTGAGTGCTGAATATAAATTTGCAAAGAATCCACAACCTGCATATACATTTTGCGTTATGTGTGGGTTTCCTTGTAGTCTTTGTTCAGGCTGCTTGTGTAGGCTCCCCTTGTAGTTCTATCGTCTTGTTCAGACTGTGTGTGTAGGCACCATTTATGTTGTCTTTGAAATCTACTTCCACTTGTAATCTTCATCTCCTATGTTTTAATTAACAGACGTCGATCATTCAATAATTTTTAACCGCCACAAAATATAATAGACACATGCTAAATGAAATAACAGACGAGTGCACGGAAGCACGAAAGAACGAGCGAAACTTAGAAAAAAATTATATTATATTTTTTTTAAAAACTGAGAAGCAATTAACTAGGTTTTCTCGGTAGTTAAGCGTGATTTCTCAGGGGTTGATCACTTGGCTGGATTTTACAACAAATTATATAACCCTTCGCTGTCGTTCGTTTTGTTAAAAAGGCATATGTTTAGGCATTTGCAGATTCAGTATATTACATGGCAATAATGATCCCAAGTTGACCGTGCAACCGTTTGAAACGGCAGGGAATTTCTGAAAAGTGTATCAGGTGTTTTCTGCGAAATCTGACCAAGTAATGATGTAAACCGTAGAAGGAAAAGGTAGAAATTTGACAGGTAACACAACATTTTGTCAGTCTTGCAACCACAATGGTAATGCTGTTAAGTATGCAAAACTGAGCAAATTAGTGATCACAAAATATTTGGCATTAACTTTCGGTTTCAAATACTACTAAAAAAATACAGATAATTATGGATTCTGCTAATCACCTGCATGTCCTTGAAATTTACTTTTGTAACTCACATATATAAGAGTATTTGCAGTTTGTCTATGACTTAGTAATGAGGAGATTGGACTTTCATGATAAAAAGAATATTTGGTGCTGATTTTTTCTGCAATTATTTCAGAAATGCAGACTGAACGACATTATGTAGTAAATAAAAGATCGATTTGTTAGAGGGATGGTGTTTGAAATGTTTTTGGCATATTTTTCTAAGTGCGCATAGAAAAGCCTTTAACTATCCTGACAGATAAAATCATAATTTTGAGGGAGTGATAGAGAGGGGAGATGAAAAAAAAAGACCCCTCCCCCACTTCACACACTCTGCATAGGAGGCGAAAAAAAGGACAAAGACCAAACTATGATAACGTTTAGATACGTTTAGATACTATGTCGTACTTTCTACATGTAGTATTAACCTTTTTATTTGTGGCTTATGCGCTCAGGTAAACGTCGCCTCTCGAGGGCGTTCCCCCCACCCCCTTCAGGAAGACAGCGATCCTGGCCAAGCTATGAAAGCACTTTGTGAAATTTAAAAACCGTTACATTCAAATTTTCTATTTGTCGGTAAGATACTTGAGGCACGGCGAAGAACGTTAGTTAGCGGCC
Source organism: Lanistes nyassanus (assembly GCA_004794575.1). Taxonomy (NCBI): domain Eukaryota; kingdom Metazoa; phylum Mollusca; class Gastropoda; order Architaenioglossa; family Ampullariidae; genus Lanistes; species Lanistes nyassanus. The sequence continues at coordinate 303,884 of SMGT01008021.1, forward strand.
TTAGCATCCCGCCTTTACCTACACGTTTTACAGGAACTTGACAAACTCCAGTAAAACCAGAACGAATAGAGGTGTGGTTGGAGAAAAGTCTGATGGCGTCCATGATCAAGATAATGTTCCGTCATTGAATGTTCGAGCACGATCCTGTAGAGCAGAAGGAAGAGTGGCCTGTTCGCTCTAAGCTATTGCCCACAATAACAGTCAGGAAACCCCGGAACTAACAAAACTTCGATGGTATCTTACAGCCAAATTATACATATAAAAAAACCCAGCTATGTTGACTGTGAGGATTGCTCCGTTTCACTTCTCCAGTTACTGATTTTAAAAAAATCCCTTTAAAGTTTTATCTGCAGACCTCTGCCCCACTTCTCCCTCACTCTTCGGTCAACTCTTTCTTTCTGTCCTTCCTTCCTTCCATTAATCGCTCGCTCGCTCGCCCATTAGTTCGCTCATTCATTCTTCTTTCTTTGTCTCTAAGATTTGTTCATACCTGCGTGCTTCCGTGATTTATTTCCTTGTTCACCCTCCATCAAACTAAGATATATCACAGAGATCGTGATCCTGTAGAAATCACACTACTTACACCAAAAAAAAAAAAACTGCCAGGAAAATACTTGGTCCATCATACTCTGTATGTCAATCACCTCTGAACAAATAAATTCGTATACGGATTTCAGTGAGCAGTTTGAAATATGAAACGTCACAAGCCAGACGTGACGATGTAAGTCAGTTAAGCAGAAAGGGTAAAGACAAGCTTAAGACGAAAGCATATGAAGAGATTTTGATTATGATCTACTTTATGCTCTCTGAGTATCTCTTGTGTGTATATAAATATCTTCTATAACATGATGTCCGGAGGGAAGATCAGGACTTTCACGATATGGGATGAAAATCTTCAGGGCGAGGTACACAGATATGTTTCACGGTCTTCATATTGCTAAACTTGTATATGTGTGCGAAAAAGTTGCGTGTCTTCCCATCCTTAGAAATTGTACGTTAATATAATGGGTTTGACTTTGAAGTCGCTGCCACCACTAAATCTTGTCTTCTCACTCGGATAACAAAATGTTGACAGAAATAACAAAGGTTGTGGCCGTGAAAACATCTTCAGTTCAGAACTGGAGACACACCGATATGCTAACTACAGCCATCACGTTCTTCAACTCCAGAGACTCAAGCTTGTATTCCTCCTCGAGAGAGCAGCGTGGAGTGGGAGCTATAGAGTGGGAAAGGGGTGGTGGTGGTGGTGGTGGGGGGGGGTTATCTCCGGCGCACGACGTCCGGTACAAAAGCACCGCCAGAGAAGCTGTTGACGCTGCTACCGACCGCTACGACATCAGTGCTGTTCTTGACACTGGAGACGCCAAAGTGGATGGCCAGCCCAAAGATGAGGCCGATGACGAAAAGGACGAGAAGGGTGCATATGGCGGCTTTGAAGATGCGGCTCTTTAGCGACCCCTGGGGAGATTCTTTCAATCTGTCCATCTCGGAGTCTTGCATCCGATGCCTTCTGCGGCTGGTGTATGGACTTTCCTGCAGCAAGAAAACAAGTATGTCGATAAGCAGAAAATTCAAAAACAGCGAGTTCATAAGTAACCAAACTCCCTCCCCTCTTCCTCAAGTATGTTAATATTGTACCTATGAACGAGAATTGATTGATCGTGGATATGACGTCCACGCAAAAGGTACTAAAGGTTTTTATGCTATTACATTCTAATATTCATACCTAAATTAGATAAAAACCCACGATGCTCAAGGTCTCTTAAACACTGAGCTGATGTACCAAACTGTGCGTAACAGTTATAAACCACTCAAGAAAGGAAGAATCGATTGGTAAGCAAATTAGACAGCAAAACTAATTTAACGGGTAATTATAAGCAGTTAAAAAATTGACCAACCAAACGTCTAGCGGGGTAACTGGCTGCGCGACAGATATTATTTGGCAATACAGGATTTAGCAGAGATATGAGTTATACTGACGCATGGCTGGAGATCATCAAAGATGTAATTTTAAATGCCATAGAAACTTTATGAGGAAAGGGAGGAGGGGGGTGGGTGGGCGGAACCTCGAGCTAAAGTTACGGTGAATATGCTGTCTTACTGTCCGTTTGTTTGTATGTCTATTTGTAAAGTTGCTGCGGAAATTAAGTAGCCCCGTTTTGTACAGTCGAATGAAAGTAGACTATTTTTAAATGGAGGCATGGAGTTTAAGCTTGCTATGGAGAGATTTTTTTCTCTAATAATCACATCAGGGCACCTCGTAAGAATCGTCGGCCATGATCATCTCGAAGCTCGGGTCATCCGTCGTGATGCCGCCAACACGGACGATGCTCAGCCCGCTGCTGCTGCTGAACACCTTGTCACTTCCGCTGCCCCGCTGACAACTTCCGGGTAACGCCCTGCTCTCGTCCTCCTCTGCTTCCACGTCCTCAATGCTAGCGCGGATGACCTTGCTGTTCTTTGTTTCTGCGGCGGAGCCACTTCCGGTCCGGGAAGAGTTCCTGTCCTTGAAGCTAAAGAAGCGCCATCTGTCTCTTTTCTTGGTACCCCTCTCCTTCGCGCTGGCCGCCTTTTGTCGCCGCAAGGCGTCTTCGCACGCCGCGTCAACAGCCGCTACCTGCTCTCTGATGAAGTTCTCGTCGAGAATGTCTTCGTTCGGGTCGACGTTAGTCGCGCGCACTTCCGCCTGGACGAGGGAAACGTCTGTCTTGTCTTTGGTGGCTGTTGTCAGCGACAGGTACTGTCTTTGTGCTTCCTCTAGGTAAGTCTGCAGGTAAGCAGGTGCATTAAGATCTTCCGCCTGCACAAAGCGAGGGGAAATCAAATGTCTGAAAGCGTTGTTCTTCTTTCTGCTTCAACAACCGAGGCTAATGAACGAAGGAAGGAACGAATGAATGATGAAGGAAGCAAATAAGGAATGAACGAAGGTGGAACGAATTGACGGAAGAATGAATGAAGCAAGGAAGAAATAAAAGATGAAAAATAAAGATTGCATAACTGGTGGGCGCTTATTTGATTTCTTTCGCTTTACCAACACACATGCCCAAGGATAGCTTTAAAAACAATAGTTCTCGATCGCTGTCAAGGATATCTTAGTCTCTTCAAGCAGCCATCGCTAGGTACCAAAGGAAGGATCCTTTCTTCGAGACAGTATATTATTAGTCAGAGTCTTTCCTTAACGTACTTCTAAATACCGGATCAAATGGGCTTTTAATTAACTACTGCTATCATAAAAGAAAAAGGTGCAAAACGCAGAGTTTAATTGTGTCAACAAAAGTCTGGTTTCAAAGCAGTAAGCTATTTTACGTAAAGAGTTTTCTTTACTATGCTTTCTAAAACTTATTATGTAGAATTTGTAAAAATCCATTTCTGCATTCCAGTTATTAACAAGTTTTAAAAGCGAAAGCATTTCGGAGAAAGTGCATAGCTTATGTAATAAATTTACGTGAACACGTACAATCAGGTGCACAAAGATTAAGCTTCAGCTACCAAAACAGACACACCTGACTGCACAATTGAATAGTCCTTAGGCCTAATGTGCTAAATGTGCAACAGTTCATATTCTAACAATATGCGTAATAAGCGGTATATTAGACGTATGGTATTTAGGGGATAGACGCAGGACACATAAGTACAGCACATTCTATAGTTGACAGGGCTGGGAATTGACCTGCAATACACCCAAACAGACCGCCTACTGTGGAAGTGCATGACAGGTCAGACACACTATATTTTGAGCTACTCGCACTCAGTCACACAAGTACATTGACAGCATAACCCAAGCTACAGCAGTCAGGAGGGCCCAGCTGCCCATGGAAACCTGACCCTTAGTCCCTAGCTTAGGTAGTATACAGAGGCTGGCACGAACAGGGAGGGGGCTTTTTGCTTCTGGCTTTTCGGACGATGGACTGGCCGGGGCGCCGGTGCAGGGGATGGATATAGAGACGGATAGACGCGTAAAGGTGGATGGGTGTTGGAGTAGAGAGGCCTAATGGCCGGTTACACAGAGCATGTCAAATAAAAGAACTGAACTGCAAAGAAGTGCTTGTGGTCTTCTCTATGCCACGTACTCAACGGTGACTGAGACGGTCATGCTACATCGTGCTTCTTGGTGTCGTGACAATGTTACAATACGAGTTGACCACAAATAGTGTAAGCAAATCAGACGGAAAGAAAAACTGTTCAAAGCCTCGTAAAAAAAGAAAAACATCTTTCATTAACAGAAGTCCCCCTCCCCCTCTCTTGTGTTATTGTTTAGCCTGCCACTGCTCCTGTAAAGGTTGTCGTTAAAGTACTGTAATATGCAATATAACAGTCGAGAATCCCTTAAACACCTGTTTTAGGAAAGTTCGTTTTTGTCTTTTTTAACGAATGTAGAATAAGTCGAAGTGGAATAGATATTGTTTTAAATATAAACTACAAGACACTATTTCTTGAGCGTTCTTCTGCAGTGTCCGAAGTCTAATTTCGCGTTGCATGACCCAGTGACTTCCGTTTGACTCACCAGTGGCCGTAGATATCACAATCTTATAATTATTTCTAACGATGCAACTCTCAAAAAGGGATCTTTGTTATGCAAGCCTCCGCCAGAAGCCTTCAAGGGGGTGTCTGAGTGGCTGCTCCGAGCACCACCCGGCTACACTCTGTCGAAGGCCTTAAAGCCGATAAAATTTAAAAAAGCAGGTCTTTCTGTAGAAATTTTTCAATAATGACTCTTCAGTTGAAGATTTGTTCCACTGTGCTCCTCCATGGTCTGAAATAGACTCGTTCCTCTGCGAGTAGCTCTGTGCTTTCAGTCTACTGAGAAGGATTTTCCTTGGGTGGCTGATGAGGCTCGAATGGAAGGGACGAAGAACTGAGAATTCTCTCATCTTCAGTCTTATAACTGGCCCAGCAAAGCAGCTTAGCTCTTTGCATCAAGCATCGGTGACAGCACAGAAACAAAAGTGCTTCATCACAATCGCGCGCTTTGAACATCGCTGCCGAGTGTGGACTTTGAAATCAGCAGAAATCGATGTTTGCTAGAATGCTCTTCGAGTCAGTTCAGCCGCCGCAAGCCACAAATTTGTAGCGCCGTAACGAAAACATTTCAGGGATCAGACTACTTTTCGCGGAGAACCGCTTGAGTAGGATAAACAGAGACAATAGCTATGCGGCCAGGGGGGTAAGCGATCGATTTTATTTTAACTTAAAACGCTATGGCTTTTCAGCCACTGAAGTCCAGCGCCTTATCTCAGTGGACAGATGGACCGGAGCAGAAATCTGTCTTCGTTCGCACATGATTAGGACGTCTGAACTGTTTATCTGTTGCCTAGGAAACCACTGATGGCCATCTGGTGAAAGCGTAATGAAGTCTCTTGCGCTGTCCCTGTCTCTCTCACAGACGATCACCCAGGCACGCACGCACGTGCGCTCGCACGCACACACAAACACACACGCACACGCACACACACACACACTGGCTGGGAGCTTGGATGAAAGTGTTGTCCACTGAAAGGATTTTGAGCATGACTTTCCTTGGGTGACTGACGAGGCTGGAAAGGAGGGAGATCTGAGAATGAGATAACATTAAGGTGCTCGAAGAGTCAACGCACGTGCGCTTTTAGCACCAGAAGCAGGTTTCGTGAAATTCGTATGCGAACTTTCGGCAGTCTGAATGTTATGTTCAGAGTATAGTGTTTCACACTAATCTTGATGAGGTTCATTCTCATCTGAATATTAATGATCGCTGCGGTCAGTCATGTTACTGTGTGGTCTTTACTGCTGGAAGCGTGAAATGAGTTGCATCCTTTTTTTAAATGTCTCCTTGCTTTCTTGCTCAAAACCCCAACAAAATAAAATACGAAAAAAAGTATAAAAAATTAATGAATAACAAGAAAGCCACACTGCACAAATAAATACAAAGACTGCCCCTGAGCTCTCAGAACAGTGTAAACGAAGACAGAACTAAGTACCCGTGTCAGACGAAGGCAAAACGAACTTTACAATTCACGTTGGTCATACCAACCCGTAAAATAACCGAGGCGGTGTTTGCCGGCGCTGTGGTACAGTCATATCCCGCTGGGCTGGGAGCTGAATTTCTCTTTTGTTCGTCAGCTAAGAGCGATGACCTTGTGACGTGACTAAAGTCATCAAGACTGGAAAGCTTCTGGTTGCTTTGCTCGCTGCTGTCTGCCAGCTCTCGTGAAAGCGTTCTCCCGTGAAAAATGCAGGTTTGCTGGCACACTTCCGTCAGGACCACAGTCTGAGCCACTTTGCGCTGTTCGTTCTCGGGCTCCTGGCCGATCCTGCCTTCCTCGTTTGGGGCTGTGCGCACCGTTTTCGGCCCGCGGCATCTCTCACACCACGGGGACGTGCACATGTCCACGCCCTCCAGGTAATTATTGTTGTCCAGAAAATCGTCCGGTTCTGCAGCCACCAACGGTCCTTTGGCGTTACCGTTGCAGTCGGGACTGTTCTCGACCGTCGTGTCGTCGTCACTTTCATCAGGTGAGTCATGAAAATAAACAGCGTCACTCCTGCTGCCTTGATGACCCTTCTGTACCGGAAGATCGCAAGTTGTGGTCTGGTTTATAGAGGGTTCATCCTGAGATGTGTCAGGACAACTCACACAATCCTGTCTGTCTTCCAAGCAACTGTGGTGAAGGCACTCTGTGGTGGTTTCGCGACGAGAAGAAACTTGATCTGAAAATGAGTTAGGGTTAGGTTTAGCCCGTTGGTCTTCCTTGCCAAAAACAGTCCTCATCACTTCTGACTTTTGTTCATTGTTTTCTTCTATCTTGTCATCCGTCGTCTTAAGCTTTTTCTCCGTGCTACATCTGTCTGTGATGAGTCCATCTGAGTAAGGCACGCGGCTAAGTTCATGGTCGTGCGTTCTAGAGTCTAACAGACTGTGAACATGTGACATAGCCTTTCGTAAAGTTAAACCGTTTCTCCCGTGCGCATCATCACTCAAGGCGATCATTTGTTTGCTGAAGTTCTGGGTGGCTGTAACGTAGTCAAGGCGGCGTTGCAACGCACTGTTATGCACGTTGCAAACGTCGGAACTCTTAAGGGAATCGACGTCAGTACCCAAAGATAACAACATCCGCAGGTTATCACTGCTGAGATGCCGCCGTTCTAATCCTGATTCGCCACTGGACTGGTTAAGAGGATTCTTAATTCCGTTCTTCATTAAAAACGTTCTACCTTTTTCGGTTGCGAGAAGGTTTCTGAACAGCTTACAGGCAGCATCATCCGTCTTTTTAGACGCCCTGGGAAGAGAGCTAGCGTTCTGCTGCTGTAGCTGGGGCAGGCAGTAGGTACAGAAGTGTTCAAAGCAGCATGTGGGATTTGGGTGGAAACCCTGGGAAGGAGGTTGCTCGCTGCTGTCTTCAAGGACGAAGTGGACAAGGTGGCCCAGGTAGGACGATGCAGTGATGCGAGTGCGGAGGAAGGAGTCATCTCGCTTATGCAGCTGTCCGGGGGACAGCCAGTCGTCTCTTGGCGGATCCGGCCGGATGCAGTCCGTCAGAACACTTATGTCCGACTCATTGTCAGTGAGACCTCTCTTCTGGTCCAGGCTTTCCTTAGCAGCAGCTGTCCTCTTCTCGTTGTTGGCCGTCGTCGCCGACTTAACCTCATCGGACGAGTCGTTAGAGACGACCTCTAGCGACTCCTCACGTAGCTTGGGAGGTATTTTCTTCTCCACGTTTCTGAACGCGTCCCAGACGGGCTCGCGGTGTCTGGGAGACGATCGGTTGTCCAGGAACGTCCAAGGGATGTTACCGACGTTGCTGTGGTGATCTTTCGCCTGAGATTTCTGCGATAGTTTCCTTTCCAGAGGTGATGGGTCCCTGGCCTCATCAGCGAGAGGCTGGGAACCGGCTCTAGAATCTGCCTCAAGCCCAGGGCTGGAAATCTCGCTCGTTCTCGCACAGTCTCGGTCGAAGCTGCTGTTGGGAGACCAGAGGGAAGGTGTGGAGTTGCTCTGCTTGAAGATCTTTTGCTTGTTCCGGGGAAGGCTCTCGTACATCTCGATCTGTATCTCACCGATGGGCAGAGCACTCTCGGACTGCGTGTCATTGTCATCCTTGTGGGTGGCGCTGCGGTCGCTGTCCTGGTAGATAGGGTTGATCTTGACCCCTCGCAGTCGCCGTCCCGAGATGTTTCCGCCATACAACGCCTGGAGCAGATAAGAGGGGTCAATTGTTACTTGTAAGCTTATGTGTGCTATCTTGTGCTATAGTAAGCTTATAGTGTGCTATCTTGCGTCAGTCTTTTATCCCAGCCTCCCAATTCTTCCAAGGCGATGAAACAATTACAAATTAACTCTTCATTTTATTGTATTGTTAGTTCTTCTTTCCGCCCTTTCTGTTTTTTGTTTTCTTTCTTATTTATTTATTTATTTGTTTTGTTTGTTTGTTTGTTTCTTTCCCTCTCTACTTACTATACACTATGCCTGTAATTCCCTCATCACCCATTATTTCTACCTCTCCACTCGACACTCTCTTCATCAAATGTGAGCATTATAGGCGTACACGAGCAAAAATCCGCGGGAGCACAACACCCTCTGTCTTTCTGTCTGTCACACTCTGCTGTACTCGTCTGGTATCATGGTATTGTCAGGCTATCCCCGTCTGGTATCTTGGTATCGTCAGGCCACCCCCGTCTGGTATCTTGGTATCGTCAGGCCATCCCCGTCTGGTATCTTGGTATCGTCAGGCTATCCCCGTCTGGTATCTTGGTATCTTCGGGCCATCCCCGTCTGGTATCTTGGTATCGTCAGGCTATCCCCGTCTGGTATCTTAGTATCGTCAGGCCATCCCCCTGTGGTATCTTGGTATCGTCAGGCCACCCCCTGTTTGACGTCCTTCCTGTCTCCACGTTCCATCAGATTCCCGATCTGCCTTGTGTTCCCGTGATTGTTTGACGCCGTTGCTAGTCCGTCAATAGAAATGGGGCGGAGAAGGCACAACGGCTGCTTGTGCAAGCGAAGACTTTCAGTTACCATGACGGAATCGACCGGAAAGGTACACACCTGTAGCTTTTATGCCCACTGATATTTGTCGTAAGGGCCATACGCATCAGGGAGCAGGAAGCAGGAAGCAGGAGGAGAAACAGGTGTCTCAGTCAGTGTTAGTCAAAAACAAATTACAGCGTAACACCGTTAACATCTGCGGCCTCGCTTCACCCCCGCCCCCCCCCAAAAAAAAACCCTGTTGGAATTGTTATTTATTGTTAACCTAGCAACAAAGGTTATATCATGACCCTGGAAGGAGGGAACGTGTAATGAAAGATGCTCGGGGAGGAAGAAAGGGGGATAAAACAGGGGTAACTGGAGAAAATCCTTATCAACTAGCCCTGGAAATAGGGAAACAACGAGAGAAAAATTACAAGTTTGCCCTGTGCTCTGGGGCGCTCGCTAACAATGATCATTCCGAGGTTCTACCCCACCCCCCCAAAAAAAAACCTGCATGATCTTTTAATATTTCGTATTAACTTGGTTGGGGAAAATATACAGGAATAACAGAAGCATCTTTCATGGAAAGTTCTTCTTTCACATTGTGGTGTTGGATGCCTAAGCAAATTTCCACGACAAATGGTGAGCGACTTCGCGCTGTCATTGGATAAACTTTAACATTTAAGGGCAATCAAACGAAGAACGTGAGGTAACAGAAAAATTGCCCTACTTGATGATGTCCCGCCTACATCAGCATTTTGAACAGTGGCAGGAAATGTATCCACGCACTAATCATTCAACGTCTCCCTCCCATTCCCCTCAGCATGCATCCAGACTATAGAGACAATTACAGCTTAGCAGGATGGAGAAGAGGAAGAATAGGAAAAAGAAATCGAAAATGTGTAGGAGGTTTTTTCCCCTTATGCTTTATTACCAGGTTAACGTAGTTTTTCTGGCAAAGTTATATTCTTTTCTGTTGCTAAGGCAATCCCCTTTTAAATGTTAATCCACGCAGTTACACTATCATTGGACTCGTTTATTTCGATGTCAGGTTTATTGGGAGATTTGTTGCCAAATTTCTCAGTGGGGAGGGGGAAACAGATGACGGTTATGTTACAGAAATCCGCTTGCAAATTCGTAATCTACCTCAAAACCCAAAGCTAAGGACTACTTTCACGTTGCAATGCTTTCAACATTGAGAGGAAACCTTTTGGGAAAAATCTCCGTACACGCTGAAAGACGCCTGCTGCAACATTTCATGTCACATGATCATCACGTGATCAATTTGGGATGTGAGGAGACCAGTATGGACGAACACGAAAAGTTTATTTTGACCGTTGCAGCTGCTGTTTCTGCGACAACGATGCAAAGATGCTGCTGTCAATGCTCTGTCACTTGGAAAGTAAGCTCTTCTGACCAGCTTGCGGACAGTCTGGGCCTATCGCTCTGAATTAGACTACTCCGCACTGGATAGCACGATTTTTTTCTGATTGACTAAAACACCTGCAACATTTTAAGCCCCTTGCAAGATTTTAGCCTAGCGTGCTCTCAGCGTAAAATGTTGAGAGGCCCCCTGCAACATTTTCTGTCAACATTTCAGGTTCCATATACAGTAAAAATTGCAACGAAAGCTGGAAACATTGCAACGTGTAAGGACTCCGATACTTGTTAAGAGTGAGGTGCGATTCTGCACTACCAGCAGAACCCCTCGATCAGTTCCACCTCAAACGAAAGTATTTGCCAGACCAACAGATAATCTCCCACCTGAATTTTCCCCCTGTGCCCACACGTATGCTACATACATGCTCTATCGTCTTTTGTTGGCGTGTCTGATCAAGCAACACCTGAACACAACGGAACTCAATGCGTGTGTGCGTCACTGGAAGTTCCAGAACCTTCGATCCAAAAATCCGCTCATATTCATAAAAAATGGCTCCTTTCGAAAGGCATCCAAGACTTTTAGTTACCAAGGATAAGCCTTCTAATTCTAGGCTGGGACTGCAGAGCAGACAAAAAAGAAAAGTGTTCTAAATTTGTTTCTGCGCCTGTCGAGGTGGGGTTATTCAGATAGCTTGCTGTGCGTATGCTGTCTTCAACAGGTGTATTTTTACGGAAAAGGCATTTCGATTCCTTGATAACAGCCTATGTGGGACATTTCTGGCGCTACGTTATTCGTCGGCTAGCAAGAGTGAGGTGGTGGGGGGTTGGTGAGGACAGGACAAAACTGCTGCTTCTTTTGGTTAAGATGTTGTTCCTGTAGTTAATGGTTGTTGATGACGCAGATTCAGTTTGAACGAATTTTTTCTTTTATGTTTAAATTTCTCTTCCTATTCTTTTCCATTCTTTCCCTCTCTCCCTCTTTCTCGGACAGTAAAGCCACCAAATATAATCTTAGGTCGCGCTTAAGCTTGTACAATACCTAAAAATAACCCTCCTGAAAGACCTGAATTCGTTAATCTGTCATTGGCAGTACATTACTGTAGACCAGCAGATCCGTACTTCGCATTTGTCGGAAGTGCTTAACGCAGAGGCTTTCATTCCTGTATTTAATACGGAACTGGCAAAACACCGCATTGATTTGTCTGTTCTGATCAACAGTCGAGATCAGAAATTGGAGAAATGCATAGTGCTGAACACTCGATCTGCAGCGCGAAAATGTTTCTTAACAAAGAACAATGTAGATGTATATCGGAGGAGGCCTGTGTGTGTGTGTGTGTGCGCGCGCACAACTGCCCGTTATGGTCGAGAGAGAGAGAGAGAGTGTTTGTGTGCGTGCTTGCGGGCGCGCAGGCGAGAGATATAACAACAGGAAGCAGAGAACTAGCGAAAAGTACGAAAAAAGAAAATTTAAAAAAATTACTGGAGGACACTGATTGTGTTGTGTAGACAAGTCTGATGGATAAAATTCATGGGCAGGCAGACTATATAGGCATGTGATAATTAATGACATGCAAATTTTCCGAGTGAAACTCGTCAGGCCGTTTGGTTGTAACACTATGCACGTTTATCGGTGAGGAAAGAGATTCTTATTTTAAGTGTAGGCTCTTAAAGGCCCACCAGAGTGGGAACTATTTTCATCTAACTCGTTTTACTTCATGAAAAGTTGCTAATTTCAGAAATATGAGCGGAAAACTTCTGTAAGAAGATGCAGGATTTCAAAAGTCGATATCTTTACAAGATGTTTAAAAACCTGACTTTGCATTAATCCATGACCACTTCTTTCTCTGTATGTAACTGTTTCAAAACTTGTATCTCAAGAGGGGAATTATTTACTTATTTAAGAAATAGTAGATCTTATAACGAGCAAGACCCATTTCGTACGATCTCGGACAGATGGATAGTTTGGGGAAATGCGGACGAGAGACATTCAGAACATCTCAGGCCTGGAAGAAGATGAACCTCCAATACCAGGACGTGTGAACCTGAGCAGTGAAAATCAGGTTCATCCGGAAGCTGCTCGGCCGACTGCGAACCTTTCAGCCAGGAATACCATCATTGTAGGGACATGGACGATGAGGACCACAAGACAAGCCCTCACATGGAACACCCCGGGGAAGAGTTCACGGCAGATGCCAAGAGGATGGGCCACACTTGGGGAAAGAGAGGCTGGCTCAAGAGCGAGACGCCTGGAAGACTCTCGTATGCGACCCATGTCACAGGATGGATACAAGGCGTTGATCGATCGATCGATTGATTGATTGGTTTCCCCCCCACCACCACCACCACCACCAACAGTCGTCGTCCTTATGCCACACACAATACTCTCCCTTGCGGACTCTACGCTTACCGATAAACTGACCAGTCTCGAGGGTATGGGCCGCTTGTCTTTACCCTCGCTTTTGTGTACACTCGTAAGGTGGACTGAGTCACGTGCATACACTCGGCCTAAAGAAATGTGGAGACTATGCCTTTTATTTCAAATTTTCCACTGTTCCTTTAAGTTTGTGTGGGGAGATTAAGTCTCCTTATTATACTTGTGATCTGGGAATTAAAATAACATCCTTCATTAGTTTTCCTATGATAATTTCTTTTCTTTATTAATTATACTACTTTCGACTCTCTCTTTGCTACGTGTTTGGGTACGGTAAGCTCCCTTGGGCACATACGTCAGCATACGGTTGTGTCTAGCGCTGCCAGTATTTTGTTGGGGTTGTCATTTGATGATTTATAGCGCTCTGTCCTCATTTGTTCTTTATTGATAATTTCTTTTCTCGTTTGAGTTTGGTATAGATTTCCGTCAGATGCTTTTTCCACCCCGTCTTTGACACTACTAGCATTTCGTGACGGGGTGGTAGGAGTCTTTGAGACTGTTGGTTTTATTTTCTTAAGTCTTTGTAAAGTCGACTTGGTGTCTCTCTATTGCTAACGTGTGGTCAGTCAGCCAGCCAGCCAGCCAGCCAGCCAGCCAGCCAGCCGGCCGTTCAGTCAGTCAGCCAGCCGGCCCATCAGTCAGTCAGTCAGTCAGTCAGTCAGTCAGTCAGTCATTCAGTCAGTCAGTCAGTCAGTCTGTCAGTCATTCAGTCAGTCACTTTGGAAACAGTGCTACATCGATATGCTCGAGACTGTCGCTCGTCTGACTAATTTGCAAGATCCAAACAGTTCATAGAAAAATACCACACCACCACCACCACCACCACCACCACCACCACCACCACCACCACCACCACTACTGCGCTACAGAGAATTTAATGCGTTGATTAATAATAAATTTATGGTATTCCAATACCCTTACGGGTGTAGAATCAAATGAATGTGTGTGTGTGTGTGTAAGAGAGAGGCGAAGGGAAAGAGAGAAATGAGAAGGAACGATTCATTTTACTGACGTCATGAGTGTGGATTTTTCCCCTTGTTTGTTGTCGCGCGAGGATGGTAATGTGCACTACTTTCGCAAATCTACTAGAGATGTGATGGGAGTCTTAAAATACCTCGGTGGCTGGGTGGATGTTTGGCTGGATGGGTGGTTGGTTGGCTGGCTGATTAGCTGCTTGGTGGCTTACTGGCTGTCAGCTGACCAGTGACTGGCTGGTTGATTTATGTTGCTGCTGTTTTTTTATTATGTCAAATTTTCTCATCTACAATTAAAAGATTCTGATTGCAATAGAAGTTTCTGAAATACTTATTTTATATTGCTGCATAATAAATTAACCCACTCGGGATTCTCATACGTTAGAACAACGACTATTTAAAAAAAATTGCTATATTTACTCAGTAAACAAGCGGACGCTATAGGCTTGCAAACAAACGGACACTTCATGTTACTCAGCAAACAAACGTACGCTGTATGCTACTCAGCACATAAACGGACACTTCATGTTACTCAGCAAACAAACGGACACTTCATGTTCCTCAGAAAACGGACGCTATTTATTACTCAGCAAACAAATGAACGTTGCATTTTGCACAGCAAACAAACGGACGGTATAAATGTTGCTGGGCAAACAAGCGAACAACAAAGAAAATAAGCTGTGAGTAGGAAGATAATAAGACCGCCGCGTTTTCAGAAAAACAGAATGAAGTAAATCAAAGCGAAAATAACTAGAACTTAAAAAAAAAATAAACATCTCTGACGGTTATTGTTTTATTTCGGTCGGTCCATAAAAGGTATATTGACGGTAAGTAAAATAAACTCAAGTAAAATAAACTCGATCTGTCTTCACAGCAAGATTACCGTACCTGTTGCAGAGGTTCCTCCATGGCACATCAGGCTGATGAAGGTGTGAACAGGACTATGGCGACCAGCACTGAACAGAAGCTCTCAGAGACAACGACAAACCCTCGATGTGCTTGTCGGCAAGAAGCGCTGGTAGGCCTGAACTACTGCTGAGCAGACAGCCTTCCCGTATATCAGCGCAGCTGCACACCTTTGCGCCTTTTCCTCATATTGTGCTCGTTGTCTACAAGGCTAGGAAGCAGACGAGAAGACGGATGACATGGGCCTGGCAGCTGGTTCGAAGACTGGCCCGTCGACAAAGACTGACCTTCCCTTGCTGTCACCTGTGCCGTTTGCCACGCCCTGAAAACACTGCACCTGTTATCTCTGTCGGGCGCCTGCCAGGCATCGCTGGCCTGGTGCGCAAGCTCTGCGCGCCGGTCTGACTCTGTGATGCACGTGTTGTGCTTCTGTTGGGATACGCGGACGCATTGGGTGAGTTTTATGTTTGTGGTTGGGTGCGTGCGTGCGAGTATACGTGTGCGTGCGTAATGTGCGAGTAAAAGAGAGGTGAACCACCGTGTGGGGACGGTCTTCGGCTTAGAAAAATATTAGAGGAATCTTAATCCTTCTTGCGTTACAGGGTCTCTCTCTCTCTCTTTCTGTTGAAACCTGACCGACTCTCTGTTGTAACCTGACCGACTATACTCTCTCTCTGCTGTAACCTGACCGACTCGACTCTCTCCTTCTCTCTGTTGTAACCCGACCGACTCTCTCTCTCTCTGTTTGTTGAAACCTGACCGACTCTCTGTTGTAACCTGACCGACTCGACTCTCTCGCTCTCTCTGTTGTAACCTTTCCGAATGGACCCTCTCTCCCTCTCTCTGTTGTAACCCGACCGACTCTCTCTCTCTCTCTCTGTTTGTTGAAACCTGACCGACTCTCTGTTGTAACCTGACCGACTCGACTCTCTCGCTCTCTCTGTTGTAACCCGACCGACTCGACTCTCTGTGTTGTAACCTGACCGAATGGACCCTCTCTCTCTGTTGTAACCTGACCGACCCGAGAACTATTTCTGTTGAAACTAAACTTTTCTACATACAGTCGTTTGAAATGGCAAGTGGAACGTCTGCCCCATGTCTCTATACGCTTTGTACGGCGGTAAAACTGACAATTGAACCGGATATGGTATACAAATATGAATTACTAAATCAAGATGCTCTCAACAAAAAACAAGTCTCAGAGAAATCGATCTCAGCGTTCTTTGCCATGGGAATTTTGCAGCTATCTCAGAATTCCATCTTTTCTAGATGGAACGTCACATTTTCATGTTCGTGGTCTTGTAGTGTCACGACAGAGGCAAAAATGACAAATGACAAAAATTTCATGGAGAGATGAGGTTTCAAAAGAAAATAAATCTTAATATCGTGATATGCATCACGAACATTTAGGGTTATTAAAATATAAAAAAAACTTTTATAGTGCTTATAATTAGGAAAGTACACCGTCCAGCTGTGGATTTCTAACGGTGAATATAAAAGAGATGGAACATACACGATGTTGTGTGTTTATGCAAAAGGAACAGGACGCAGGCATATATTGTGCGCAGATGCCGATATTGAGCATTGATATATTTACGGGCCTGATCGTGCAAGTATACTCCGGGTAAATGCGGGGCGGCCCGTAGCACAGTACAGCCCACAGCACAGCGGTAACGCGTGCTTACCACAGAGGGTGATGGGGTTTGGATCCGGTGTCTGGCACACGTACTCGCTGTGCATGGGAAACCTATTCACAGAGCGGGGCGTCGTGGCCTTTCTCGCCCTTCCTCTATGCCCCAACACCTTATCATCACCCTCCTTTTCACCTGCCTCTGTCGTGAGGTGGGTTTCGTCGGTGATTTGATATAAAGCTATAAACGATCTTCACGTAAACCCACCGTCGGAAAAAAGAGGATGCGTGTTAATGCAAATATACAGTAAGTATGTGTACTGCAGACCCCAGGTGCTCGTGTTCTCATGCACCGCTACATGCAGGTCTCCCCCAGTTATGCTGGGTCAGCTTTTTTTTCTGAACCCAATTTCGCTGTTTCAACCTGGACGTCGCAGATACCTGACAGGTTTTCGTCTTCGTAACCATGGAAACGCGATGCCAATCAATAGGCAACTTAGGTATATCTGGCCGCGGCGTCACACGGCGGCTTCGTTCGGCCCGCGAAAGGTTGAAAAACCTCAAGAACTTGCTGTACGGTGATGAATCTCTGCTCATTGATTTTGTTTTGCTGCGCGTGCGCCTCTCATCAAAGGCGCGATTCCGTGCCGGGGTTCAGCTTGGGCAGGCAGATTAAACCACGCTTTTAAGTCGCATCAGCGGTTTTTCCTTCTTTTCTGACGTCGTGTGCCTTTCATCGCTTTTAATCACGTCAGAGCAGGTAGACGGGCTGGTGGCGTGGTTGCGAACGCGTTGTAAATAACTCTGTGCCTGCGTGTAGAGGGTAGGCCATCACGTTCAGGTGAAATTAAAGCGCTCGTTGTTTGTCCGAAAAAATGTTGGTCTATGTTTTCGCGAGCCCGTGCGCGCGCACATGAAACCGTGCACATGCAAATGTGTACATTTCATACTCGGAATAACGCTGCCGGTCGCTGCATCGCTTCTGACCGAAGCGTATCACTGCATCGCTTCTGACCGTGGCCTTCGAAAGTACTTTCGAAGGCCACGTTCTGACCGAAGCGTATCACTGCAGCAACTTGCGACGCTGCCGCTCGATTTTACGCGGTAACAAACGTCATAAAACAGACACGAAGGGGTCTTTGTGGAGGCTGGGAGGTGTAAGAGTCCCTTGCCAAGACCTGAATCAATCGTTCCTGTTTGCGGTTCACGTCTCCACACGGTCGCGCGTCGGAGGTCGGCACTTCTGGCGTTCCGCAAACATGACGGAACCGCTGTTGATATAGTGCCCATATCGCGCTGGTTCCGGTCAGAGAGAAGGAAGAAAGGCAGGCTGGTTTACAGGTGGGGCAGCATTTCCTAGCACTGACGAGAGCGGCCAAAACTGGAAGTTTTAGGGCGAACACCATCCAGTGGATTCAAGTAGAAAGCCGCGCAACGGAAACGTGCAAAGCGTCTCATTCCCACGCGCTGTTTGCAGCCACTCGGTCTTTGAAGACCGTTACCAGCAGAGGTGGGTTTTTTAAGGTATAGTGAGTAAACAAATTGTTTAGTGTCCGAGAGAGCTGCCACTATAGGCGTGTCAGCAAACAAGTCACACAAGTGCGAACTCGTTATGAGGACATTTGGAGGTGGGGTGGGTGGGCGGTAATCGAACGAATGTCCGTCCTACTTACCGAACTCGGTCATCGATACAGGCTCTGCAAAGTAAGACACGTTCATTCTGTTATTAAAGGCGTTAAAGTGGATTACGGCTCTTTAAAAAAAAGATTTGCTTGCATCATCTTGTAGAATACAAACGGGGGAGTGGTGGGTGTGGCGAGATTCAGCGCTGGATTCATTGTCAGATGCCGCGTGTACCTGGGCGAAAGAAGTCACTGCATGTATCTTTCTAACCCAGTTTCTTTCTGCGAAGCACCATCAACCCTGATGAGATTTCTCACCATCAAAAAAAAAAAAGAAAATTATTCCGCGATCAAAATTACAAGATTGAAGTGCAACACCCGGAACAGTTACAGTTACGTCAACAGCGAACGTCATACAGCAACAATCTGGCCGTTCAATGTGTGTTGGGCGGCGACTTCAAAGATAAAGAAAATCATTAAAAGCTGCCTATGCGCAAGAATATCAAGGCCGCTGATGCCAAAGCCTCCAGGCTAGGTCGTTCCTGACAAGCTGATAACACATCCCGAGCTACAGGATGAGGGATCAGGTAGAGCAGTCGAGCGAGTCAATGGTAAAGTGTTGTCAGGTGATACATAATGGGACAGAGAGGCCATGATCGGAACCAGAGGTGCAGCCTTTTTTTAAACGGATTCTCTCTAACACCAGCCCGCTCCCTTTCTTTGTGTTATGTACGGTCGAACAAACAGGAAGTGGCTATAGAACATGCAGGGGGTGGAAGGGTGGACCCACAGCTCACCCGTCCTTAATATAGAATTGAAACCATAGGGAATCATACACCCACCAGCATGTGTGCGAATGTATGAGGCAAGTTCTGGCTTTGTTCAAAAATTTTAGTGGTACATTTTCTTAAACATTTCGTGAGTATATATATATATATTATCTTAGAAGCTTCCGTATGTTTGAGCCGGTCAGTATTAAACACGTAGGTGGTCTGTTATCAGGGAATCTCATGCAACTACCCATGTATGGTGACTCTAGGACCGGTGGGATGATCCTGCTACCCCACCCTAAAGCCCGTCACCGGAAGAGCTGATCGACGTGTTTGAACCAGTGCGTGTCTGGTTACCTTATGTATCAACAGTGCGTGTGTGTCTGGTTACCTTATGTATCAACAGTGCGTGTATGTCTGGTTACCTTATGTATCAACAGCTATATACGTCCCAGTGCAGTCCCTGTGTGCTTCGTGTGAATTTCACCTGGGTACAGATTAGGTGCAAATCCGTACTTCTTTAAACCTTTTATTGTTTGGACATTGGAGCCCAATAAGCATTTATTATATATATATATACCTATTTAAACGCGAGTAGCTTTTTTTTGGAAGGACCAACCAATGGCTGGGCAGGATCTAAAAATTAGATTTAAAAATCAGATAATTTTAGCAAGAAAATCACTCACCCTATTGGATTTTCACATTTTAAAACGAACATAATTATTAATATTTGCAATAATCTGGCCACCGAAACTGCCAATGTCCTCAACCTTTAGTAGCCAAATTGGAACATTGCTGAATAAAGCGGTTATTGACCTTCTTTCAATTTCTCATAAGCAGAAATTGTTGGGAAAACCCACCAGACAAATATCCATGTATATAAGTCCGTGGTATCACAGACCCTACATAATATGTAAGGTCTGTGGTGGTATATCGGACAACGCCCTGTTCGTTAGAAGGCTGGGCTGTCTTGCATGAGCGCTCGTACCTTTCTCTTCCAATCATAAGTGGCCGTAAAGCCCGTTCTCTCTGTGTATTTTACGTGCACCTTTACGAATGAACAGGAGATAAGAACGCTCACGCAACCCGGCCCAGTAGAAGTTAAGAAAACTAACATTTGCTGTTGCTAGAACAGTCATAAGTCAAAGGGACGTATACAGTTAAATTGTCCTTGATGTTTGCTTTCTTCTGATATGGACTTAATTTCTATACAGATTTATATTTTTGTAAGCAATTTCAGGACGATAATCTTATGATTTTCGATCTATTTTCTGATGCCGTCTGGCGGTGTCCAGCTCGCAGCAGCCCGCTAATATAAGAGAGTGTCAAGGCCACGAAAGATTTTCCAGGTACCCTGCACCATCGCATTGTTGTAGTGGAAAATTTCATTCAGCTTGGATGATTTCGGATTGTGGCTGTCCAGCTGGCCCTTCTCCAGGGCACCATATGGGTACCTTGTAAGCTAATTTGGCTGGTACCTTGTAATTCTGCACCACGTTTTCACCTGGGGCCCTTATGGGTATAACTGCCAGGTAGCTGGGAGGACAGCCCACATCGTCATGGGCATTCCCACCAGTTGCGGTTGCCCTCCACCTTTCAGTTTCTTTATATCCAGACAGTTATTCTGCACATTCATATGCTACATTTTATTAAAGATACAAGATGTCACACATTTATTATCTTCCAAGAGAAATTCAGAGGTGCAAGCAGCAAATACAAGAAAAATATTAAGAAAAAGCACTTAACTGCACAAAACAACCTTTTACCATCGCAACCATGCACCCACACTTAAAACTGGTAATCTAAAAATTAACATGAAAATATGACAACAAATTAGCAAAAAGATATCAGAAAACTGTTACAGAATTACGAGATTAAATACAGCCTTCGATCCATACAAAATTTGGATCCCTTATATAACTGGTAATAAAAATTTGAACACGCTTACCATTGATAATATTTTTAAAAAGCGTTGGTTGAGAATATTTGTTAAAAATCTGTAACCAAAATCTCCACAGCAAGTCGATACATACACAGAGGTGATAATATAAAAATTACCTAATCATAATGTATATCAACATTTAATATTTTGTGTATGCATGACAAGCTATTACAGCTGTAGAAATTACATTACAAATTTGTATATATGAAATGGCCGCGGAAAGCCAGACTGAATAAACAGAAAATCTATGTGAAAAACAAAGAAAATTTAACGAAGCAATACTAGACGAGAACAATTAAAGTGAACATTTCAGTGCATTTTCAGGACGACACAAAACGATTTTGATGTATCGGTTTAAACCGTGTTTCAGTGTTTTTTTAAATATAAATAAAAAGGAACACAAGTGGTTGGCGCTTGGACATAAACCTCACTTAACAATAATTAAGGAACTGCTCCAAGCTACATTAAAAGACCCAGTTTCGGAGTATTATCCCTTCATCAAGACAACAGAAACACCATGCACGGACCTCCACACACCACGTATGGAAGTTCCGTGAGAAGCACAGACAAGAAGAAAAAATGTCATACCCAGGGGTCATATCAAACGCGGAAGAATACATCCTTTGTGATTTCTATAATAAACTTTTTTTTAGCAAGTATGTTGATAAAAACAAAAACTTTGATATTTAAAATCTCTTCCCTCTTACCTTTGCAAGAAATTACGACTTCATGGTATAACCTAGGTACAACGCTAGATCTATTTCTTATCGGTATCTTTTCCGGTAGTAGTGCAACGCGCGAGCACGAGCGATCGTCTGCTTACATTAGCGACGGACCACCGGGCATTTCACAATGGCAAAACGAATAACGCAGCAAACCTTTGACGATGTTGTAAAGGAGAACATCGAAGATTTTGAGATGACGCCAGAAGAGGCAGTCCAAGAAGGGGTTCGGCAGTTTGAAACTCAGGTTGGTGTTATGAGTATAGGTTTCGAATCATTCTGATTATGAGAATCTCAGAATCGTTAGGGTTAGGGTAGAATGTTACAATGTAGCCTATATAATATTTTTAATATACTCACTGACTCATTGTCAAAGTGTCACATATACCAGAGCTGTTAATAGAAACACAAAAATTACATCATCTACATGTATACATAAATACCACAGTATTCTATGGTTTCCATATGATATGAGCTTCAGTGACGTGAGTGACGTTCTGTTTTTTATTAAGATATTTTCTTAAAACATTTAAAAATAATTCGTATTTATGACTCGATCAGCAGCTTAGTTCAGTAGTAGGCAGATTTCAGTTCTGTTTTTGTACTTACTGGAATACATGCATATTCTATAGAAACAGCATGTGTTCTGTAAAAAGGAAGATGTCTACTACTGAAACCGCGGCTATGTTCTTACAAAAGAATTAAAATTTTCAACTGGCCACATCATTCAATTTCAGCTATCAGTCTGGTGCATGGTTCTTTCAGTGCATCTTAATAGCATCAACACATAATCCTATAGGGAGAAATTGCCTTGAGGAAGAAGCACTGTCCATCTAACCTTGCCTACCGACCAGTACCATCATTCGATTTGTTTGGTTTTTAAAGCTGCATTAGCTGCTTCTTTTGTTTGTGGTAATACTGATAGCTAAGTATTATTATGGTCACTGTGCATTGCAGAATTAAAAAAGCAAGGACTGAAAGTAAGACAGAAGAGAGATGCTGTTACTCATTTAAAGTGCCACTTTGTTGAAGACCACAGCTAACATTAATGTTGGAAATATTTGTGTACATGTTTTAATATGTTTAATTCAGGGAGTTAACCTTGACAACATTGTAAAAGATCCAAGTCTGTATGCTGGAGGCAAGAACATTGAAGGGTCAAGGGAGACCACTTTAATACACCCTGTGTTGGAGGCACTTCAGAAGCTGAATCTTCAGCTGGAGGCTGGAGAACCAGACAGTGAAAGCATTGTTGGTAGTCTAGACAAGATACGTGGCGAATGCAATATTGATCTTGCACACAGATGTCTTGCAGGTACCCATCATACATATCCGTCCCTCATGAAAGCACTGCACATGTTCTCCACAAACGTTTCCATGACCAGGTCACTGCTGCAGACGTTCTGTGCATTGTTGAATGGTCAGCCAGATCTTCTGGATGAAGAGGGAGCGTCAGTTTTTGTTAAGCTTCTTGACACCTTTAAATCTGACTCTGAGACTGTAGAGCTGGTTGTGAGAGCAATTCAGCTTTGCTGCATAAAACATGAAAGCAATCGTCAGACATTTGTAGCCAAGAATGCCATTGTAACATTGACAGAACTTCTCAGTCTTCACCAGTCAGTGCCATCTCTTGTCAAGGAAATCTGTTTTGCTCTGCGTGTTTTCACCCTTGATGATGACATCCGTGTCCCATTCGGAAAAGCCCATGATCACGCAAAAATGATTGTCACCGAGGGAGATGCTTTGAAAGCCATCCTCAAGATTTGTGAAGGTGAAGAATTCTCTTTATCTTGCATGTTTCAAGTTTTTTACTATTCCAACATTGAGTAATGTTTCAAAAGTTATGTTTGGATTTATTATAAACAGGTCAATGCAATAAATATATGTGCAGATACCCCTATCAGTGATAAAAATATTCACATGTGAATGCTGAATTGCAATTTCCAAAAGAATTTGCAATGATTGAAACAGCAGGAGATAAGTTTATTTTAGTAAACTCAATTACATGTTTATCTTATTTGAGTAAACTTACATGCCTAGATTATCGGTGTTTCCTTCATAGGACATTCTTTAAAAATAATGCTGTGATGTAGCTGAAAATGTTGAGTAGACAACATTGGTTGGGCTGTGTATTTACTGGCAGTGTATGCTGAGAACAAAAGTGTACTCGGAGAGCTTTTCTTGACCCTTGGCAGCCTGGCAGTGCGTGATGAGTTTTGCAAGGAGATTCTCAATCTAGGGGGAGTGAACCTCATTCTGCAAGCCTTTGAGAACAACATAGGAGATAAAGTAAGTTTAGCAGAGCTTATTTCTTATTTTACTGTGACTTTTGTTACGTATATGTTCTTCTGATTTTTTAGCCTGTTGGCTGCACAAGTTTTTAAAATACAAACAAACACACCATTGAATGCTGTATTGTTTATGTATCCCACATGCCATACATTATGTCTGAGAGTTCAAGTTTTTGTTTCTTGATCATGTGTGTGTGGGTGTGGAGTGCAGGGAGAGAGACAGGCTTTTGAAAGTCTTTCTGTTTTAATATGTGAAGTATAACACAAGGAATGTCTTATCCAAAAGTTAAAACTTCAGAGAAATGCATCTTTTTTATGCTTTTTCTTTTTTGAAAAAGGCTATAGTGCGGCAGGCACTGGTGGTACTAAAGTCTCTAGCTGGCAGCGATGATGTCAAATTGGCAGCAGTCAAATTAAATGCTGTGGAGCTGGTAGTGGCCGCCATGACAAAGCATGCTAGCAATGCTGCTATTGCTGAGGTCGGGTGTGGTGTACTTGTGGCTCTGACTTTGAGAAATCCTGACCACTGCAGTCGAGTCATTGAGTGCCGAGGTCATGAGACCATAGTGCAGGTGATGAAGATACATGCTCAAGATGCTGGAGTGCAGGTAGGTTCTTTATTAAATAGTGCTTTTTCTCCATAACTTTTGTATTTTGAAAAATGCAGTGCTTGGGCCATGAAAGAAAATCAGTAAAATGTTTTTTTTCGTGTACCTCATATTTGATTCATCAGAAAGAGGCAGAATTGTTACACCATTCACATATTTTCTTTTAATTTTTAACCAAACTATATTTTACACTGTGAGAGGCAGAATTCACTGCTGAAACTAAAGGGCACATTTTGAGCATGCTGCTTAGAAACAAAAGGGGCAAAAGGAGTGAAGTTGGGTGTACTTTTGGCATGCTTTATAGAAAGTAGTGCACTAAAGTGTAAAGCGGATGCTCTTTGTGCAAGATGGTCGATGGTGCAATTATTTTTAACATGCATTTCTCATGTGTGGGGTTGTCTGCTGGGACAGCTGCTATTTTATAAAATAATGTCCAAAAGATAAACCTTTGATGTTTACTATGGTGTGTAAATCTTCAGAGATGTGCAGTTCCATAAAACTTTGCTTGTTGTAGTGATCAGACTTTAGTGTGGTTTCAGTGTTGTGTTTATTTTTGGTCGTCTTCCATCTACAGAAACAGTGTTGCATGGCACTAAGGAACCTAGTAGCCAGAACTCGAGACCACAGTCTCCCCATTCTTGAGCTTGGTACCGAGTCTTTGCTAAACCAGGCTGCTGCCAGCCACAAGAGCTGTGAGGATGAAGCTAAAGCAGCTCTGAGAGACTTGGGCTGTGCTGTGCATCTCAAGGAACTCTGGACTGGAAAGAAGGGGTCTCTTCAACAGTAACACACTCCTGACAGAACCTTACAAAATAGATAAGAATTGTTTAGCCAAATACACAACTTATTGATGTATAAGAATTCCAGCTTGTACCCTTTTCTTATATTTCTCCAACATTTGTATCTGTCAAGACTATCTGGTAAAAAAAAAAAGTCATCACCATACTCCAAATTTTAAATGTGCAACTGTTGCAGTGGTGTTTTGATCTTTCATTTTTAAATGCCCCCACCCCCACCCAGTATGCCAGCGTACACGCAGACATACATCTGATCATTCCTGTGTTCACGTATATCCATAGACTCAGTCTTGGTGCAGTAACTTTTGATCCATGTGTATATATATAGGTGTAGCCGGGTGGTGGTTACGTACACCCAGGCACCCCCTGGAAGGCTTCTAGCCCGCATACCACAGTTACTTGCATCATTCGCATGACTGGTCATTGAGGGGAAATTTAAAGGATATCTTGTTTTTGTTCCCTTAAAGTTTGAGAGTATGAGAGTAGAAGCGAAGGCGCCTTGTTGTTGTGTTCAGAGTGAAAGGATGACGAAGCCATTGCCACAGCTGCAATAGTAACAAACTGCTACTGCTTGACCCTGTTAGTGTTACATAGGCATATACATTGACATGTTCTCATGGAAGTAAAAATGCCCCGCAAAATAAAGTGACATTAGTGAAATATTTCAAAGGTTTTGGTTCTGTTCAGGTTATGTCTGTATTATCATTCATGAATGTGTGTGTGATGTGGATCGATTACTGCAAATTCATGGTTATAATGGAAGCTGCATTAAGCTATATAACAAACATACAGTCAATGTCTTGGGGCACAGAATACAAACAACTAAAACAGACAAAAAAGTCAAAAATGGCCCTTATCTGTTTAAGATAATTGTCTGTGTTCTTTCCCGATGAAGGGGTAGAGCCCCAAAACATAAACTCTGTTCCCTATGGTATAGCCCACCTCGGTCTCCCTTCTAATTACTGATTTTACTTCAAACTGCAGTAACTCGTTTTACTTTTGTTAGAGCAAATTTATTAATCATATTTTTAAATAAAAGTAAAAGGAAACAAAAACAATGAGATTTTGTGAAATTGTTAAACTTGGACACATTTCAGCAGTATTTTGAATTCTGCAAAGGGCAGCAACCCAAACTACAAAATATCTTGCAGTGACATTGCATAGATGTGGGTCATTCTGGAGATGTTGGCCATATGTGGCACGTTTTTTATCATCATAAAATCTCAAACTAGGTAAATAAGTAAATAAATAGCCAAGATGACGAGTTTATCAATGGTTTTATAAAACAGTGCCTGCATTAGTTTAAGTAAACAAGTGGGATACCGTACGAGTCCATGTAGAAAGTAGACGAAAAGATTTCAGTTCCACGATGGATTTCTTAAAAAAAAAAATTACTGTAACAAACTACAGAAAATTTTGCATAAGGATTCAGAGTTTGAATAAAATAAAAATTGGATGTCTTACTAAGGAAGGTCCACATCCTGTACATCACACCACTAACCAGTTTTTGAACACCTGGAAAATCCAGACTTCATCCAGATCCTAAAGCATCTTTAATTACCGTCACTGAGGGAAAGAAGCTTTCTTGACCCAATTCACCAATTGAATCTATATGACAGCACAACGACTGTGTGAAGATTCATGTATTGTGATCTAAATATGGACAAGTATGTACTTAAATTGTACAAACAGCACAGGGATGATGTCATTTGGCAAGACAGAGCATATAAGTTTAGAAGGCATAGAGACCCAGAATGGCAGCATGTGACAAGCAAATGACGGACGAATTACAGCAGGTCTCACACTAGTGAAACATCACTTCATTGCAAACATCACCCCCCAAAGTCAAAAATAGAAGTAGTCATATCAATTTCAATACAAACAACTGTCAGATCATATTTTAACCAAAAGACTTTTAGGCATGATGTTCAGTTGACAAGGAGATGCAGATATGATATGTGCATTTCATCTGGCACAAAACAAAGGTAGGTACAAGTTGTTCTCAACAAATGTCCTGCATGCATGTGCCTATGTGCACACTCTTGCTTGCTGATGTTTTATAAGTGCAAGCAATCTTTTAGTGGACACTAGCATACTCTCTCCTTCTGATCACTTGATAAACTTACAAATCTTTTTCTCTTTCAGCAGACAGATTAGCTACATGAAAAATACAAAAAAGGATATTGCATAACAAAGGATTTAAGTTTCAACAAAGAGAAGACTGACCTGTTGAATGTAGCTGCAGATCTGTAAAAACCATCCAATGATTTACCTAACTAGGACCTAAATGATCAAACGTGAAAGTGGGACCTCATCAACTGCTAGATACAAAGAATACAAAAGATACACTACAGCAAAAACCATTAGCACTCCATCAATACTAGTTATTAAGACTTCGTATTACCAACGATATAATAAGTAAAAAGACAGGAAATATGACAGTGACATATGCAAAAAATATGTAACAGTTTATACCCTAAACACGTTTTATTTTCCCTGTGCACAAACCATCTTTATCTATGAAACCATTTAAATTATATTAGCAATTACAGCATCAACCGCAGACACAACAGAAGCAAAAACAAGGAGGGAAGGGCCTGACGTTAAAGTCAATCAGAGAACTGCTTGTCAAAAAGAGGCACATGATCAAAAACAAAATGTGGTGCAAGGGCTCCACTATGCTATCACCACATCTCCAAAATTAACTCTACTCAATTAAAAAATCTCAAAGCTCAAAACTTAGATTATCATAATGAAAATTTAAGAATCTTGTGTAATGAAAATCTATTCTTTTTCACATGCACACATAGGTGTACAGATGCCTGAATGCTCACAAATACACCCTTCCCCTCATAGGACACACACACACAAAAAAAACCTCCCAAAAATTAAATCACAGGGTGCTGTAATTTATTTGGAACATAGCTGAAATAATTTTAAAAAAAGAAGACATATTTAAAAACCAAACATAACAAAATACACCAATCATACTTTTTAACTCATTTCCCCCATCCCTATGTGTCTGAAAATATCTACTTTAAACAAACTTTCTGATTTTAAATCACTGTACACTGTAGATTTATGTCACTTCTGAGCATTTTTTTGGCGAGATGACTAACAACAACAGCATGCCAGGACACAGCCTTGACAGACCAACCATGCAATCCATTTCTCCCACGACAAATGTACCAAGTAATTTGTATTATACATACTTGCAATTTTCCAAAAATGAAATTTATAAATGAACTCAAAGAATGATTCACAGCACTGTCATACTTTTCATTCAGAATCAGACTTGTCATTAAAACAATGCAATGCTCGTCTTTCTAAGTTTTAATGCTGCTGTAAGCTGTTTTTGTGACCACGAAATACTGCATCGACCTCCTTAAAACTTTTCTAAGATCATGTGATTGCTTTAATAGGAGATGTTTCCTGTACCTAGCTGTTGTTTGCACAAACCTTTGTGATGGACACAACAGTCTCATTTCCTACAACTGCATGACACAGTATTTCTGTGGTGCACATATATTTCTCTGCACTTTTGCCTGATTTGTGTGCATGAAAGAAAAACCGGAGATAAAATCTAGCTAGTTTTTGTTACAGTTTACATCTTAAAACTAAGATCAGAAAATCCCTATTGAGTGTGAGATTTTCCTAAGAAAAATATGAAAAGCTCTTGAATTGTACAGCCCTATGAGGAAGATAACAAACAGATATAAGCCCATCAGCACTGCAAACATATTCCTCCGATACCAGGGAACTTCAAGCAAGGATCTGAAAAGATAAAACATCAAAAAGTTTACTTGCAAATTAAAAAGGGCAAGATACATTTAAATAACATTCCACTGGCACAATAATGACAAAAAATGCATTCCTCTAAAATGTTTCTCCAGTTAATTATTGCTAACTGTGGAAGTACTAATAAAATACCACTACAAAGCTGTACTGAAATAAAAATAATGAATACATCTCTTGAAAAACAAAAATGGTCTTTGATTCATCCTGCAGGACTATAGCTGGCTCCCATAAGTGGCAGGGAATGGTTGGTTATTTATTGCTTAATGTCCAGTTGCAAACATGCTGCGTATCAGGACTGTGAGAAAAGTTTGCATGCTGCCACACTTGGGCTGCTGTTGCAACACAGACCTCGAGTCTCATCCAGTCATGTTATACTGACAAGGTCAACCACTCCCGGTACACTGCCAGGAGTCTGGCAGGACAGCCAATAGATTGCCAATTTTTAACTCATTGACATGACTGCTGGGGTGCAAACTGCTGACCTCTACCCTTGGAGGCAGACACCTTAACCATTAGACCACCAATGTGGCCTAAGTGGCAGGGGAGTCAACAGTGATTCATGTTACTTTTACCCTTACAACTTTGTGGTTAGGCATGTTCATTTAAGCTTATAATGGCTGTTATCCTTGTCAGAAATTCCAATCGTCTGGTAAGGAAAGGGCCGGATAAATATGGGAACTTGCTGTATCATGGCAGGAAGCCTTCCCTCTAAACAGGAGCCTCACACAGTGTTCATTCCAGCAATAAATGGTGATTAAAATATTGTGTCGGTGTGCACTGTGCATTGAAAAGAAAATCTTTAATTGCCAAATGCCAGTCAAACCTTTCTCGCTGTGTGGTAGTTGGTTGACTGTAGACCAGTAAGTACTTGACTCTAACCATTTTGTTATTCTCCACCACATAGTATCGCTCAGGCACGTCCCCTGCCTCACTTTCTGATGCTCGAGCTCGATTCTGGTGGCTTGTCGACTCTAAACAGGCAGAACAAAGAAAAACATATCTAAAAGCTACTCTTAATAATAACAATAGATACAAACCCTATAAATAATTTGCAATTTCTTAAAACTCACATTAAATGCAGAAAAAATGCTATGTAGAAGAAACCAGTACCTGATGGTACTAGCAGCAGGTGGTCACTGCTTTAGTTTCATAAGAAAAGTAAACAAGGGGAGACTTACCTTTCTTCTCTGTGCATTTTACGCTAGGATCATCAATTAGCTCACACACAGCAACACATCCTACATTGGTCCCCAGCTGGCTCTGTGACCAGCCCTGCCCTCCTGGGCTGTAAATCAAAGACACTGCCAGCTCACTAGACAGGTAGATGCCTTTGCCAAACAGTGAAATCTGGGGGACAAAATTGGTTACAGCATTTGCAGTTTTTATGCCATGACACATTCAGAAGAGGGTGCAGATGTTTAGAAAAAAACCCAACCCATAAAGATCTCTTAAAAATGGGTTTAAAACACCTCACTTTTTCAGTACTAAAAACAGACTAAATAAATAGAGGAAAAAATGTTTTTTGTCTAATTCTAAGCTGAAAGCCAGTGATGTAAATAAGAATAAAGACCTTTCACAGGAGCCAGTCGGTCCTTTAAGAAAATAATAAAGGTTAAAGGTCACCTCTATCATCCATGTTTACCTTATTCATATGGTTGGCTAGTCCATTGTGAAGAATAGAGTGGAAGTTTTCAATGCGACTACCATGATAAGCATACATGACTTTTCGACCGTGACGTAGTGATGTGAACTTTTCTTCCAGCAACTGTCCATGCAGAACCTCAAACACAAAACTTGGTTCTGGTACAGATGTAATCTGGCCAGTCTTCTTCTTGATATGCTTGAACTGAAAGGATGTTTATGCACAGATGTTAAGAGATTGACAAAAGACTAACTGAAAATTCGAGTACAGCTTTCAATGTGTGTATATTATTGTATGAGTGCAGGTACACACTTCTATGCAATGACTAGGCAGAGGAATTGGAAAATGCAAAAATGTCTAAAATGCCCAGACTCCCAGAGTCAGGAAGGCCTGATGGGAAATGACTTGGTGTGTTTGTGTGTGTTGGGCGGGGGGAAGGAGCCCAGTGAGGTTGACTGAAGCTTCCCACCTCCCCTGGTAAGAAACTGATTTATTTTTTAAAGGGATGTTTAGGTTCCCTGAAAACATAGTCAAGGGAAGACATGGGACTTCAGAATAACAAGAAACATGTTAACAATAAGAAACACGCTTGACACAAGGAATGCACCATGCTTCTCCAGGGATGTTCCCCTTACAAAAGTGCTCTTTCTTCTTGTAGTCGTACATCATCGGTCATATCAATTGACAATTCATTTTGTGAATTAACTCACTATGATGGACAAAGATCTCCAACAGCTTTTACAAGAACCATCGTCAAAGTTTATTCCCCAGTGAAACATTTGCATTTGTGAAACCACTACTTTGAATTTTAAAATAGTAAATCACATGTATAGAAACAGAAAAATTATGCTCAGTCTTTTTTTTTCTTGCAGAAGCAAGTCACTCCATACAGTGTAACATGACTACATTCCCTAAGGGAAGGAGGGGGGCGCTGCATTTTTTCATTCTGAACCTTCCTTCTGAAGCCAAAGATGCATCAATTTAGGCACTGTGCTAGCAATAAATTTCACTACACTGTGGCATTAGCAATCGTATTAAGAACAAGAGATAGACAGCCAGGACTGACTGTTTAGTATGCACTGTGCACAGTTCAACATGTTTACCTTTAAATTTATACTTGTCACAGTCATGTCTTTGCTACATCTTATCACTTATTTGGGAAAAAAGTGAGGGACTTTAAGAATACCTCTGACTTATTTAAAGTTGAAAATTGGAATGAAGGATCCTCCAACACCCAGGCAAACAATTCAAGGGCATCATTAGAGATTTCACTGATTTCTTTAGATATCTGAAGAATTCCTGGAATCTCGTCTGCCACGGTTTTCTGAAAATGCAACACATTAACATTTGTACCTCCATTAAAAATGTGAGAACAGGACGGAGGAATCCTGTCTATTCCATCTCATCTGATCAATGTGCTCCTAAACACATTACTGTGGGTCGGATATGATAGTTTAATCTGGCGAGAGTTCTTGTTCTTCAAAGACATGGTAATTATCTTAAAATCTACATATTTTAAAAATGAAAAACAAAGCCTAATTTAAATTAGTCGCACGTTCTGCTCTTTCTTCTTGTAGTCGTACATCATCATCGGTCATATCAATTGAATTGACAATTCATTTTGTGAATTAAACGTTTTCGTTTGGTAATGAAAAACTAATGGTACAATTAAACGCACAATAAAGCATAAAAGACAGACCAAACCATCTATGTCTTTTTCCCCGTCGTCAGCAATATATTGAGGTGGAAAGGGGCGCAAAACTGAATCGCATCGGTAACTCTGAAGAGCCGAGATGAAGAAACTCCAGCGCAAATCAGCAGCAAGTGGATCTTTCCGAATTTTTCCAAAAATTATTCTCTTCAGTTCTTCTCTATGTCCATCCATCGTTTTCCAGCAAGATGTTTCGTGCGCTGGGAGCAACAAGCTCTTCTGGTTTCAAGCTATTCATTTTACGTGGCCATTCTTTAAAGTTGGATTAGCGCTGGATTGCAATGGTCAATGAACGATACATCTGATTAGCCTCCCATGGTTACGCCTTAGTTACGTCCCCTTGCCAGTTCACTGTTGAAAATGGCATCATCTAGGCCACGTGGGCCAAACATTCTCATCACAGGTTTGTTGTTCTTCTAGCCTGTTCTTTCTTCAGGGATACCCATAGGCTGCAGAGGGAAAAGAAAATCTATATGATAAATGATTTTCTTAGTTCACCTGCATTTCCAAACATCCTTTACATACTTCAAACAATGATTATCTTTCGGCTGCTGATTTGTTTATGTTCATAATATAAACGATGAATGTTGATTTTACATTATTAGGACCCTAAGGACCCTACCAAAGGTGGGGCTTATTATATTTCGTCAAAAACTCTTTATCCAGGCACAGTAAAAGTATCGTATGCCACGTGTTCTTGCCTAAATTCTTGTTTGTTGTTAGCAACGGAAGAAATTGCGCATTCGATTCAGGACGCATGAGCTGTACCAAGTGAGAGAAAAAAGAAAGTAAATTCATTATTTCATATCACAGCTTACAGAACATAAGCAATGCGATAGTTACTTCGGCACATCAGCAGTCATGTTACAGTTGACTTATTTTATCATTACTATTACAAACACTTTGAAGTTTGGTTATACTTTTTTTAAAAACAGTAACATACTTCATCATTGAGCAGGTACACCTGGGACAGGTAAAACTACTTTAGGCTCTGAATTAGCTCAGCGTACAGGTTTCAACTACATAGATGTCAGTCAGCTGGCAACAGATCAAGAATTATTTGATGGCTATGATGAGGAACTTCAGTGCCCAATTCTAGATGATGACAGGGTATGTAACTATGTTTGTAAAAAGCAATCTTGTAGTTATATGGATAGAAAGGATAGATACAGGTTACGGTTGGATTGAATAATTGATATTGTTATTGTTTTAATGGACCTCTTATCCTGGTTTCAGAGGAACGAGATTCTGATAATTGAACTTGCACAAGTGGATATGGCGCTTATTTTCAGTCGGAGGAGTAGGACTATTCGATAAGATTTTGGGTGTTTCTTATAATATATCTTAGGCGTGCCATATGCAGTAATATGTTGTATCACTCAGCTTAGGACTTGCTACATAAAATCAGAGCATTTGACTGGAATGTTTTATCTTCTTCATTCTGAAACGCAAGCAGCATACATAAAAATATATGGCTATAGCAGCAAGCATGCATAATATTAATATGGCTATAACCGCCTAGATAAAACATCGCTGCACATTTTTTTCTGGACAGGTTGTGGATGAGCTGGAAGAAGAAATGTCTAAAGGAGGAAACATCGTAGACTACCATGGGTGTGAGTTCTTTCCTGAACGATGGTTTGATATCGTGTTTATTTTGCGGACAGACAACTCAGTGTTGTACGACAGGCTTCAACAGAGGTTTGTTAAATTTTTAAATGACAGTAGTCCTGAATTAAGTCATAACATTAACTTCTGAGGATACTGTAGACAATGACAGTGCACTGACTTCAAGATATAATTTGTCTTTTTGTTAATATTAATATTGATCAGGAATGATGAGGGAGTTCAGATGAAACTCAGGGTGGTGGAAAGCTTCAGAGCGTTTCATTTTTGTTTTCAGAATGAAATGGGGATCTTAAAAATATTAATCTCATCATTGTATAGAAATGCTTATTGGATTTTCTTTCTGTTTCTTCTTCTAATTTACTTGTGGCAACAACACCACCTGCATAAGAGGGTACAGTGGAAAAAAGCTGGAGTCGAACATAGAGTGTGAAATTTTTCAAACTGTTCTTGATGAGGCCCGTGAGTCATATCGTCCAGAGATTGTGCATGAGCTCCAGTCCAACACGTCTGATCAGCTGGAAGAGAATTTGGAAAAAGTATTGGCGTGGATCGCGATGTGGCAGCCTGCCCAGTAGCACATGTACAGAAATGAACGGAACTGACGTCTGCTTTTTCAGAAGCAAACATTTAAAAAACATAGCAAACATCATGGGATTGTAGCGGTCATTTCTAGTTCGGCATATACACATACGGATGCAGTTTTGTTGATGTCTATTTTCTTTTGTTGAGTTATGGTATAGAAGGATTTCCGGCCAAAAGTCTTGGAGGTTTGGGGTGGGGTGAGTGGGGGGGGGGGTGAATATTGTCAGATTTGAAGCTCTAATTTTTTGTTTTTGTGACTGTGAGGAAACTACACTTGGAGGACAGACTCAAATCATATTTTTTCTAGTAGAGGAAATTATCTGAGTAATTTTTCAGGTTTTGAACATGTTGATAGATTGGGTGTCAAAACATCTTGATGACAGTTCTGTAAAGAATAAATTCATTTTGCAGATAAGATTTATTATACAATTAAACTGCAAAAATATAACCTTATTAAAATTGGTGACATGCATTAATTTAAAGTGTCGGCCAGTTGGATTGTCATGGTTGTTTTATGCATATGTAATATAACTTGTTGTTATGCTGTAATTCTGATAATGGAACACTGCCCCAGATGCAAGATTGAACAATTACCAATGTGAGTTTGAGTAGCACTTTGTGACTGTAGTTGTTTGCATATAATCTGGGTTAAAAAGACCTTCTAATAGTGGCATTGCTTGTGGAGCGAAGGCTGGAAAATGTGGGTGTTAAAGCCTGCTAGAAATGGAATCTATTTTGTTAAACATTAGTAAAAAGTAAATTTTACACTATCCTTTGATTGTGAAAATGTTTGCGCCAGTCAGCATTGCTGTCAACCAAAATTTGTCGGGTAAAACAGGTAACACTGGCAGGTAGGAAAACAGTTAATCTGAGTACAAAGAGTACATTCTTTGGGTTCTAAGTACTTTTGTTGTGTCATTATTTTCCTATCGTTTACCACTTGAGGAAACACCAGTTACTCGAAGTAGAAGTCAATATTAACTGGCAGGTAAACAACTCTTGCGTGGTTTACTAGGGTATACGAGAAAGGACAGGAATTTATTTTATGAGTGCAGGGTGTCGAGGGAAGATGGTGAGGATTTCTGGCTCTCGCAGTGAGCAAAATTAATCAGAAATAGCAAGCAGTCTCTGCAATTTCCTTTTATTGTCATTCAGAAAAAATATTGTAAGATTGGAAGGTCTCCGACTTAATCCAAGACAAGTAAACAGTCATACTTGTTAGCTGTGTTTATATACTATAAGTCTAAACAGAAATAATTGTCGTGTCAGTCTTCCTTTAAAATAATGTACTTTGTTGCTATGCATATTTTTGTCATCCACGTGTGCATATGTGCATTTGCATGTGACAGAATTAACAGTGATTTGTTATTGTCTTGCCGAACTCAAATTGCTGTTCATTGTTGATGAACTTAATACTTGATAGATGGACAGCACACAAAAGGCATAGAGATTTTGCACATTTCATCAAGGGTTTTAAAGTTTTTAAAACTTATGTTTTGATTCCTGATAGACTGGAATTGTTTGAGTGCCCCCTGTAGTCAGATGTGAGCTTTTGCTGCGGCTTCGCTGCCTCCCACTCCCACATTTTTCTTCTTGAGAAGGGGGGTGGGGGGAGGGAAGGGAGCTGTATTGGCAGTCACCTTATAAAATTAAAGAATAAATTCTAGTACAAAGAGTACATTCTTTGGGTTAGTACTCATGTTCTGAGTACCTTTGTTTTACCTAAACTTTTAGGATTTAATTTTGTATTTGTGACTGAATTTGTCATGGCTCACAACAGCTACTCATACAAAGCAAACAAGGATAGTTTTTGGTGTGTGGTCTTATTTGTTGTGAAATTATGATTATAAAAGAAAGGCCACATACAGAGATTTCAATATGGAAACGCCCAAAATATGTTTCCTTCTGGAGATGCGTATATTTCAGATGATGTATTGATTCGTATTGCTAACCCTGTATATATTTTCACAGAGTTCAGCTTGCTTGTGATTTCACTTGAAAACAGCCGCATCTCACGTTGTTGCTGTTTATTCCTCTTTATGTATTCCACAGCAGTGTCTTCCTTAAAGTGGGGCATGCGTGTTTAGGACAGTCTTAAAGCTTTCTGAGTCGTAAAGAGTGAAGAATCCTATATAGGTACACATGACCAAGCAACCCTGTCCACCCACGTCTTGGTCTGCAACAGAAAGGAGGGAAACGAAGGCCCATTGGTGCTCAGGATTAGATTGTTTACTGTTTAAAATCAGCTTGGAACGAATGCTATATTATGGTGTATGTGTGTGTGTGTGTGGAAGGGAAGATGTGGAGGATGAGAGGAAACTGGAGTGCAGTGAGGATCGCCTCCCCGAAAGGCCAGCCCTATAGAAAGGTGCCACTTGCAGTTGACGTGTACTTGATAGGAACCCATGAGTTTGTCGATGGTAAGCACACATTACTGCCATGACATGGGCGGAAGGCGCCCTTCCTTCGCCACACAGCTCAGATTTTTTTCAAATGTTGATTGGCACTGGTCAGAAGAGCGTGGCCTTGTGTAATGGATCTTAATTCTTCAAATTCAGAAATAAAGATCTTAACCCTGTTGGATGTTTGTGGTTTTTATCCTGACAGCTGGTCTTTAAGTTCTTCAACATTCTTCCACATGCTTAGCCACTGCATTCTTGGCCAGTTTGTGTTACATGAAGGTATTGGTGTGCTTATAAAATAAATAAAATGTGGAGTTTTAACGCGCGAAAACACATTTTATGCACACTTCGCGCGGACGAGGGACACAGACACTAGTGAAAGCAATGAAACACACACACACACATGGAGAGATGAACGGAACACTGACCAACAGGTTGGGAAACAGATCGTCCTTCAGTCACAGATGGGTGGAAAAGTATCATAAGAGACGATGAACAGAGAAAGTTGTAGGTTAATGCAGACAGGCGGTCGCGACGTCAGTCAAGGTACTTGCGGAAAAGAAAAGTTTTCAAGTTTCGTTTAAAAGTCAGTAGTGATGGGGAGTGTCGAATGTTGTGGGGAAGTGAGTTCCATTGGGTGGATGCGGAGAAGGTGAACATGCGCTGTCCACATGTTTTTGTCCTGATGCGGGGTACTGAGAGGAGCGGAGCTGTCTCAGTGGAGTGTAGATTGTAAGGAGATCTGAAAAGTAGACGGGGCATGCACCGGTGAAAAAATTGTAACAGAGTAGACAACTTGTAGTCGATGCGAGCCTGAATGGGGAGCCAGTGCAGAGTGCGGAGGAGAGGTGTGGCATGGTCTGTTTTGCGCGCTTTCAGGACAAGGCGAGCGGCCGAGTTTTGAAGTTTCTGTAACTTCTGTAGCAGATACAGAGGACAGCCGGCTAGCAAGGAATTGCAGTAGTCAAGTTTAGACAGAACGTAGGCACATACAAATCTGTTTGCAACCTGGTCAGCACATAGACTAGCTATATTTCCACTGGAATTCAGTTCCCACAGCTGCTTGCTTTCTTGCTGAAATGATGCATAGTAGTTTAGAAAACCAAGAAAATTTGAAATGCTTTATTGCGTCAAGAAAATGCAATACTGTTGACAAATCCGCCATTTTAAAGTATAAAAAC
The DNA here is from genome assembly GCA_004794575.1 of Lanistes nyassanus. Taxonomy (NCBI): domain Eukaryota; kingdom Metazoa; phylum Mollusca; class Gastropoda; order Architaenioglossa; family Ampullariidae; genus Lanistes; species Lanistes nyassanus. The sequence goes on from SMGT01008021.1 coordinate 341,843, forward strand.
AGAAGCAGAAATACTTTAAAACTTTGATGGGTGTATCCTCTTGTAAGTCAAATTTTGAAACAGTAGCACTGCGTGTTTCATATCAGTTTATTCTGGATGGTTTAAACTTTCATCCGCAACTAACTGCTGCAGAATTTCAGAAAATGTTTTCCAGAGCAGGTTTCTTGCAGAATTGAAGGGAAAACAGGGGTATGAAGGTATGCTGGCTGCTGGTATTGTGGACAGTGAACAGGGTACAGTTTAGTACACATAATATGATTCTCAGGTGTACTGACACCAGTTTAATGCTGTTACTGCCAAAGAACACACCTGGGTCTATAAATGAACGGTTACATATTGAAGGTACTGAACATACATTTTGAGCATTGGAGACGTTGATAATACTTTCAGTCACAGGATTATATCATACATGCATATGAAAGCTTTGATTTTGTCGGTACATCAGATGGTTACAGGCATACATTCCATGAGATGAACACATGATTTGCTTTAATTTTGCTGCCACAAAATGTTGTACCCACCCCAGAGACCACAGAACTAGATATACTTTGAAAAGAAGCATTTCGGGGGCACTAACTTCCCATCTATAACAATGTTTCTTGAACCCAGAAGAAAAGAGATTTTGGAAAGGATGTACTGAAAGTTAAACAATTTTAAAAAATATTCCACCACAGTCTTTGTCAAATTTTCTCAATGCTGCTTGCAGGGTTTCTCGTGGCGTAAGTAGCACACAGTGGCAGTTTCTACCTTAAAAGTGATGAGTTTGCTCAGAGGCTAGATTTTTTGTAGGCGAAAGAACAACTGGGAGATGCTGGGCCAAAGATCGTCACGTCACTTCCGCTAGCATTTCACTTCCGAGTGCCATTCGCACTTGCGCGACTGGCCGGAAAAGGCCGTGCCGTGCGGGCACTGGATTCTCTGGGTGCGGCGGCCATGCTGGCACAGGATGAAGTGGCGGCAGCTCTCTGGATCGGGCACCTGCCCGTCGTCACGGCACAGCGGATCGTCCTGGTCTGCAAGCAGACCACATGACAAGGTGCAGGCAGGACAGAGGTATAGGTTAGTAACAGATTAATGGGTCTACAGGGACATCAAATCTTACTCAGAAGCGCTTAAAGTGTTTGAGGTCACTATATCGTGTCCTAGTGATCCCATTATCATGATGAATTGATGTACTTGAAACTCGGAGTTACTGGCATTACGCGTGACAACTCTGATATTTCGACATAAGAGACGATAAGAATCTATCTTTGGTTCGTGTAAGGACACGAGACTGCGTGGTACACCAATAAAAGGAGCATAAAGCAGAAAGGGAAATAACTCACGGATAACAATGGTCTCCGGAACCTTGCGGTTACCGCAGTCTTGCACGACGGCCTGGGCAAATTCGCACGTGTTGTTCTTGGGCCAGTACAGCGTCCCGTCACCACAGCGCTGAATGGCGATCAGAGTGCCGTTGGCGCAGGATACGAAGCGTGAGCAGTCATCAGGGTCAGGGCTGTTGCCGGTTTTCTTGAGGCAGCGAGGGTCGTCTGGCGGTGAATAAACCACAGTTAGGATGGACTCCTTTCGTTTATTTTATTTTATTGCGTGAATCTGCCCTAGGATAGAAGGATTGTAACAGTGGTGGTCTACGGAAAATGGCGCGCAGCTCATGTCTGGTGAAACATTAAATGTGCCGAACAAGCTCGCGTGTAAAGATATAAGGAGTGATGTTTGAGGGTTTTTTGACTCAATACATTTTTATTTTTCTTTCTTTCTTTCCAGTTTTCATCCTTTCCTTTCTCTCTTTCTACCCCTCTGTCTCTGTGGCTCACTCCCTCACCATCCGTCTCCTCTGCTTCTCGGATGTGAACCAAGTACCATAGCAGCACTACCACTGTCACAACATTCAATCGGTGCACACCCAGCAGCCCCACCTATGGGCAAATATTACTTAACTTTAGAGAGCCACTCCCTAGCACCACGCATGTGACCACACATAAGTCTATGGCAGTCGTTCGCAACTCACTGGGAATGGGGACCTGTGGCGAGCCGTTGCAGTCATCCCTGTCGGGGTCCCACTCCCACACACAAGAGGAGGCAAGCTTGGACCACACCTGGCTGGCGTTGCAACGAACTGACTGGGTGATCTCCCCATCAAAGCCGCACTGGTGAGCTACCATGCAGTTTTGTGGATCGCGAACCTGCACAGACAGTGCACCAGACAATTATCATGCCATAGAGAAAATAATTAGTAGCTTGGGATACTCAGATAATCTTTGCCTTTGTTGTGTTGCTTTAGCTCCTGAATATGAACGAACTTTTTAAAAAAAAATCCCTATGTGGAGGTGGGGGGGGGAGGTGGGTGCTCTTGGACGCATGATTAGTAACCTTGGAGTTACAGAAAATTATGCAACAATTTAATTTTTTTTCTTGACGTTCACGTGAACCGCTACACGTAAATTATTTTCAGTCGCTGATATCTGTTCTGATGATATTCTTTCTTATTTTGGCGGAATCCTTTTATTATTTTGGGGGGGGGGCTGGAGGAGTGGGGGTCATCTCTACTTGAGTCACACTGTGATTTCTCTCTTAAAAATACAGTTTGACAAAGTGCATATCTGGTATACGCCAAGAGATGAAGTTATACGAAGAAAGAATATATTTAGTATTTTTTGTTTTACTTCCTGTGCAACAGAGAGCAGCGGTGCTAGTTTTTAGCGAAACATGGAGGCAAGAAAACCCTTCTCTTTATTTTCGTTTTGAATTTTTCGTTGGTGCATCTGACAACTTTTAATTCGACTTTGGTAGCTCTAAATACATACTACAAAATATTTCATATCTTAGACGATTTATGCTTGGTCTTAATTTGCTTTATTTGTGCCACGTCAGTCAGTCATTCAGCCAGCCAGCCAGCCAGCCATTTCGGGCAGTGGAGTTGCCTACTCACCCAGAGTCCTGGCTGAATGGTGCCACACAGTTCGGAGTCGTAATAGTCAGCAGCGTGCACGCTGATCAAGGCGCCAGCGAGGAGAGCTAGACCCAACATTCTGTTCCTTTCTGCAGGCAGAAAGCGTTCGTTAACGTGAGGCCCACCATAGGCTATAACCCGGAAGTTGTTCACGTTTAGCGATACGAGCATGAAAAAGCGCAGAATAACTGGAGCCAATCAAAATACAGTCTTACGTAAAATATGCTAATCTCGTGGGGTCACCACTGAAAACCTTGCAGTTTCCTTGAAGAGCTTTACTGCCTATACCCCACCCCACCCCTCCCCTCCCCCAACCCCCAACCCCCACCTATCCCCTACTCCTAGCCCCCACCCTAGCCCCACCCCTTCCCCTTCCCCAAATCCCCCTCCTCCCGGAACATCCCCTCTCCCTCCCTTCCCCCCCGCCCCTGGAAAGACCTTCGAAATATAGCTCGCCATTTGATTGGCTCCGCTTTTTACGCATCCTAAATAGAGCTCGTCATTTGATTGGCTCCAGTAGTTCTGCGCTTTTACATGGTGATACGGATGTTTCACACGTGGGTCACCCTTAAGTGCATACTTTACTCTTATTTAAGAGAGCATTTTAACCAAGGTCGGCACAAACGACTGTTACTTGGAGTGAAAACAACAGATTAACTGAACCAAGTAAAAGGACAGAAAGGAAGTTGACGTTTTAGGGCGTTATCCCTTTTTTCAGGAAAAGAAGGAAACTGACAAAACGCAGAGATAATTATATAAAGTGACCATTTATTTGGCGCAGCTGAAACAACACAGAGGACAGTCAAAATGGCTTCTCTATATGTCTTTCTTTGCGTTTTGTCTGTTTCTTTCTTGTCCTGAATTTAAGGGGTAATGCCCCGAAACGTCGACTCTTTTGTCCTTTTACTTGATTCAGTTTATCTGTTGTTCTCCCTGAGCATGTTAACCCTGAAATAGATTTAAATTTAATAAAAATGTACAAAATTATTCTTAAACGCCACAGTCCATCCGACCACTACCGCAGGACACTCATTTTCAAAAGAGTTCCCACAAGACCTTTTAACCTAAATTGTCTAAATGTTACACTTTCGTTAGGAGATTAAGCGAACAAATACCTATCTTTTAACACCAAAGAAGTTAAGCAAGAACTCATTTCAGGACCCAAGCAAAATTTCAGGAGGCAAAGAAACCTGACTTTGGCTGACGCCTCTAAGAAATAAGATGAAGGTGTGAGGGAAAACCTGTTTAATTTTAGCAAGCGCACGCTCACCGCGATGGTAGAATGTATTGTTCGTGCAGTCGTGGATGTTATTAACGCGTATTCTCCTTCGTCTCAAAGACTCACAGCTTCCTATTATTTTTTTTAGAACGATATTTAACTGCCTCGCTTTCCTCGTCAGCAAGACTGTGTTGCATTTTATTTAGCGCCATACACTGATAGTGCTTGTTAGCAGCACGTTACTTTTTTTTAGCACCCGCTCGCTATACTTATACACAATGTTATGCAAGCATATCATCTCTATATTATTAGTAGTGTTACTATTATTATTTACTAATAATGCTAGTTTCGTTGCTGTGACTATTGCTTTCACTATTGTTGTAGATAAGTGTACTGCTACTGATCACAATACTTTTCAATAAACATACACTGTTCATACTGTTCAATACTTGCCTAACGGCCGGTTGACGGACAGGTGTTGCACAAACTGACTCTGCTCTCGCCAGGGGGGAGCGCTGACCGCAGGTGGGCGAGTTGTCAAAGGCTGGTCAGGAGACAGCCGTGTTCTGTTCTGCGAGGGTTATATACCGGCCGCTGTATGTTTGCTTGTTTGTCGTCTGCCGTCTGTTGACCGTTCCCGTCACGGGCAGTCGTGCTTGCTCGGGGTGTCAGGACAGGACGTGGCAACATAGGCGCTGCATTTAACGCGCTGGCGACAAAATCAGGAACAAATTTGTTTTCGGCTTCGCATCCCTGGTGCTGGACATCCGGTGCAAGAGAGAAACGTGGTCGCGCCTTAAGTGTTTTTGCTGCAAGGCTTGCGCGTGTGTGCTGTTGGGTTGCAGTGTGTTCATATCATTTGCTGTCCGTTGCGAGTTGACGGATTGGTCTGCTAGCTTTGCAGCGCATTTTAAAATACATTTTACAAACGTGTATGCTTTTCTGTGCATGTATATTATAACCTCTCTGCATCATAGGCGCTTCCGATTCTCATGTTGTGCACTATGTCACCTAGCCGTTAGAAATGTCGGAAATCTTACATCGTTAACTCCCGTTTTTCATAGGAAGTGATAATTAAAATGCTTGTCTCGGTAGTCATCACAGTAATGACAAGATCATGTCTCCGTGGACGTTATAGTCACGACAAGATCATGTCTCCATGGACATTACAGTCACGATAAGATCAAGTCTCTATGGACATTACAGTCACGACAAGATCAGGCCTCCGTGGACGTTACAGTCACGACAAGATTATGTCTCTGTGAACATTACAATCATGACAAGATCATGTCTCCACGGACATTACGGTCACGACAAGGTCAAGTCTCCGTAGACATTACAGTCACGACAAGATCCAGTCTCCTTGGACACTACAGTCACGACAAGATCATGTCTCCGTGGACATTACAGTCACGACAAGGTCAAGTCTCCGTAGACATTACAGTCACGACAAGATCATGTCTCCGTGGACATTACAGTCACGACAAGATCGTGTCTCCGTGGACGTTACAGTCACGACAAGATTATGTCTCTGTGAACATTCCAATCATGACAAGATCATGTCTCCACGGACATTACGGTCACGACAAGGTCAAGTCTCCGTAGACATTACAGTCATGACAAGATCAAGTCTGCTTGGACATTACGGTCACGACAAGATCAAGTCTCCTTGGACAAGATCTTGTCTTCGTAGACATTACAGTCCTAAGATCCTGTCTGTCTGGTCAGATCCGTTGGCAAAGGATCCCAGGAGATTGCAGATGAATGGACTTGCGGCTAAAACCAAAAGTTTTGTTGGGAGGAGGGGGTGGTTGAAGGGTATCAAATCTCAGTTTTTGTTGGTTTGCGTGGTTATCGAGTTAGTGAACCTATCTTGGCTTGTTGGCGTGCTTTTAAAACTGGCAGAAACATTCATAGATTTAGTAAGCGGACCTAAATGGGTGCTTCAGACGGCAGGTCTCCAGAGTCTGCCACGTGTGTAAACTGTGCACGTTTCTAGCTAAGAGAGCGCTGATTTTAGCCGGATTCTTGTGCTCGCACCACCTAGAAATTACCTCCCTTTCCTTAGATTAACAAGATGGAGCAGCTAAAACTAATCCCGCCTATTCTGTCCTGGGAAAATGTAGGGTTGGAAGAAACCGTTATATATGGTTGTAGAAAAGATGGACCAATCTGGTATGACCATCCATATTTTTTCCTTTTTTTTGTGTTTTTGTGTGTGTATTTGGGGGGGGGGGATTCAGATGGAGATGGGGAAATTGTTCCTCCAGCCCTATATTGTTACCAAGAAAGATTTTGAATGGTCTGGTTCGGACTGTGCCTTCAGCCAGTGGCTAGTCGCTAGAGACAGTATCATACCTGGCCAGGCAGATGAGTTCTACCGGAGGATGCTTGCTTTGTCGTCTGCTCTGAGCTGTGTACGACGAGCAGGAACAGAGGCTGTTTGGAGACTTTATCTCTGCACAAACACATCCTAGCCCCAGAGATTTACATTATCTTCAGATAAGCCTAGAAGTGACGAAGAATGGATTCTTCCTATTCGTAGGCAGAAAATGCGAAAATCCTACATTCATTATGAGAAGAGGAGACGCGAATGGCGAAGAACTCTTCTTTAAGTCCTTCGCGTTATGTCGTTCTTGCATCAGAAGAATAGTGAGAGACTTTGAGAACGGAAAATGGCATCAGTCGTTTGTGTGGGGGGTGAGGGGGGTAAATTTCCAGCGTGGGCTAAATGTGACGGAATATTTTATAATTCCTTTGATGCCTAAGTTGGCTAATGTACGCCATTGAAGGGAGGAGGAAGAGGGAGAGATGTCAATCGCCACACCAATTTCTAGAACGTACCCACTGACCGGCATGTCCTGCGCTGCACTCTGTCTTACACGGAGAGAGATGCTACACTGGGACTGGTTCCGCACCCTGTGACGATGCTCATTTTGTCACGATCTCGTGTTGCGCACAACCTGTGGGTTCATCCAAGCTGGCCTCGCTGTCCTGACCTTGTCTGCCCTGCCGGGAACCCGACTGACCTCGGCTGGGTTAGAAATGTTGGCGTTAGGAGAGAACTTGTGACGTAGCGATGACTAATGCCTCAGGCAAAAGAAAGATTTGAAAAACCCAATAAACATCTGGAACTCCAAAGCGCAGAGCCACGAGTGTCTGCAGTCAGTAGTCTCCAAGACAACAAGAGCGCATTTAAGAGCACCGTACGTACAAATTGGTGTGTCCACTTATTTTTCAATTATAGTCCCGGTGTAACTCTGGCGTCAAACATTTTTTTTTTCATTTTACGGGGTGGGAGAAGGAGGCAAGAAAAAACGATCGAAGGCAGGAGAGAAGAAATAACGGATGGAAGGAAGAACTGTCCTTAAAGGAGGGACGGATATAAGGACCAAAAACCTGAAGAAGTGACAATTAGTAGCTTCTTGTGTATTTCTTTTTCGGATAGCATACTTCATTCCCTCCGGATGGTTCTCAGCATTGCTAAAAGCTTTTCCCCCTGAGAGTTTCCTTAAACTATATGCGAAATATAAGCATCAGAATAATTGCATCCTTATATCTTACTACGAAAAGATGTCAGTAAATGGATTAGTTATGAAGGATAAGGCGATGGAACGTATAGATTGTGCAATTACCGGATAAACTACTTTTAATAGAATCAATTCACCTTCTTTGCGTCCGTTTCTCCGTTCACAGTCTGCTTCCTTCATTTGTGTGGCTTAACATAAGCCAGGCTTCTTAGACTTTGAGAAAGCTTTAAATCAGTCTTTATATCGTGTCTTTTCAATAAGACTGAGATGCGGGTCACTGTTTACTGTGTGACTGACAAATTACATCTTTTTAAATTGCTGTGTAGTTTACATTAAGTCTTGGAAACGCTTGCTCAATGGATTTTTTCCTTTGTTTTGTTTTAAAGAATGAAAGTCCTATGTCATTGTACATCACAGGAAGCTTAATTCTTTTGTCTGACCTTGTCGAAAGAGCATTAATTGTCTGTTATATAATGTTATTGACGTAATTCTTACTTAGACCAGTTGGTCAGGCATCCCTCTGTCTTTCCCCTCTGTGTGTGTGAGAGAGAGAGATAGAGAGAGCGGAATTGAATAGAATTTATTTATTATGAGCCCATCGGCCTATACGTATGGGGTCAGTCTTGTGACGTACAAATAAATACAATAATAAAACACTTTTGCAAAGCACCGTAGCAACAAACTACAGTGGAATGAAACATTATGTTCGGCAATCACCATTTGCGAATCTTCCTTCTCTTATTTTCGGTGCATAGTACACAAACATAGCTATTGATCCAATAACACTACTGTGCTGTTCATTTTGTAGCATTAATTCTAGTGATGGCTCATAGACCTTTCTGAAATGTTTCTATCTGAACTTTTCTCGTAGATTTTTGTACGCTGGGAAATGTAACAAAAAGTGCAGTTTATTCTCGATTTCTGTACAGAATCGGCATGGCCTCGATGGCATAGCATATCTATGGTTTAAATTTAAGTCGTAGATCCCTAAGCGAAACTTGACAAAAGTGTCTCTTAACTTTAGGAACAGTCATCGTGATAGATATTGTTTGGGCTGTAGAAAGGCCTTGTACAAGCGATAGGTTTCAAATCTGTCGCTATCGGACAGTTTACTCGCCCAGTCCTGTTTGAAGCAGTTGATCATGTGTTGCTTAAGTGCACGTAAAAATGCAGTTTTATTTCCCACCCCTCCGTTTAACTAAACCTCTGAGGCAGAGAGAGAGAGAGAGAGAGAGAGAGAGCGGATGGATGGATAGATGTATGGATAGCTAGACAGAGACAGATTTTATTATTACAGCAAGAAGTACTTGAAACGCTCAAAGTGACCGTATGCAGACGCATGCGACCAAAGGAGCCTACCGTACCCAAATACGTAGCAAAGAGAGGGTCGAAAGAAAGGGACCTGGCAGATCCTCACGGTTTCTTTCTTTCGACCCTCTCTTTGCTACGTGTTTCGGTACGGTAAGATCCTTTGGTCGCATGCGTCTGCATACGGTCACTTTGAGTGTTTCAAGTACTTCTTGTTGTATTGATAAATTAAGCGATCGGTCCTCGTTTGATCTTTAATAGATTTTATTATTCTAGCGACCAGGCGATGATTACCTCTACGTTGTAATTTACTGTGAAGGTGGCACTGTATGTAATAAAGAAATGTCATTGAACTCACCTAATGGTCGAAAAAGCTAGAGTAAAATAAAATAAACGACTGGTGATTGTCGGGTTGTACGTAGCTCCCGAGGATTGTCCCTAACGGGTATATCCTTTATTAACTTTTTAGTTTTCCTTCTTCTTTCCTTTTTCAAGTATCAGTTCAACATGATGATTGTAGAAACCTTTTGTAGCTACCAAAAACGACCTGTGTTATTATGGGTGTATGTAGCCTCCTGCTGAACCATATCTTAAACTCATCTTCGCATCCTTTTACAACTTGCTTTTGTAGTGGTGCGCTCGTGCGTCTGAAAGCGCTCGCACTCACACGCACTTGCGCGCGCACACACACGCACACGCACACGCACACGCACCAACGCGGGCTGAGGCTTAAATTGTGTAAAATTTAGATTTTAAAGATCATTTATTTTTCAGTCAGCAGTAGAGAAGTACATCAGAGGAATGAGACACCAATGTGAAAATGATTACATGAAAGGTATATTTTCTGGCGAAAACACCATTCAGTTCAAGTCAATTTAAAGTGCCTCCACAAGGCATCTTGTTCAAGTCACCATGCAATACCCAAGATGTTCATTTGTTAAGCTTTCTTCCCGTCTTCGCAAAATATGAACGCTGATTGAACAGGAGCAGATAGAGTGACTATGAACTCAGTGGTGCCATTTTGCAGACAGAAAAAAATCTTAAACCCTTCAGGAACAAAAGATGGCAGGTTTGTCTCAACCCTGACTCCGATAGTACTGTAAAAACATGGAACACATATGAACCAGCTTCTGCGCCAGAATTCAATAGGGGTCTTGCTGGCTATAAAGTAAGTCACAGAAATAGTCAAGAAATAGACATTTACATAAATCTACTAGACATGCAATGATATGCAAAAGAAAATGGACATCAACAGGCCACACACACGATACAGTCAAACTCCATCAGCCCCGACTGCTGCAAACTGGAGCGTCATATATTTTTATGTTAGGAAACTTTCTGACGCATTCAAAATCATCATGTTTAGACAGTTATTCAATAGAAGAAATACGACCTCGTAGCTGATATTTCGATTTTGTCCTAAACCTGTTTTGTAGCTCTAAGGAAGTGTTCTGCACTCTTTTCATGTCTGAAAATATTGCCTTTTTCTGACCAAGGTTCTTTTACTTTCTCCATCAGTTTAATAAACCGTCGTTTGATCTGTTGAGTTCTTTTCTAACAAACCAACAGCGGTTCATCCGGAAATGGCTGATGTATGACTAATGCGAGCGTCCTGCTTCACGATGTTTTCGTCTGTTTAACTGCTTCATGGCTGATGCGAGACTGCAAACATTGCCTTGTTTTCTATGGTAGCACACGTATGTCACGACAGTCCGGTCTCTAGCTCCTGTTTATGGCAGCACAGGTCTGTCATGACAGTCCACCGTGGAGCGCCAGTCACATTTGCGTTTCTCGGCGTTGAAGGCGGAGTTGGGCGGACATTTGATGCGCGCCACCACGCGGCCGTAGTTGCACTTGTAGAAGCGGCTGCAGTGGGTCGGGTCGGCCACGTCTCCGTTGCTGGTGCCCTCACACGGCTTGTCGATGATGGGGCTGGCGGTGGCTGCGCGGATGACAAACAGTCCACATTGTTGATCAAGAAAATCACCTTCCTTCCTTCCTTCCTTCCTTCTTTCTTTCTTTCTTTCTTTCTTTCTTTCTTTCTTTCTTTCTTTCTTTCTTTCTTTCTTTCTTTCTTAAATAAGGTAGTCCGATGGGTTCACGACAAAAATCTCAAATTGTCCAGTGACCAACACCAGTAGACGTCTGCATGCTTGTTTGACAGACATTCCGTGCAAGACGCGGTGATTGGGGGGTGGGGGAGAGGAGAGGCTTATGGATGCAATATAGGGCTGTCGAAACCCCCCTACATTTAACAAATGGCAGAAAACACAATAAACCTCGACTTTTCTGTAGAGGTACACAATGTGCTGCTACATACACATGACGAAGGGCTTTAGCGCTACAGAAACACGATGCACTGTTCCGTATACACGATGTTCTGCTACATTATACACGAAGTATTAATGGAAAACACGATCTTATGCTATATACGCGATGTTGATACATATGGACAACGTACTATAAGATATACATGATGTGCTGCTTGATGTACACGAGGAACTGCAATACATATGCACGATTTGCTGCTGTAGTACACACGCGATGTACTGCAGCATAGATACACGATATATACTGCAAAACACACACACACACACACGACATTGTACACGATATACTGCAACACACACACACACGACATAGTACACGATGTACTGCTAGATGTACACGATGTACTTACTGACGACTATGTGACTGGGGATGTTTCTGCTCGTGCACTCCTCGGCCACCAGGAAGCTGAGCTCGCACGTGCTGTTCCGCGTGCTGAAGAGCGTGTTCTCCGGACAGTTCATTGTAGCCACCACTGTCTTGTTGTTGCAGGCTAGGAACTGCGCGCAGTTGTCGGGGTCAGGGTTCATGCCGTTAGGGTTCACGCATCTCTCGTCATCTGAGAATAGGAACCCAAAGCTAGAGTCGAACATCGGTCTCGGGTTAGGCTTGAATTCTCACAAACCATCAAGAATTCTTCCCCGTCCTCACCCCAGCCGCTTAACGGATCTCCCATCTGCCTCCCACTGAATCGATCTGATATTTGCAAGTTCCTTTTCTACGCCCAACATTTTTATCTGCCATTTAATTAGCTCGTTCACGCCCGGACGTGATGGACTGGGCAATGCCAGTAAAGTCTGTACTGAGAATTATATAATGCGATGTGTTTTTTAAGTTTTTTTTTAAGCAGCGACATCATCTCGTGAAATCTGTGGACTCACTTATCGCCGGCGTAGTCATAACCTGGTTGCAGTCGTCCCACTGTGACATTGGCTCCACGCATGCGTGTCCGATGTTGGACCAAATACGCGAATCGTTGCACTGTATCGTCCAGTATCGTTTGCCCTGAGGTCAGGCAGCAAATAAATAATAGCAGGACTCATTTTAAGGAAGTGCACAAGAAAAGCGATATTTTTGCTTCATACACCCGACAAAGCTCACGGAAACAATAGTGATATTCGGCATACCTGGACACCCGTCATTGAGAGTTATAAAGAAACTGATGATTTATGTATACGTATAATAATGAAAAATGCTTCGAGGGTAAAGGACCTGAAAATATGAAATAGATTCAGTGGGGGATGAATGTGACGTTCGTTAAAGTGCGTGGAGTAGAGGGAGAATACACACACACGCCCGAACTCGAGCGCACGCGCAGGCACGCACTCTCGCGCACACACTCTCCTGCGCGCGCACACGCATACCTGGACACAGAAGTGAACCTTTGCGCAGTCCTGTTGGTCTCGCGTCCACTCTGTCGACCACGGGTCACGGCACCCAGGGTCAGCACCAAAGTTGTCCTCCACCTCAGCCAGCGTTGTCATGGCTGCAGACAAGATGACGAGCAGGGCAACCAGCAGCTGAGTGCTGCGATGGAGAAAATACCCGCCTTAAAATCAGATTTTGACAACGCCTACAATGCTGCTGATAACACGAGATAAAAGGAAGCCATAAAGTAAGCGGCCATATATAAAATTGTACGGTTCACGAAGGTCAGCTTTGTAGGGCGCTCAATGTGGACCGTGCGTTGAGGGAATTTACACAGATTTTGTGGGAACAGAATCCCGGAACAGGAATATCAAGGTGGATCGCGATGAACGATGAACAGAGAACGATGTTCAGGAAAACCCCCCAACAGAATTGGACAGGGAGGTAGAATGATGAGTAGCAGTACCTCTGCATCGTGGATGTAAGATGGCGCTCAAGCTGACTTTATATTCCAAGTCACCAGCGGATGCAGTTCTTTAGGCAGCAGTTGGTCTCCACCACGAACTGTTGAGCAGGACATGCATTATGTTGACCACCTCGGTACGATATTTCTGAACAAATTCTAAAAGCCTTCTCCAAGATTAATGAGACATTGACTTAAAAACCTGGCAGGTTTGGCGAACTAAGCGTGCATGAGCACTTTCATCCAGTTAATAAAGGCCTTAAGCAGTTAGTGTGTCGAATATTATGGTACTTAACAACTTCACACACCTGTTTTGCCTTGGAATATCAGGCAGCACGAGAGGTTAGGCGATGGAGCTTTCGTCTCGCACCTCAGGAAGCATGTACGTGTGCGCACCACTCACGCAGCGAGGAGCCTTCTCTGTGGCACAGGGGACGTGGCAACATCCGGGCTTTATAAGCGAAAGGGAAAAGTGCAGAGTCACCTCAGGACGTCACGACAAGAAGTCGTCTGGAAGCTTGGCCAATGCCGCGTCATGTCCTCAAATACTGGACAGCACCGAGATCACTGGCAGGTCGTGTGGCTGTTGTCTTGTTGTTGATTCTTTGCTGGTCTCGACACATGCCGTTTGTCAGTTCAGCGTGCAAGCTGCTCTCTCTTGCCCACCTTCAGTCCCCCGTCCCTTTTTTTTAAGGCAATGTCTTTTTAATCTCAGTAAAATCTTTCCCATAGGCCATTCATGATGAAAGAACTTGTTATACGTTTTTAAGAACATTTACAGTGATTTAAAATGTTATCTCGGGCGAGAAACCTTCAACCTTTTTATTAAGTCCTTTTTTTTTAGACCTACCATGTCTTAGATACAGGTAATCTGCTAAAGCCATTAATTATATCGAACTAGGTGTTTACATAGGTAATCGCATTGTACCTGTTGAAACCTAGTATGTTTTTAATTAATTAATGATTACTTATTCTTTATAGATCTTTGCGTTTACAGGTTTTCCCCCAAAAATATTCGTTTAAATTATAAGTCGATGAGTAGTCATGCATGAACATTTAAACAAACGCCACTAACATAATACCCTACCAACGTCTGCTATGACTGAGGGTTTGAAGAAACAAGAAGCACAATACAGTTTTAGTGCATCATTAGCTGCTTATTCTTAATGCTTGTTTGCGTGTTTTACTTTTTCAATATTTTTATTTTGTGTTTTTAAAACTAGTGAATAGTCCTCGATTAACATCAGTATTTTCACAAGCGCCATTAACATAATACCCCTTCCGAAGTCTGTTATGCCAAGAGGTCGAGAAAAATGAGGATAATTGCAGAGCCAGAGAGAAGGGAGGTGTACGGAATTAACATACGAGATACTGAGTGTTTGAGAATATGACATGTTTACTGCAACCCTTGCAAGTTAAAGATAATGAACTCTGGACCAGCTCCAAATGAAGAAACCGAAAGTCTGTTGGGTGATTGGAGAAATTTCATTCGCTCTCCGGAATTCACGACAGGTGACCATGTCTTCCCGTCTGGGGCTGCCTTTGTTCAGTGAGGTGGCAGGTCGTGTGTTGGCGTTTGTCGCGGCAATGTGAAAAAAATCAAGAAAACAACGATCACCGGACCACGTTTTGTTGTTTCACGTGCTAGCAGCCATGTACTGAGGGTGCAACTGGCGCCCTCTTGTGGCCCAGACCGGATGTCCCTGTCGTCTTCAAATGACTTAACAAAAGGAAGTGGACATGTTTTTTCGTTTCCTATCTCTTTGAGTTAACCGTTGGTAGCTCAAGCGTGTTACCTATAAGCCAACTAAACTGCGTAGTTTTTTGTGGGAGAAGAAAATAGTTTGGCACGACCCTGGTGTTCTCATAGTGTAGTTACTTGCAGAAGTAAAATGCCGTTGTCAACATTGGAATGCACACTTACTGTGCACCCCGCACGCGCGCACGCACGCACGCACGCACGCACACACAAACACACACTCTCTCTATTATTCTAATTTAGACAAAAAGGGTCAAAAACATATTTCGTTAATGACAGCCTGTGTTAAAAAAAAAAGTACGTCTTCAAATGGCATAAACAAACGGTCTCTGCAAATGGCCTCTGCAAATCGTCTATACACACTGACCAAGGCAAATGATATATACTCGCTCATAAATCATCTGATGAAAGCACTGGCAGTTGGCGTCAACAAAATATTTCCCTTTTAGCTGCGATCATATGAGCTAACGAGTGACGGCAGTTTATTTATAAATTGTACGAAAATAGTTCACGAATATTTCTGACTACGTTTGAGACCAAAGAGCTTGAGGTCTTTCATCTGATTGTGGAATATGATTATTTGCTGCTACGTGCCGTGCAGTCCTGATCTGGGATGCATAAGCGTTCGTATCCGGCCTTCTGGTCATATGAGCGGTCGTAAGGCCTGTTCCCCCCTGTGTATTTTATGTGCGTTATTACGTGTGGATAGGAGATGTGAATGTCTGTGTAGCCCAACCCCTGTCTTGGTGAGGTGTGCATTCACGCCGGTTCTAACGATCGTTCACGTAGAAGATCGTTCATCTGACTGTGTGAACTGATGGGATAACGATGAAGACAGGCTTTGTGATGCATGTCGCATCATTAGCATGCACGTGAGAAAGATCGAGGGAGTTGAGGGCGTTGGTGGAGAGAGAAATTAGCCATACAGCGGCTACCAAGCCTAGAACCTTCGCTTATTATCAGACAAAAATAATATTATGACAGTTTTTTATGGCTAATCAACTGTAGCCTCGGATATCAAGAAAGGAGCTGAAGGGGAGCCATTGTTGCCTGTGCAGGAGCTAGACATTGCCAGTAAAGACCATTAGGCCTACTCGCTGTACTGATGTGGGGAAAGAGGGTGGACGGAGGGAGTTCATTCGCCACGCTGGAGCGTTAAGTAGTTGGGCTGCGTTCAGGTACTCAGGAGGGTTTATCGTTCTGTTTAACTGTGTTTGAATCTGAACCAAAGTTTTCGCCATAGAAGCCGTTGATCATCAGCAACAAAAAACGCGATGTGCTTGCTACCAAGATAGACTCTAAGCCACGAGTTCAGATCCCGTCTCTGGCACATGTATTTAGTCTGCACGTGAAACCCATTTACGGAGCCAGCTGCTTGCTGTGTCTTAGCTGTTGACCTTGGTCTTAAACACTAAATAACCCCGGTATAAACACAAGATAACACCGGTATAAACACAAGATAATCCCGGCATAAACACTAAATACCGCTATAAACACAAGATAACCCCGATTTAAACACAAGCTAACCCCGGCATAAACACTAAATACCGGTATAAACACAAGATAACCCCGGTTTAAACACAAGATAACCCGGTATAAACACTAAATACCGGTATAAACACAAGATAACACCGGTATAAACACAAGATAACCCCGGTTTAAACACAAGATAACCCGGTATAAACACTAAATAACCCCGGTATAAACACTAAATAACCCCGGTATAAACACTAAATAACACCGGTATAAAGACTAAATAACCCCGGTATAAATACTAAATAAACCCGGTATAAACACAAGATAAGCCCGGTATAAACACAAGATAATCCCAGTATAAAGACTAAATAACCCCGGTATAAACACAAGATAATCCCAGTATAAACACAAGATAATCCCGGTATAAACACTAGATAATCCCGGTATAAACACAAGATAATCTCGGTATAAACACTAAATAAGCCCAGTATAAACACTAGATAACCCTTAACACAATCTGCGAGTGAGTTAATTTCTGATCAAGATGACACGCTTTTCCGTTTCCTTGAAACGTACACGGTTGATTCTGAAGAAAAGGACACAAGTATTTCCTTCTAGTGAAGTTACTATTTCTGACAAAAGCGACTCATGTCTTCTTCTTTTCCGTTCACTTTAATGGCATAACGCACACATATAAACTTTCACATAACACGTGCACATAGATACACAAACATACACATCCACACACATACGCATGGAATATACCTACAGATGAAGAAATTGCCCCAGAGTCAGAGCAGCTGAGACTTCTGTTTCCTGCCCCCACCACCCCTCCCAGCTATCACCCCTCCGAACACCTGCCCGGAAACTCTTGATCGATGGTTGCCGTGGACGCCGAGGTAACGCCAGGTATACGGTTTCCCATTGCTAGGAAGTAACAAACCTTCCGAATGAAGGAATCGCAGTGCACTTACCCCACCCCGTGCAGTTTACCTGGCCGACTCTGGATACGGCAAAACAGCCTGCCTCCCTCTCCATAGTCACCCTGTAGAGGACACATCAAACAGAATATCAGAAGATAGGTTTACCTATACATAACGCGAGAATTGTGAGTAGTTTCTTAGTGTACAACCCGTATCGTCCCATAAAAGCGAGTCTTTGAGTGTACAGTCCCCAGGTGTTTACGGGGCGATTTCTTGTGACACGCCAGCTAAAATTGAGTTTTGTTTTTGAAGACAAGGTTGTTTGTTGAGGGCTTTCTTAACTAGACGAATGGTCATCGTACTTCGCCGAAGCCGGCCAGCGTTAGCAATCAGCCTCAATATCAAATATATGGATAAGCAGTGTGAAGATTAACAAGTGTTCGGCCCCTATAGAAACTGTTGTTTTGTAAACCATGAATTAAAAAGTCGTTCGCGGTGTTTGCGCAGAATCTTGGACAGCCAAATGGGGAGGGCGCAGATTTCAGTGAACCGATTCCAGCAGACTTACTTCAGTACATAAAAAGCCTGGCTGCCGTCACTCGGTGACTGTCAACTCGCTCCACCAACCCGTCTCTAGATCACTAACTGCCGCACGTCGCGCTAGCTGTGTGCACCAAACGTTCACTACTGGAGGTCGGCTCGAGCAGAATGGCACCTATCGTTCAACAATCACATCGCCTATCAGCTCAGATTTCCCTTCGCACCCCCGCCTGCCGCTGCTTGTTTATCGAATGTGATCGGGAGCTCTCAGGCTAGGGAATGAACCCAATCGACAGCAACAGCCCGCACTCTTTCTTTTGAAGGAGCGCATTCATTCCCTTCCAGGGGGAGAGCATTAATCCTTCTGCAGGTAGATTCAGACAAGTGGGCGATATGCTGGCAACGTTGATTGCTTTTTTATTTTTTGGCAATTCATGCTCAAGACACGACGTACTGGCAAACAATTTCAGGGAGTGGGTGGGGTGAGGGTGAGGGGTCGGCAAGCGAGGAATACGAACAGAGAATGTCTAGAACCAGATTAAATACTGGCGCAGCGATAGCCCGGTCACACTTTAAGTGCACCTTCTTGAGCGACCGGCAGGCGTGCTGCGTGCCGAGTGAGACAGGCGTGGTAGCTTGTGTTAGTTCTCGAGAGTGCAGTGTTGAGAACACAAGCTACAGCCCCTTGACGCTGGGCGCCTGGCACTGACAGGATTACAAGCAGCACAACTTTCTCGGATAAATATTCGCCCCCATTGAAGAGAATCACAGAAGAAACGAGTTGGGCGTTTCTTGCCATTATCGGTAAGCTTAAACTGAATTCTGTATCTCTATTTACATATTACAAAGACTATATCATTGATTTAAAAAAAATAGTCACAGCGAGCCTGTTGCGTTGTCGCGGTAACTCACTGGGAACATGCTGCCAGATAATTAGGACTCGCATTACGATCTGCTCTGTTTTAACCTTAGCAGGATACTGACACTTTTTCTCGAACAGTTCTGGAGTCTTTTGTTCACAGATGATATCTAGGATACATAACGAATGCAACTCGCACTAGATTCGCACATATACGTGCTATTACTCATAAGACTGTCGGTAATCCGTTCTAGTTCTTACAGACGCGTGTTACAGGAGCAAGTACCCGCAGCAGTAAAACGAAAGACTCGCGAACGGGAGGTTCGAGTGTATGCGTACCCAAAGCTCTCCCAGTTCTTGTACTTAACAGTGGCCGTAGAGGTGTGTTCATGCAGAGAGGAAACAACATTTTTATCGTGTGCAAACTCTAAGCATTAACCACCAATAGATACGCATACATACACATGCCTGTCAAAGCCTTGTTTCTTTTTCCGGGGAAAAGGTAGATTTGGGGGACACCGTTTAAATCGAAACATCCGCTTGTCTTCGACAGTTCGCACCTGTTGGACTGTACCTCACGAGATGCGAAATGTCAGCGACTGGTGCCTCAGTGATCGATAGTTTTAAGCCAACGTAAATTCAGCCCTTCTCCCTCCTACATCGCTTACTCCCACCCTCTGGATATTTGTCTATGTATTTGGGGAAGTTGAAATGTTTGCCAACCTAAGGCTGATCATGTAAATTTCCTTGTAGCAACATACAAAGACTTTCTGCAGAAATTTCAGTCCTGTCGCATTTCCCATGTCCAGGCAGAGAAATCTGTTGATTGCTCGCTTGCTCGCCACACGTCCGAACTTGCTCCTTGCTTCCATCCTCTGGGACTGGAGCTGGAGCTTGAGACCACGTGACGATGACGTCAATCCGTTCGTCCGTGCGGCCGCACAGCAGCAAGCAGCCGTGGGGGACGATCCTGAAGCCCGAGTTCGGGCTGGGCTACCAGAAGATGACGGAGTACGAGATCCAGCAGACGGTCAGCCGCCTGTACAACGTCCCCACGCTCAAGACGCCCACCTACATCCGGGCCAACAAGTACATGACAAAAGAGGAGGTCGATGTTATGGTAGGTCATACCCAGGCATCAGGCCTGTTTGTATGCGTGAGTGCGTGCGTGCAGGAGTGTGCGTGTGCGTAGGAGTATGTATTCAGATGTGTGCGTGCGCGCGTGCTGGTGTATGTTTAGATGTGTGTGTGTGTGCGTGTGCGAGTATGTATTCAGATGTGTGTGTGTGTGTGTGTCTGCGTGAGCATGCACATGCTGGTGTATGTTTAGATGTGTGTGTGTGTGTGTGTGTGTGTGTCTGTGTGTGTGTACGTGAGGGCGCGCGTGCTGGTGTATGTTTAGATGTGTGTGTGTTTGTATGTGTGTGTGTGTACGTGAGGGCGCGCGTGCTGGTGTATGTTTAGATGTGTGTGTGTTTGTATGTGTGTGTGTGTACGTGAGGGCGCGCGTGCTGGTGTATGCTTAGATGTGTGTGTATGTATAGATAAAGAGGGAATAGAGAGAGGAAAAGATGTCACCAAAAGTTTGGCGCAAGTTAAGAGCGGTCCTCAGCTATATACACACTTGGGTAGTCTCTCAGTTGTATTAAATTCTTGCTTGCTTTTGCCCAAAGATAAAGCAGAAAGTAAAGAGATTAACGGCAATGTTAAGGTTATAGTCGGATTTTCCCCTTCTAATTAAGGCATCCCAGATCTGGTATACTCTTTGCCTATGCAAGAGAAAGTTTGCGTCTACTTGCCTGCAGAAGTCTGCACTCCCTTGCATTCCGCCAAACAGTGCCAGTGGCAGAATATAAGCTGAGATGCTTCCATTCTTTTCTGCAGCTGGAGAGACTAACAAAAGTAGAAAAAGACAAGATCCCAGACAGAGATCGCCGAGTGAGCTCGTCTATCTATCGCGATATGGGAGTTGTCTCCTCCTACGCGTGGAAGGGCTATAACTGAAACCACTTCCGAAGACTACACTACGAATCCCACCCTCTGCCAAAATTAGCTACGTGATGATGACGAGGCCACGGACGTAGGCAAAGATGTCAGTTCTTGTTTTAGAAAGACGTCATCAACGACCATGGAAGTGCAAGGCCTTACAGCGAAATCCAGTCCTTCGGGCATTTCTAAGAACTGGTGTGGATATGTAAGCGAATATTTTAGACAAAGAGGACACTGCTGACAAAAGCGGGACAAAACATTTGCTGCAACTGATCAGCACCACTTCCCGAGAGTTATGAGGCTGTCTGAAGCATTTCCAGATCAAAAGACTGCCAAATATTTCTATCGCAGTTAAGATCATTGTTTGAAAATTTTGAAAAAGAAAAACCTAGAAAAGTATTTCAAATATATTAAAAATATCTTTGTTTGTCTGTCTGTCTTGTCTGTCTTGTCTGTCTTGTCTGTCTTGTCTGTCTTGTCTGTCTTGTCTGTCTTGTCTGTCTGTCTTGTCTGTCTGTCTTGTCTCTCTTTCCGTCCGTCTTATTAGGCTTTGTCTGTCCCTCCGTCCGTCTGTCTGTCTTTTCAGACTGCTCTTCCTTGTTCGTTGTTTTGTGTATGTTGCTGTTGCTATGACACAACGTTAACTGTTCTTGCCTGTTATATCAAAGTCTGCAAATCGATACTTGATGAAGAATTGCACTGACCCACACTGTCTTTAATGGTGACATGATTTTCGATAACATTTTTTCACTATTTAAA
>SMGT01008022.1:15494-25641 GCA_004794575.1 Lanistes nyassanus
GGGGGGGGGGGGGGGGGGGGGGGGGGGGGGGTTCGGGTCTGCAGAAAGGGAATGTAAACTATAACACTATCAGCGTAAGTGCACATTCTCCAACACCATATAGCGCAACCCCGTCTTTCACTTTCGGGGTCTGTTTTCTGCAGGAGACCGGTATATCACTGTGTTGAGTGTGGTCTGCTAATATACAATCGTGACGTCACGCGATCTCACTTCCGCTGTTCGAGTTTGTCCAGGTGAGCTTTTCCGAAAATTATTTAATAGAAATCAATTGCCTCGGTTTTTCACAACATAATGAACGCATTGTTATTTTATTCACTTATTGGCATCGAAAGAGGAAATTTTGTTTTTGTTCGCAGTACCTCTTTAACCGGACCAGTCTTTTTCACCGAACGAATGTGTGTCCCAGTTCGTCTAACCTGGCATTGTTTGACGAACTAGCACGCTTATTTGTCGGGCTTAGAAAAGCTTTAAGCATAAACCTTGGGAAATTCTTTGACTTTTTCGCCACACAAGGAGATTCAGCTATTGGCTCTTACCTGCCACTCCGTCTGCACTGGGAAACCCCGTGTAATAAAGTGAACCTAAATGTCATTGTTTTAATCATTTTCTTTCGATTAAAAAACGCAACAGCTAACGATCTTGGAAAAAAAGGCCTGCTGCGTCTCTAACACCTATTGTTGAGCTAATTCTTCAACGCTTTTATCTTGTCGCCACAAAAAGGGCTGACATGTGTGCATGGTAATGTTTGTATTGTTCGCCACCATCTTTCACACCTTGCAAGTAGCCTCCAAGATGGGCTTGCGGACTCCTGCTTACAAAAGAGAAACCAGACCAGTTCAGAGGCTTCTTTGTGTTTCTATGTGGCGCTAATTGTTTCGACAGCTCTCGATGTCCTTTAAAGAGTGTAACTCCGGTGCGCCTGGCTAGTCACATAGAGGAATTATTTCGTATGGGAAGCGCTTTAGTCGATCGTTATCCATTATAACATGCTTCACAGTAAACCTATATACAGGATTTTTTTCCCTTTTTTAAATTCCCGTTTCCTTTCTTGTACTTTCCATTGAAAAAATTTCTATGCTTTTTTCTAAACATTAATAAATCCCTGACAGTATCTTCTTCGCCAGGGTATATTTACAAGCGCAATATGTGACTCGCGGGAACGTTCCCCAGCCCCTAAAAAAACCACCCATATTCTAATAAGACGCAAGCGTGCAGTTATTTTGCAAATAAGAGAAATATATAGCTAACGCCTTCTCAAAATACCATCATTTATTAAATAATAACATATTTTGCTCCTTTTTTGTTCCCTTGATGCACTTATTTCCATAAAATCTCACCAACTACAGCCATAATGTCATTTATTTCTGTCAAACAAAACGATAAGTAAACATTGTAGATGGCCTGGAGTTCGTAACGGGTCCCCTGTAATTTGGTGAATAACGGCAGCAGTTTACACGTTTCTATATCTTCTGCTTTCATTTGCAGTGGCTGGGTGTACCACATGCGCTTATCATGGGTTTGGGGGTAATAGGTGGAGTGTGTTAGTCGAAAAACGCTAGCTTAACGATACAGCCGAGTAAAAAGTATTTTTGTAAGTACATGTACTAGATTTTGTTCTTTTGGAGATATTAATTCCAAAATTGCAAGTGAAGATTTCCTTTCCCCTCACAATATGACAAGGTTTCAAATATCATAATTCTGTCCCTAGACACAAGGTCACAAAAGGGACGCCACTTTTCTGCTTATCCTGAGAATATAACTTTATTTCTATTGCAGTGAAACGTCACTGTTTTGACTGTTTTTGTGTGCGTTTGAAAGCTTAAAATGCTTTTGAACGGAAGGGTACTGACTGCTTAAATGATCGGAAAAAGTATTTTGCTATCACCTTAATTCATTCGATTGAAAAGTATTTTGCACAATGTTGGGTCCTTAAATAGGTCACCGACTCTACATTTCGGTGTTTTAACCTGCACAGTAAACGCTTTTCATAACTTTAAAAATAATAACCCGATTTACTTGAATTATTGAAACCTCTGGTTTGGACATCACAAGCATGAATAGTATAATCGTACAGCAAGCTACAACGGTCAAAGTTCCTTTCTTTGCAAACGCAGAAGCATAATGACTTCATTTCACTTAAGTAGTATTTCACACATATAATTTGTGGTTTGATTCTATGTTATATTTGGACCTTTCATGTATCTTAGCGTTTTCGGTCTTTGAAGATCCTAATTAACCTATGCAATCTTAGTATTTGATTTTTAATGTTAAAAAACCACCGACACTTTAGTAAAAAGCGTCAAAAGAATATACGAATGAAAAGATAGAAGTTATTTCGAACCTAATGCATAATCCAAAAAACATTACAATTTAAATACACATATTTTTCTTATTTCTGGTTAGAATGTAGATGCTGTGGATATTTGAACAATTTTTGTTACCTTTTTACCAAAATAGACTAATTCTCTGTTTATTTTATCATATGTTGCATTGGCATTCCTGACTTCTTGCTTGACTAGTTGTCAACAAATTACTGGGCTTTCTGCCATTATTTCTTTGTTTGTTTACTTGTTTGTCTTTTTACGAGAAAATTCAAAGGAGATAGTTGTACATGCAGATGCACCTTCATTCCCCTGTGAATGAACTATTTTGAGACTCACTATTGAACTTTATGCCTTTCGCGAAACTTAAAGAAATTATCCTTTTAGAACATCATCAACTTTTTTGGTTAAAGCTGCTTTCAGGGTGAGGAGCGCTTTCCGGGGCAAAAGCTTCCTGATGACCTTTTTTTCTTCGTTTGGTTTCTGATTCGTCTTCCACGTTCACTTGGTAATAAAGAGTTTAATTAAGACATTTTTCTTTTCTCTCCATTTGGTGGCAATTTCTTTTTCTTGCTCAAAAATACAAACTTAAGCTTTTACAGAATCCTACCCAAGCTTTGGTGTTATGACCGTGCATGTCAACGAAATCTCTTTAGTTTGTTTTTGTAAGTGATTATATACGCCCAACTCTGTAGCCGTGGAATAATACTGGTGGGGTGTCCCGTGACTTCAAATTTGTGTCATTTGACATCTATTATCTGCGCGTACCTATAAGAAAAGGAGTTGACAGAAGATTGTATCTTAAACTCTGTACCTTCCAGCTTGTCAAGGTGTGGATGAGATGAGTGGATCATCCTCCCGTAATGTGTCTATATCGTATCGTGTAATGTGTCTTTTTCCCGAGGGAGCTTATCGTACCCAAACACGTAGCAAAGAGAGGGCCGAAAGAAAGGAACTTGGCAGATCCTCAAAAAGATCTGCCGCCCCTTTCTTTATAACGGCGCTAGTCTTCACACAGCTAGCCCTCGGTGCACAACGTGTGCATACAGAGAATCCCTATTAAATGTAGTCACCCCGCTCTTAGCACTCGCTTATTAATGCACCGAGGGCTAGCTGTGTGGAGACTAGCGCCGTTATAAAGAAAGGGGCGGCAGATCTTTTTGAGGATCTGCCAAGTTCCTTTCTTTCGGCCCTCTCTTTGCTACGTGTGTGGGTACGATAAGCTCCCTTGGGCACATGCGTCTGCATACGGCTATGTATAGCGCTGCCAGTACCTTTGTTAGAGTTATCTTATGTCTTTTTCGATCACAGGCGGAAAGAATGAATGCTCTTGTTCAATACCCAGTACTTCATCAAACCTCTGCAAGAATAAAGAGAGCCCACATTATGTAAAAAAAGGAGAAAGAGGCATACACGTTTAAAATATGTCATATAAGCATTTTCTTGGAGGATACACGACTGCCGCGCTTTCGACTGCACCAAGACGAGCTGCCTGCCGGGAATGGGTGATGATGACAGCTCCGTTTTGAGCAGTTTTCACCTTCGAACGAAAGCGAAGAGTGTAATCTTCTATGGAGGTCCAACCCGCAGTCATAGTTTTGTCACATCTTTCACTTGGAATGTTGCCGCATAACTTTATTCTTTTATTCTTCATTTTGTCTTTCTTTCCGTCATTGGTTTGTCCCTTCCACCAATCCTACTTTCTTCTCTTTTCTTTTGGGGAATTTTTTTTTTGCGTGGTTTCTGGGGTGTGTTTTCATTTTGCTTTATTCTTTTCTTCTTTCTTTCCTTTTATCTTGTTACTTTTACCCTCCCTTTCCCAGTACTTCTCTCACGCATTTTATATGACTAGTAGGTTTTTTTTTAACAATTTCCCAAGTTGCAAGAATCATAACAGGCACATCATTATTCCCAACTCCTTTTGCTTTTGCGGTTGTTGTCACATTTTTTCATCTTTCGTTTTATTTACTTATTTTTCCTCTTTTCTGGACGTGCATCGAATCCAACAGGACTGATGACTGAAAAATTCCATTCGTCTGGTCTTGAACTTCTCTGCGGTCCCTCTGGTGCAGTCATCGAGACACTTGAGTATCCAGTATCCAGTAGTATAAGTGGGAGAGGGATCCGTTGCAAAAGACGACTGCTCAATGATTGTCGGAAAACATCGCAATCATGAGTAAGACGTGTGGTAGGTTTTGAAGATGTTAGCAAGATGGCTGATGACGCCACTGGCTCAAAACGTGGGGTTCTGCGCCAAGTGGAAAAGCCGCATGTACTGTGCGTGAATGCTGAAATGTTGGTATTCGTGAACAATAAGCCCGCCTTTTCCTCTTTTGGAGAACACGCTACGTTTCAGTCGGTGTTTTATGGACGTTTACTATAATTAAATCAGCAGAAATCTTGTTATGACTTGGATGATCTTCGACGTTCAATTACCAATTCAGAATATGAAGTAAATGAAAAATCCAGTGATTTGTAGTGAATGGCTTAGCTGACCAAGGGCTAGCCTAAAACTTTGACCCCAACAGCTACCAAAGTAGACAGAGTTTCCTCTTTTAACAGTTTGGACTGCAAAATCAGGGACGTTGTAGTAAACATACAGTGGTTTTTTTTTAAATTATAGATGTATCTATATACTAAAACGGACCAGCCTTACTAAAAATAAACATAATTTGATCGTGGGAACCCCGTGCATGTATATCGTCAGGTTAACCGACACGATTTGTGTTTTTGCAATGGGACTGGTGGATGGTTGGGTGCGGGGCCAGTGATGATTTCGAACAAAGAGAAAATCCGTGGTCATGAAATGTTAAGATCTTAAATGTTGTCTTTCCACAATCCCCTGTGCGCACTCTAAGAGGACGCACAATACAGCATCGAGTGTTCTCCTGAGCAAACACACCGCCATTCCTCTGTAGCAAAACAAAATATTTGTACTTCATCGATAATTTTCCTTTTTGCCTCTTTTTAATTCCTGCTTCCTCTAACGTTTTCGGGACGACGGCGTGGATTATATCCCCTACAGTCTTTTGCGTGTTTAAAAACTGTATAAAGAGTGGCGTGCTTCAGCTCTCGAGTCCAGAAATGTCGTGCTGTCCCAGGATATTCACACAGACAGGCAAGTAGGCAGGGTTGCTTGGATTGGACTTGAGGGTGTGGTTATGATTGTGACTGTGTTTGCGATGGTGATGATGAGGGTTATTGTACTTGTTTCTATCATCGTCGTCATTGTCATCTTTGTCTTCCTCCTCCTCCTTTTCATCATCATGATGCTCATACCACAGCATCATGATCGTCATCTATCGTCATTCTGGATCTCAGAATTTTGAATTGATTGAATAACGTAATGCTTTTTTAGAGCGAGGCTACAGAGTTCAGGTGAGTTTTGTAAGCGCCAGGAATGTTAGAGATCTCACCGGCAGTGTGTACGTGACAGAATGTATGTGACTGCGTGTATCCGACGTCTCCAGTAGTGTGCAGATGAAGACAAATTTCTCATTTCGTTTTCTGTGTGAGCTAGTTACGCAGGTCCTAAATGAGGTTGTTGTAACAATTCTGTTGCATTTAGTGTAGGTGCATATTTCGTTGTGTTTTTCGTTGAAGTTAAACTTGATTAATATTTAGAAGTAGATTGTTTTATGCATCCTGATGGTAATGGCTGCAGATTGTATGATATTTTCTCTGTGTTCTTACCCCATCTCACTCCACAAAGTTCTGTCCCCATCTCTCTCTCTCTTATATATATATATATTCACAAGTACACACACACATAAATATATATATATGCACATGTACACACATTTATATGCACATGTATGCACCCACAAAATTGAAATGAGCGTTCACAAACAATAACAAAAGTGGAGTTTTATTTTCTTTCTTTAATGCAGTTCAAGGGATTCTCCGCAGACAAAAAAAGATAAAATCGCATATTTCCATTTGGATATTTACATCAATACTTATATTTATATTCATATTTGTATATTTGATATCATTGTTAAAATCTAATATATATTTATATTAATATGCACACATGCTAAAATATAACGTGGGTGCAAGCGTGCATGTGTTTAATCTCAGTACTATGATTCTTCTGTGTCATATAATCACAGTTTCATAATCAAGCTGTTAAGTAACTTTTCTCTTCCTCATGATAAGGCCCGATTTAGACGCTAAAGCGTTAGCCTTTACACGTGGCCCGACACAGTCGCCTTGACATCGTGGCTGAGATCGTCTGACTTTTTGTTCTGATGTTCGTGGCAATGGCTGGCAGGGTTTAAGTTTTCTAGTTTTCATGTATTCAAGGCTTCAAGGATTCAATGTTTCAAGGTTTCGAAACACAGAAAGCCATTCTATCCGCCAAAAGCCTTAACCAGTACCGGTTCGGAACTAGAACAAGTCTTGAAATGGGCTTCAAGACGTATGAAAGTACCAAGTTTGAAGCGTGTAAATGAACCCTAATGTTCCCGACGGGTTAAAATGATGACGTCTTACATTCCTCAAGACATTAATAGATGTTGTTTTACTATTCATGGCTTAACGTCCAGTCAGCGGCCACGGGTATCTCATGACAGGACAGAAGAGGAGAAGTGATAAAGGATGCTGGGGAAAGAGGAATGTGGAGGAATGCCTGAGAAACCTACGGACGGCCAGCCCTGTAAGCAGGTGCAAAATGCAGAGAAAGTACGTGCGGCGGACAAGAGATCCCAGCCCACGACACTCTGAATGGATGGCGAGAAGGAGGGGGAGGAGGTTTGAAGACACAATCAAGGCGCCTTAGCCTTTTCCAAGGTTTCTTGACCAGCTTAGCAATGTCCAACTACCTTTGGAAGACAAGACTCTTTTGTTTTGAAAGATCAGCCATAGCTTCATCTCATACACTTTAACCCGTTTCAACAGCGGTCACGAGCGAAGCACTGTTAGAAATTGCGTCCTTGCCATGTCCAACAGTTGTGGGTAACAAAACAACACGATATCGGAACACAACACAAATCCTCCCGGACAGAAATAAGCCAAAGCAATGGATGGCGGCTGGCGGCTGGTGCCTGGTTGCTGGTGCTGTAAATGATGGTCTTCCCCTTGGCATTCACCGCGTGCCTTAATAGTGTGTCAATCACCAAGGCCAACGCAGTGAACACAAACAGGTAAGCCCGGTCACACATCAGTTGTTGTCCGGTCTCCAAGCGTATCGAGGGGGCAGGGGTAGCGAGGGATAGGGGGTGGGGAGGGGAAAAAGCGAAAGGGGAGAGCAACTCGCGTATTCGACGTCAATTTCGATGAGGATCATCTGACCAGAAGGTACCTGATCATCGCTGGGGGGGCTCGGGAGCAGAAGGAACTCCGCACATTCTGCAGCCAAGTCCGAACCCATCGCGTTGCTTCTGTTTTGGATGGTGTTGAGGTAGCCTGACCCGAAGCCGATTCAGAACGGTTGAGAAAAATGTGCGCGCGTGCGATTTCCAAGTGGCTCACTGCGTTCTTCGGAAAATCGGGCTCTTCTGAGGCTGGAGGTTTTTTTTCTGCAATCGCGCAATCTCGAATAAAGCTGAAAACGCAACCCGCCAGTAGACTGGTCACGTGACATTGGTCGGTTTGCGTCGCAGCCCGCCAGGACATCCAAAACTGTCTCAGGGGAAATCAGAAGATTCTGGCACTCTGCCTAGTGTCTGAGTGGTCGATCCACTGCACACACATCTGGAAACGAGGAATGAGGGGGATTGCTAGGCGAGTGGGAGGTATCTCAGCAAGGCACTACGGGACTGATCCGATATGATGAGGCTGACCTACTGAAGTGAAATCGCATTAACTGCTTACGGCTACAGAGGGACAAGGCGGGGTGACAACCGGCGCAGAATGCCTGCTTCCCCCCCCCCCTCATCTGACGTCAGCAATTGCGGCTTCGACCTCGTGTGACGTCAACAGTTGATTGCTTCGTTCTCATATGACGTCTGAAATCCAAACCCTCAGACGGCCACGAACAGTCGAGGAACCCGCAAAGACTGGAAAGAGTCAACCAGCACTACTGGACGCTAGCAGAGGTAACACCTCTTTGAGAAACAAACCACAACCAAAAAAAAAAAACTAAAGGGAGAGCATCTGCTGCGAGTTATCTTTCCCTGCACGACGTACTCTCACCATGCACTCCTCTTAAGAAGCTGGACGACCAACTTGCCTCGACCGCCTTCCCTGCATCCTGAACGTGCGACGTCCATCACGCGCGGCCAGAACTGTCATCAAGACCCACTCTGTTGCGTCTGCCTCCACGCCTCCCTCTCCTGCACGCGCGCTTCTGCCAATTTGTTCGCGCCGAGCCCGCGTGCGCCGCGTGCGCATTAGCCACTAAATCGTGCGACCCGCCATCGATCGGGGCACGGAGCTCGCCGCGCGGATTTAGGCGGGAGTGCAAGGCAATCGATGGAACAGCGGGCTCTTTTTTTTTTTTCGTGTCGAGGAATGGCCTGCTGTAGCCGGTAGGCGCCCGATCGATAGAACCGCGCCACTGCACGTTGAGAACAGCCTGGAGCGGGGAACAGAAGAGAGGGGAAGGGGGGGAGCCAGTACCAGAAGCAAGGAACCTCGACAACACAGCTCGCTTGCAATTTTCTTTTGTCTCCCTTTCAATCATAGACCAGCAGGACCCTGGACAGCAGAGGGATTTCGAAATAATATACAACTGGGAATATCTATATAATTAAAGACAGCGACGGAACGTAGGATGTCTGAGTCGCGAGGTAAAAGAGTACGTTACAGTAGGACACCCTAAAGGTTAGGGTTCCTATTTATGCTGAAAGATTATTTAGACATTGGACTTGAAAATACAACGCCATTCACGGCAGTCTTTTATGCTGGGAAAAAACAGCTTTAAATGCTGTCGTCGGTTCACTAAAAATGCAGTGATGTCGCACGTGCTGATCTACGACTGATGCGAGTTGATGGCCCTTGAAATCCGCCCCACATGCCGGTAACATCTTTCTCAGGCAAACTTGCATGTGGCGCCGAAGAATTAATCTATTGTTCGATCCATCATGTATGACAGAATTGTTAAAAAATAAATTATGCATTACAACAAGCATAGAATCTCTTACAGTTTGTCAGACTTGTTAACCGAGATGACGACGAGCAGAATGTCAAGTTACTGGAGGCGAGGATGAGGGATGTGGGTTGTTGGGGAGATGGGCTGGGGAAGAGAGCAGCAGAGATTCTGCGAGAAGCCTAACAGTAGTGAAACTGAGGAAAACTGAGAGAGTAGCGAAGGGAAGGGGACTTGCGTCATATCATAGCATGACATGGCATGACATCATATCCGGTGAAAAAGGCTTCGAAGTTTGTTTCTTAATTAAGACCATGTTTGCTACTTATTCTTTGCAACACTGAGCTACTTTTACAACTCCATTTGCTCGCCTCCTTCTCTTGTCCTTTTTGTGCAACGACTTCATGTGTTTTGTAAACCAGTAGATGTCGATGACAAACGTTTTTTAGTAATGCGCAAAAGATATATATATATATAACTGAATACCTGATATCTCATTTTTTATTTTAAATCGATCAGGTATGCACCAGAACAGTATATTTAAAGCCTGAACAGGTCGATGAAAGTAAACTGTAAAATCAACCAGCCAATCTTATTTATTGGTTTATGTATAGACATATTTCAATTTAATTTTTCGTTATATCTCCAAAAGATAAATTATTTATTTTTTAATCCTTCTAGCCTGCTTACATCAATCTAACTGGCTAGAGCTTGGATGAAAAACCTAGCTGTACATTTTCTTGCGACTGTGTACACAAAAATGGTATAATATCTTGCAGATTCCTTCCTCTCCAGC
>SMGT01008022.1:36157-81157 GCA_004794575.1 Lanistes nyassanus
CTCTCGGTCCTCGCGTCTGCTAGAACTGGTCAGGGGTCTACGGACCCCAGGCACCGGGTGGAAAGCAGCGGGGAGGGTCGTCTGAGTACAGGAAGTGCTCATTACCGGCTTTTTCCAGGACACGGGCCGCGTGCAAATGTCTGCCGCCCTGGCACTAGCGTCGGGGGTGATTCATCGCTTGCACCAATGGGACCGACCACGAAAGCACAGGAGGGCTGCATCAATTCTGAACGTCAGCCCAGCGCCAGAACCGACTGCCATGATTAGCGGATCCCATCCTACCGCAAGGACCAGAAGAATAATTTCAAAGAAAGAAAAAGTGCAAGTAATAAGACAAGAGAAGTAAACGGGAAAAAGTGAAGAAAAGAAAAAAAGAGAACCACTAATAAGACGAGAGAAAAAAACGGAAACACAAAGACAAATAAGTGTGATAAGAGAAGAGAAGTAAACGGGGGAAAAAGAAAAGAAAAAGGAAAGAAAGAACGAGGATAACTGATAAGAGTAGAGAAGTAAATGGAAAATGAGAAAGAAAGAAAAAAATTGGCAGCTCGAGCTTCGCTAGCCTTAAGAAATTCGCTTCACGTGGCTGGACTATGTCGTGCATAGTTTGCTGTCGTCCGGTCAATTTCGCCTTCTTTGTTTCATTTCTCACTTAATGTCGTCCTTTCTTCCAGCGATCGCTTATAAAGTTACGAAAAAAATGAAAACTGTTCGTATGACTGCTGGCAGTATCCCGTCACATGATGTCGGAACGCAATTGTCTCTTCCGACAGCTTACGTGAGTTCTAACAAGTGGGGTTAATGGACCACCCAGTCTTTTGACTCCCAGCGTCTCTGGGCCTTCTCTGTCTGTCTTGATTTGTACATCCTCTTTTTTTAATTCACTCCCACCCACGCACACAAAGACATGCCCTTATTAGGAGATAGATGGTCTATTAACCAAATATAAGATTCGTTCAGATGTCAATGAACGCAAACGTAATATGGTAATTACGCCACACAAATGACGAAAACTTTCCTTGACGTAAGCGGTGCGTTACGTATGTGTGTTCTCTTCTTTTTTCTTCCTTTTCATTCATAGTTAACATCGATCCCATGCAAAAACGCCCCAATCGTTCCTCCTCGCCCTTCGGTCATCTACAATGTAACTCACGAAAGCTTCGTAGAGGGACAAAAGGACCTCACACTCTGCAGTAGCCTTCACCAAGTCTCGGAATTATGGATTTCGTTTTTAACGAGACCTGTACAGACAAGTGTTGGTGAGATATGTGCTAGTTTTCCCTGTGCGCTGTAATTCTACCAAAACTGCCTCACATGCAGAGTGCTTTTCAGCCTGTGTCGCAGAATCATCAGTTACAAAAGGAAGCAAAAGACCGCCATGGACTTCTTCGCATCAGAATATGTTTAGTGAAAGAAAAAGAAAAAAAAGTGATTACTCAAGAAATCTTCATAGAACTTTAGGTCAAAACGCAAAGATTTGCACTACGCATGCGTAGAAACTGCTGCAATATCCCAGCAGGCGCAAACAGGATGACGACAAAAGACTTACCTGACAGATTCCATGGCTGCTGGAAAAAAAGACAAACACAGCTCACCATTACGCTGCGTCCTTACATTTTTTCTTCTTCTAAAATCTGTCACAAGTGGACAAAAGAAAACGTATTTTCACCGTGCAGAAAGAGCCTGCGATGACTGAGGACCATGTTCTGAGCAGTAATGGCACTGTGTATGGCACACAGTTCGTTTCAAAAGAAGTGCTTCGCGTGAAAGGGTACGCTGTTGTCAGCTGACGCAGTTCATCTTCCGGGTGGAAAAACTCGTTCTGTTCTCGCAGAGAATTTGTTTGACATCCCCATGCACGAATCTGTCCGCTGGCTGCACTTTCGACATAGTCAAAGACATCGAGTGCCTTTCTCTTCGGGTTGCCGGCTCAGCGCTAGGTGGCGCTGATCAGTCAGGAATGATGAATAATGTTGTCGCTTCATTCACAAGTGCGCGTGCTTCAGGTTCCCTGAGACTGATCGAGGCTTTGTCTACTGTGGACTGGAGCAGAACATGGTGTGTGTAGCCAGCGCCATAGATCTTCCGCTCTCGCCCTGCCGAATCACTTTTTCCCTAATGCCAGAGCTCACAAAGCATGTGGCATGCCTGTGCCGAAAGCGAGGCTCGATATTCATCACGGCGCATGCGCGCTGATCAATTTCTTTTGTTCAGGCTTGATGGTCATCAGCGCCGTTACAGAATTGCATTCTCTACGCGCACGCGCGCGCAGCAACGCACGCAGCGAACGCACGCAGCAGTCAGCAGCACACTCAGACCCTCCCCTGTCACCGCACAACGACCCAATTCCTTTCCACCCTTCCTAGTCTTTAGCCCACCCCCTCCTTTGACCCCCGCACGATCCCGTGTCATCCCTAGAAAGTCTCGTTAGGCGCTTTCCTTCATCTGATAACGTCGGTACATCTGGCCCGCTACCAGTGCACAGGATCTCGCCAAAGACAAAAGGCCATAATGAGACAGTGAGCCTACTCGTGGGAGAAAGGGGTGGGGGTCAGAGGGTGGGTGGGACAACGGTGTGACAGGGTCCGCGGCGGCCATTGACACCCCGACAACCAGCTGGTCGTTTGCTGTGCAAGAGTGCTGCCTCTGTCGTAGCGGGTAGCAAAAGGGAGATCCCCTAGCCCGAGCGTTCAGCGGTTGCCAACTGGAAACCAAGCTAAAAATCGACCGAGGTCTTCGCTCGCCGAAAGGTTCGCGTGCACGCAGAAACGAAACGCGCGTGTGTCTGGGCGAACGCAGTTTTATCGGACTTGGCCACGCAGAGAAGAAGATTGAAATGATGATGCTACTGGCTGTAGAGGTGTCACCGGAAGCCTGTCTTGTGGCTTTTTATGACGGTTACATTTATGACGCAGACGTAACAACATGTTTTTGGATGCAAGGTTTTTCAGCGAAAAAGCTTCCGTAGGTGTTTCAAACCAGCTCGGAATTAGAATTAGTTGAACTTTGATACTCACACTCCCCAAAGGAATACTTTAGAGAGAAAAAAATCTTTCGAAGATTTTCTGTTCCTGTTCCCAGCATGCCTTGCATTAACTACGAGCGAAGGACATCCCGAGAGCCTCAGAACACCCGGTGAATCCTGTTAAGTCCAACAAAAGTGTCCACTGGGAGTTTTCATTGTGCCTAGCCGCAGCCTGTAACCTCGCCCCGACCCCTGGCGGTCGACATCACCATAGAAACGTTCGTGCTGGACTGTGTCAGCAGCGCTGTCGATGCGAGCCCGTGACGTCACACGTCACTCCCGACAATGGCTGGCTTTCGTCGACAGTAACCTCTGAGTGAAACGCAGCACACGGCCAGCGTAATAATTAATACAGGATTATTAATACTGTGGGACAAGCCCACATGCTAGGTCTCGGGATGTGAGAACGGGTCGGTCCCGGCTGGCAGAGAATGATCACAGCCAAAAGGTCTGAGTCACAGACCAGCAGACATTGGTTCCAGTACGAATATCGACCAGGGCTCTCGTATGTGTCCAACAGTTCACACTTTCGCTGCTTGGTCAATCTGCTACGCGTTTTGATAAGAAATTTTCATATACAAGTTATGAAGCATAAGAACTTCTTATAGTTATGCAGGTTATAAGTATAAGAACTTTTTATGGTTAAACAGGTTTAAAAGTATACGAATTTTTGTTATAGTTAAACACCTTATAAGTATAAGAACTTTTTTTATAGTTATACAGGTTGAAAAGTATACTAATTTTTTTTTAAGTTATACAGGTTAAACCAAAGCTGTTAAAACTATAAAAGTCAGCAGTGTTGAGCTAGTAGCTCAGACTTTTTTCCCCTTCGGTTAGGATTGTAACTTAAACGCTAAAAGTGCTTGAGATGCTTTTTCAAATAATATTTATTTACTTGCAATTACATTTTTTGATTTCGTGTCTGTCTGTCCCGTTCTATAGTGGTCAGAGTAACCACGAAAATGGCAGCTTGGTTTCTTTTGCCAGACACTTCCCTCACATCCGACTTTTGACACACGTTGCACGCAAACACATAAGCACCCACAGACCCACGCACGCACGCACGCACAGAAACACATTGAATTGTACAGGCAAGAATGGTCACTGAGAAAGATTACTCCATAGTTAATACTTCCACCACCACCACCACCACCACATTAACTACTATCACCCAGCTTAAATTCTAGTCAGCCAACAGCCTGGACAGCTTGCGACTTCTGTCCAAGGCAAGCGTTTCCAGACCTCAGCTGGAAGTTTTAGTTTAAAAAAATACTTGTTCACTACCTGCAAGTATTGACAACAGCCCGGCAGCTGTAATTAAGATTGCTTGTCGCTTTTCTAGCCGTTATTGACAGACCCCGGCCTGCCAGCGGACTCCAGCACGTGAGCCCCAACGCGCGCGCGCGCGCGCGTGTGTGTGTGTGTGTGCGCGCGCGTGGGCGTGCGCATGCGTGCACGATCGTGTGTGAGTTGTACTTGAGTGACACAGCCCCCCAGCAGGCCGACCGTTCCTGGAATCTGATCCTGACTCACTCAGAGGCATGCTCCTTTGACAGAATCAAACGCTCGCTCGATAGAGTTAAGCAGACAGGACTTGGAAGTCTTGTCTCTCTCAGCCTGGCACGTCGAGTCTCGCGTGGCGTGGTGATTGTCACAGGACTCTTCCGCGGCCACACCAACAGGTGAGCACAAGAGGCTGTCACGATCTCGTCCTCTCCCCACACACGTGCACGTGCACACAAGGGGTGACAAATCCATACGGCTGTGTCATGCAAGCCGTGTCACGTGGGCCTGGGCTGTGTCAGGCTGGGTGCAGAGGAGGCGTTCGAAACGAAGGCGTCAATACGTGTAATGATTCAAACGCCGTGTTTGCGGGGATGGAAGGCAATGGTTTGTTTGCTTCTTCTATGAAAAGACTGCTTGACAGATTTTTTTATAGTGTTATCAGAAGCAGAGGACGAACAGGAACCGTTACACAGGCGGCAATCACAAGGACACACGCACGCACGCACGCACGAGCACAGACGAACGCAAGCGAGTGCTAAAATGCACAAAGACAGAAGGACACCAAGAAATTAGAGAGAA
Source organism: Lanistes nyassanus (assembly GCA_004794575.1). NCBI lineage: Eukaryota > Metazoa > Mollusca > Gastropoda > Architaenioglossa > Ampullariidae > Lanistes > Lanistes nyassanus. The sequence continues at coordinate 41,268 of SMGT01008022.1, forward strand.
AGAGAGAAGTAAGGAAAAGATAGGGAATACAGACAAGGACGAAAGGGGAATGAGAAGGGGAGAGTGCTGGAGAAGGGAGATGGAGGAATGGAGGAAAACAGAGAGACGGAGGGGGGAAAAAAGACGTGTACCCACACACACACATTACACCACAGCACACTGCGTCACACGTCATGTACGCCCAGGCACCGAAGCACTCGCTTAAAGCTCAACACCTGTACTAACCTGTGGCCAGTCCGATGTAATGAGGCTGCAAAGCGGCCTCACGTGCCGCGCCATGAAGACCTGGCCGATCGATCTGTGGAAATCACCACCAGTTCCTGGACATGGTTATTGATCTGCCAGCAAGAGCCGGCGTCTGTGGCACGATGTCTGTCGAACCCCATGCTACTGACGTCGTGCAACAGGACTTTGTGCGAAAACCAAAAGGCTACACAAACAAGCTGAAGCCATTTGCAACGCGTCCTGAATTGATTTTGCTATAATGAAAACTAACGGTGTAATAAGAGTGGCGTCATTCAAACGTGCTTTATTTTGTTCACAGGTAAAAGAGAAGTAGCCATTGCTTCGTTGCCGCTGAAAAATGGAATGGGTGATGAAAGAAAAGGCGAAACCGCTGATTAATTCCTGCGTTTTTTTTTAAATTGGACACGCATGATTGCTTTATTAGTGGTCTGGTATCAAAGACAAAACGTCTTGGAAATGAGAAAAGTATCAGCTAAGAAAAGAAAATAAATCTTCTGTTGAGATTTCTTTTTCTGTCCTCGATATTAAGGCATGTTTTAATCAGAAAAACCTGCTTCCTTTTTCCGAAAGTGCGGTTCCAAAACATGTACCTGCAATGCTTCGGAAAGATTCCGCTTTTATTCGCAAGTTTACTGTGTTCGGTTACTCAAAAGGTCTTCAACGAAAGTAATTAATGCATGCATAATCCCTTTTAAACTTGTCTGGTGGGGGGGGGAGGTCTTAGGTCGATTCGATTTCTTTATTGTCATAAGACCACTATCCTTTAACAAGTTCGTAAAGTAACAAGGTTCTTCGGAGTAATTTGATGTATTTTGAAAATCTTAAATCTGTAATTTCATATCCTATCTTACCCAAATGCTTTCTGAAAACATTATTAACACGAGCTAGAGGTATTGCGTTTACAAATCACATGACTCCATGTGTATGACGTAATAGAAAAAGCAATAAAACATTCTAAGCAGTAAATATACGTCATACCTACGTATATAGCCATCCATGAGCAAATTAAATGTCCTGGACATTCTGAGGTAAAGCTCAATATCATACTGGGACATGCTTACCACCTGGTGGCGCTTCAAAGCAGGGGCTGCAGGAAAAGCGTGTGTCCCTGGTGCGGAAGTCTGCAACAGTAGAAGAAATGTGAATAGTCGGATTAGTGGACACGCACCGAAATAAATAAGTTTGCTAATGATAGTATATCTGTATGCCTTGCATCATGTTTGTTACTAGATCTGGGAAAGACTGCATGCATCTAATCTCACTTTCCACACAGACAACACCCAAATGAAAAAAAATCCTTCTGCGTAAACAGGAAACGCGTGAGTCGCGAACAGATTTTCCTCTTCCGCGTGTTCCTTTTTGCGCAAAAGCATATTTTTCGGACAGCGAAAGCGTCCGTAAATTGAAGGGAGTAAAAGGTTGTACGGGCACATTTCTGCATGAGAAATGATGTAGGCACACTTATGCACACAGGCCCTGATCGTTAACTGAGCACTGTGAGATCTGCAGTGTAACTAGTGGCGATACTGTACAGTGCGATGTAAATATTTCCAGTATAATTATCGCTCATAATGCGCTTTCAACGAGCAGGCGTCCAGTATAACCAGTGCACGCAAAGTTTATACCCCGCTGTACAATTTAAAACAATACACCATCATTAACAGGTCCTTCGTGTTAAACTTCTCAGACAAAAATGACGATTTTTCCTCGTCACACATAACCGATATGAGACAAAACTAAACAGTATCTCAAGAGTTTACGCAGACCCGTTTACCTCTCTTGTCTTATTATTTATCCTCTTTCTTTCATTCATTTATTAAAGGAAAAACAAAGTCAAAGTTATAGTGAGTGGGGGGGGGCAGTGCAAGCCTTTCCGGTCACAACTGCAGTCATAAGGCCCGTTTACCCTGTATAATATTTAACGCGCAGCTTTACGTACGAACAGACGATACGAACGTTCATGCAAGCCACCCCTGTGCAGCTGGGAGGCCCAGACAGCTTCCCGAGATTAGCAGTGCTGAACCAGAATCAACCAAAATCCATCTTGGATCAACGCTCGCGCCTGCCTCCAGATTATATTTATTTTAAAAGAAATCCAAACATTGAGAAAAAAAGTCACACGTTTTAGAATCGGAATGCACCGAGGCAGAGTTGGTAGAAATTACACAGCAAAAGACTTCTTGTTTGTTGTTTAGCGTCAAGTCAGCAACGAAGGCTTTTCCATGAAGGGTGTTGGGGGAAGGGGAAAACCCGATAAGGTGCGTGTGCTGCCACGGGCATACCATTTGTTATTGTTGTTGTTGTTGTTGTTGTTGCTGTGTTGAAATCGAGCAACGAAATTTGGTTGACCCATGTTGAAATAAATCTCAGTCTGAGGACCCACTATCAACGTTGTGACAGCACTACGATTTTCTGTAGATGCATTTGTTAATTGAAGTTGACGATTTTCACTGTACCAAAGAACTAGAAAAATAGAACTTATATAGAGTCATGACTATCATTTTCTTTTCATCTCCATTGCACGTAGGTTTTGTTTGTTTATTTGCTTGCTGGCTTGTTTGTTTGGGTTTTTTTTTACTAATAAACTTTTATGGGTATTACCAAAAGCCTCAACAATTTTTAAATGTATTCTAAGTGAATGAAATAAATGTATTTTGCTTCCAGTTAATCTATCCACTATTTAGCTGTCAAAGAACTTCAAAGTGACCAGTCGAGGTGTCAACATTTTTATTTTAAATTAATCATTTATTTCTAGATAATAGATAATCGATTTTATTAAACAGGAAATCGATGCAGGTTTTTCGCAATCAGCAAACGAGAACTTCATACATTCATGTAGGAAATAAAAAGTGCTCTTTTTCATTTCGTGGAAGACCTCCTTATCCCCCCAAAAAGTAATCATATATCAGTACTACAAAAAAACTTAATGGCGATGTTTTCTTTACCTTGAAGATTAGTGAAAAGTTTTTATATTTGTTTTCTTGTTTGTTTCGTCTGAGGGTAGACTAGGACAGCCCTTAATCTTACGATAGGGAGATTAGTGTTGGTTTTTGATGTCGTAATGAAAATGATAATGTAAAGGTTATTCCTCTGCTCTTTGTATTTTTCTTTTTTTATCAAAAAGCCCCCATCTTATTTCCACCCACAAATGACACTGAAAAGTTATTCCAGACATATTTCTTTTAGCTTAAGAACTGGTTTTTTCCCCCTAAGATCTTAAACGTCATTTCGAGTTTTCTACATGGCTTGAGAAAATTATGGTATAAAGTAATTTTCTGTCATCACATTTTTATACAAATTTCTTCTCCTAGTCTGCATTTTTTTCGAGTTTGGCTTTTATTTTTCGGTGGGGAAAATTGCCTCCAGTTCTGGGTTGCATGCACTTTGGATATTTTCTTTGTTCTCTTAATACACTGGGACTGAAATTGATGCTGAATGGCTTCTCTGCTTATATGTTACTGAGACCATCCATCAGGGTCGACGAAAGTTAGGTCTCACTAAGGACATTAATTGCAGTTAAAACGTTCCAGGTAACTGCAGTTGTAAAATTCACTCTGAAATGACTTATTTGACCAGTGATCAGTGATCGACGTTCTCTCAGTGAAAAGTGCAAGTAAACGCGGGTTCACGTCTCACTGATTTGCTAGGTGGCGCTGCTGCTACAAAAGAATCTGATAGCGCGTACATTTGACGATGAATACAGTCGGCACTTGTTTGATTGTTTGTTTGGGTTTGGGGTTTTTTGTGGTTTTTTTGTGGGGGGGGGTGTTTTTTGGGGTGGGTGGGGTGTGTGCCTTTTTCGTCAAAGAGCGGAAGGAGAGAGAGAGATTGAAGACAAAGAAAGAGATAAAGAAAAGAAAGAAAAATGACCAAGAATGAAGGGAAGGAAAATATGGAAAGAAAGAATAAAGAAATGCGAAGAACAGAAAATAGCAAAAAGAGGGTCAGTGATTATAGCATCGGCCTCGTATGTCGAAGGTTGGGAGCTCGAATCCAAGAGCGACTTAGGAGAATATCCTGAAGTTAAATGTTGTGTAGTACAGACTCCATGCGCATCCACTAGACATTAAACTGTATCTTTGCACTGGCACATTTACTGCAGCAATCATTCTGATGGATGCTTGAGAGCATAGCTTAGTAATAGCTAGGACTCTACCCCACTGAAGAAAAGCAGAAAAAAGGAAAAGGAAAGAAAAAAGGACGAATTAACTGAAAAGAAAGTAAGAAAAAAGAATAAAGTAAAAAAATCAAGGAAGGAAAAAATCAAGGAAGGAAAGAATTAAGGGAAAAATAAACAGAATTAGAAAGAAAAAAGGAAGGGCAACAGTTAACTATTTCGGTAGACCACAATTTATGTTTACTTTTTTGTTTAAATTGTTAAATTTTTCTGCGCACGGACACGGACCCAGCATCGGAATACGGGGAGAAGCAAAAGCTTTTCCGACCGAAGTATAAATAAGTATTTCCGGTCAGCTTTTGCAACTGGTTCATCGCATCACTGGAAACACGACTTCTACAAAATGCTCTTTGCTTCGGGTCATTCGTCAGACGAAGTCGATGTTTTTAAACAACATTTCAAGACAGTGGATATAAATAGGTTCAGTAAGGTGGCTAGAAACGAACAATTTCCCAAACCTTTTTCTCACGCATTTGGTTTTTTAATTATTATTTGGCTGTTGTGAACTATTAGTATTCTAGTTTTCTCAAACCCTTTCCTAACAGTGTGTCTTAGTTCCCCATAACCGTGTGCGTGTTTGTGTGCGTTAGTGCGTGCGTACGTCCTTGCGTACGTCCGTGCGTACGTGCGTGGCTATTATAGGTTCAGCGAAATAGAACGCATATTTGTCTGGCGAAGAAAAGTTTCAATGATATGTTCGCTAGTCAAAGCAAAGTCGACCCCAAAAAAAGGTATATCTAGTTCAAGTAGGCCTAATCAGGCGAGTATTTTTTAGAACCGGTTGGTTGGTTGGTTGGTTTCTGCGTGTCAGTAATTAGGGCTATATGGCGGCAAACTGTGCGCCCTGTAAGCCCTCCCTCATACAGAACAAATACGTGTTGTCTCAAGAAGAGTACTTTGGGATAATAAAGTCTGGAGACCGACTTGGCCGACGATTTTCATAGTGCTCACGTGTGGTATTTTTCAGACCCCACGAACCTCGATGACTTGATGGCAGGCAGTCTTTTCAGAATCCCAGGCAGAGAAAAACAGATGTACAAGTGAACAACGGATAAAGATCAGAGTGGCATCGTATTTTTTCTCCGTGATAATGCGGGCGAGATCATTAAATCTTTTCTGTGTGTTTACCCGGACAGATAAACGATTTTGTCAGAATAGTTGTCACCACATGTAGGTGAAATCTTTACAGACGGCAGTCAGACTAGTGGTCTAGATCGTAAATCTCGCCCAGTTTTATTAACCATAGTCGCGCTGTGTGAGGCGGTCTTAAGAGTTTCAGCTCTCTACTCGGTGGTGGTGGTGGGGAGGTGGGGAGGGTGGCTTACAAATCACCTTATGTCTTGATCGTTACAAACCTACAGTGGTCGTATTTCTTGCATGTTTTAATGTAAAACTTGAAAAAGTTCTGAAGTTATTTCTGGATTTTAATAACAAAAACTTCTATCTCCTTTAATAATTATACAATTACCGGTAATAAATTCCCTAAATTACAAGGTGTCGCTTATCAAGTTTGTCTTCCCGATATTATAATATTATGTTGACTCGGAATAATGGCGATTAATATTTCATTTATAACACTAGCGTGCGGAATACATTCTGAATCATGCAGTTATCGCTTGCCATAAACCACTTGTGCCATTTGCAAACTAGGCCGTCTGGTTGGCCAGAGGCTAGCGCTTTCTGCCACGACAGTAGGAATTGTGGGTTGTGGGTTCAGATCTCGGCTGTAGTGCGAGGCGTCTTCTTATATCCTTATTTACTGACTCCATGTAAACACCACATAATTAAAAAATTTGAAGGACGGGTAAACAATGTAAAGACACTAGTGACCTGTGTTTGCACTGGTTGGGAAGTAAATCGTACCTGCCTTCAGGTTCCCTCGCTTTCTATCGCCTCGATGGTCTAGTGATTAAGGTGTCCTCTTTCTAGGCAGGAGGTCGGTGGTTCGCTTCCCGGGCGAGTCATACCTCAGACTTAAAACTCGGCAATCCACTAGCTGCCCTGCCAGACGCCTGGCACTACAGGGAACAGTACTAGGACTGGTTGGCCCGGTGTCAGTATAATGTGACTAGGTGGGACTGAGGCCCGTGTTGCGATAGCAGTCCCACGTGTGGCAGCACGTAAACTTTGTCTAAGCAACACCGTCCTGATATGCACCTAGTCTGCGTTGGACGTTAAGCAATAAGCCAACCAACCAACCAACCAACCAGCCAGCCAGCCAGCCAGCCAGCCAGCCAACCAACCAACCAGCCAGCCAACCAACCAACCAAGATTCATCTATATTATGTGTATATTATTATGTTATTATAATATTATTCGTATCTTATCTATATTATGTATGTTCTGTTATGATGTCCGGTCCGCACTCTGACTCAAAAACCCTTCCAACCTCCACCCCCTGCTTCCCTCCTTTTATTTCTTCCTTCTCTACCTCTTTTCCTTCTCTGTTTCTTCCGTGCCTATCGTTTACCGCAATGTTTTCGTTTAGTAATTAAAACTGTCTAATGTATTTTGAACAATGTAATAGGATGATCAAACCTCATTTTGATGAAGGCTTCTCGATAAAAAAATTTTGCTTACTTTTTTGACTGTCGAGATAGGTTGTTTTTTTTTAAATCAAGCAACCCGGACAATCGCGTGTCAGACGAAAGTAGACAGGGTTTGTTTTTTTTTTTACAATTTTATCGCACTCGCTACTTTAAAGTCAAGACAGTGAAGACTAATTTTCCCTTATTTTTTCTGTCCATCCGCCTCAAAACTACGCAAGCCGTGCGTCCAGCCTTTCATTAGTTGATCCTTTTTAATACATTAAAACGTTTCGTTTTTCTGTCTGTCTGTCTGTCTGTCTGTCTGTCTGTCTGTCTGTCTGTCTGTCTGTCCTATTCAATTTATATTCTGTTTCTTAAATTTTCTTTCGTTTTGTACGCTTGAACACATCTCATTCCCAATAACACGTGAGATTTTCTCGTCTTTCTTAAATCCTCTAAAAGATATCTGATTCCCTATAACATATTGACATTTCCATCGTCTTCTCTAAATTTTCCGTCCTTCAAGTAAACCTTGAGATGCTGTTTAAAATATAATGACTGTCTTAACAACATTTTACCACGTATAACAAAAAAAAACTTGTTTCTAAGGACGAGAGTGTGATTAAACACATTTAAGACTTCTTGACTCCGTCTAAAAGACCAATCGGCTGGCACCTTCTATGTGATCTTGGACGGAGATTGGGTCATGCTTGACCGTTTCAGAAAGATCTCGAGCTGAAAAACGCTGCATTCATTTTGGTTACCTCCCTTCAATATTTGGGTTTGTCACTGGCTTCATCTTTCGTTGTCCGAGAGTTGCATTCATACAGAGAGAATAAAATGATTGGAGCTCACAACGTTTTGTTCGGTGTCAACATTTACCGTCTGAATAATATTTCGTTCGGGTTTTTGTTTGTATGTTTGCTTTGCTTGTTTTTATTTACTTGTTCGTTTGTTTGTTTTTATGCATAAAATTGTTCAAAAGAGAATTACATTATCTTCTGACTAGCATGAGTAAATAACGATACGCATTGCCTAATGCATATGTGGTTGCGTATGTGTGTGAGAGACTAACGTAGTCGTTTCACTGCTTGACCAAATATTTAGTAACAGCAAACTTCAGCTGTCACTTTTTACACGACCTTCCATTAATATGGAGCCCCTACAATGAAACCAAAGCTAGGCAGGAGTCCACAGCCCTCCCTGCCACCCCCTCTTTACCCACGCATAGCTAGTCTCACGCTGTTTCTCAAAATCTCCAGGTATGCAGGAAACCACTTCACGTCCCTCCACAAAGCCCAGATAACAGCGCGTTTCCATCAGGCGCGTGTATGCGGGCGCCCACGCATAAGACAGGATAAAGAAAAAATAAGAGACATTCTAATCAGAAACAAACTGAATGAAACCTCACACAGGTGCTGACCGAGAAAACATGATTATTAAATAACCGCCCTTTCACAAACGCCGTTTGTGCGCGCCGTGGGTCGCCCAGCGCATTTGTGCCCGTATGTGACCTGACACGAAAGTCGTCTGTATGTCAAAGCTGGGCGAGAGGTGAGTGGAACATGGTGTCGGAACTTGAGATCTGGACAGATACCGAAACTTGCTTTTTTCCTAATTCTCCCTTTACACTTTTCTTTCCTTTTCTGTTATGTTGTTTTGGGGAAAGTGCTTCCACCTGTCGGTGATGTCGCACTACAGGGGAAAGGGGAAAGTATGATTGAGGGGCGGGGACGTCCTCTGGTTGCGGCGGCTGAACTGGTGGTGGTGAAAGCTGGTCTTCTTCAGGCTGTCTTGTTCTGTGGTGTCCGGGCTGCTGTGGTTTGCTGTTGTCGCTGTGCCCGCTGGCTGTTTCCTATTGACCTATGTCTAGGTGCTAGACTGTGTATCTTCCTTATTCATATTCAAAATTCATATTCAAAAATCCGTTAAACTTCCTTGCTTTTCTGTTAAATGATGCTTTTTGGAATTTTTAAAATGTATTTTGCATCGGGGTGGCTACTTACTACCTGGAGTGCAAGCTCAAGTATGTGTTGCCAAAGATGTTTGGTTGGGTTAAGGGCTGATTTTAAATTGAGTGCTAGTTGATATTTTAGTTCTTTAAGTTCCCCCTTTCTTTGCTATTTAGGTTCCACTCTAACAGCACGTGCGGCGTGCTAAACCTATTACCTCAGCTACATTTTCGTGGATTGTTGTGCATCCTATGGTATTCGCCTTTAAATCTCAGTCTGCTTATTCTTGCCTGATCTGATCTAGTGAATTTGAATACGGTTATACGGTTACTCGGTAGTTCGTCTATTATCTTTCTTGTTCCCTTAGCTTCTGTTCTGTAGATCTCTTCTCATCCCAGTCTGATTTTTTTCTCTGCCCGCCTACGGGTTTTTTTTTACTCTTTTGTGTCTTGTATCCTTTGATCACGTAGCAACACTTGGTCCCCCTGTTTCTTCCTTTCTTTTCCTTGTTCTTTACTTTTTCTTCTTCCTTTCCTTTTTCTTTTTGTTTGTTCCCCCCCCCCCTTCTCTCAGCCCTTCATCGCTCCTTCGTTCTTTTCCGTTCATGTTCTCACCCGTTTTGACGCTGTTTAAAATTCATTTTGTAAATTTTTCTTTCTTATCGCTCTTCACTTTCCTTTTCTTTCAGCAAACAATTAGCAAATTTTGTTTATTTCCCGTTTATTTTCTCATGTTTCTTTCTTCTTTTTATGTGTTCTCCACAGGCTGACATTGATCTTTTTGATGGTTTTATGTACGATTCTTTTCCTTCATTAACTGAATTCTCGTGCGACATTTTTAGGATTCAAACCTCGTAGCCTTCCTTTTTAATCTTTTCTAAGTTATGCAGATGTTCACCAAAATGTTCTCTTTAATTCCGTTTTTGTCGGGGTTGTGTTACTGTTTTCTTCCGAACCCCGACACCCGATGATATCACATTACTTTTAATCTGTCCGTGCGACGCTGTTTCCAGAAACACCTCTTTTCATTCTAACCAGCAGCCAGCGAAGTAGTGAAAAGATTTTTGGCGCACTTTCAGCCAGAGAAACCTGCAGTGCACTATATCTATATATAGTATTCTTTTATCCTCCATGTTTTCTCTGTTTTTCGTCTTTGCTTCTGCTGTTTGAAGATTTTTATCTGTCCGTGTTTTTTACCTTAATGTTCATGAACGAAATCCTTTCCTGCTGTTCTATACTTATTTGATTAATCATCCCGATTTTAACATTCCTGTACGATAGCTCCTATAGCTTGTTGTTAACTTTTGTTACGATTAAATCTTTTTCTAGTATTTCCTTGCCTAACATTTGTTGGCGTACTGCAGTTCAATGTTTACCTCCAATAGTAAAAAAAATGTAATTAACCATTTTTTGAAATATTACTTCCCTTGAACGCATTCTTGGCGGTATTTTATGCACATTTATAACGAGGTAAGCAAGCATTTTATTTTCGTCTGATCTCTTAGCTTAACGACTTTATCAGAGAATAAAGTAAAGGATGCTATAATATCTCCAGTCTTTTGCATCTCCCCTCCTGTTCAGGTGCTACATGGAGTATTTTTGTAAAGTGGTTCTTTTTTCTCTTCATTCTCTCTCTTACTTTGGACGGATGCTGCAAAATGTGTAGCTTTTTTGCACGCGATTGTTAAACTTTTATGTAGTTAAAATACAGATAGGTCTAAATAACATCCAACAAAGTAATATAGAATTTCTTTTATCAAATAATTTTTTTTGTCCGGCGGATGTCTGTAAACGATTAATTTTCAAATGAATAATTGCGATATTCGAGATTAACCTCTAAATTTTCAGGTCCTTTTTTTAGGTTTAGCTATTTATTGTTTTTTTTTTCAGGGACTGTGCGAGAACATTTTTTTAAAAAATTGTCGGTTCACCGGGTAAGCGACCTTCAAAACTGTAGACTGCTCCAGGATTAAATGCGCATAAATTAGGGTTTAGTGAGATCCGGTCAGCTTGGTCGGACATCCAGACGCGGACATCGTGTTAGCTACTGAAGACAGCAGTGCGCTGTTCTGCGAGCACTACATGAATCTCGCCAGGCTCATATAGTGACGCGGATGTAAATGTCATCTATGGCAAAAAGCCGATCAATTTATTTCCCAGGCGACATTCTCCGCGACAGCATTTATCTCTTCCTTTTCTGTCTCCCCCTCCCCATCCCCTTTTTCTAGCTCTATCGCTCTCGCTTGTTGTAGTGTTCTTTTTCATATACAAGATCAAGGATATCGGTTAAAAATAGAACAGTCTTGAAACAGCGGTTTCGGGTTGATCGACAATACTGTTAGTTGGACCATGAACGACAGACAGAAGGCGAGGTGGTGTATTAACAGCATAAATTATTTCAAGGGATTTCAGATTTCACAAACATTAACCATCAAAAGAACAAGTAAGATAAAAGATTTTGTGTTAAATTGGGAATTTTTGAGAACAAAGAACGACGCGCAATAGCCATTCACAGAAGGAAAAGGCGATGAATTATGAAAGGTGGGTAGCGAAGGAAATGGAACAGCTAAATTCAAGAATGACTATAGCCGTAGGTACAGAAGGCATCGCGAAGGGCAGACGTCAAAAATTGTGAAGCGTCAACGTTGGTGGCTGGTTAGAAGAAAATGGAGAAGTGCCAGCAACGCGAAAGGGGGCTGAAAACGAATGCTTGAGACGACGGAGAAAATATTGATCAACCAGTTGTCGCAGTGCGAACCAGTGGCCCATTGCCAACTCTAGAGACAAGATGGTCTCAGAAAGCTGTATGCGAGCGCGCGTGCATGTGGGAATGGGAGAGACGGAGAGACAAAAACGGAGGGAAAAAGAGATGGGAGGGGGGGGCTCACCTCAGCACGAGGATGTATGTGGTTGTCCTGAGGAGGCGAGCAGAAGCCGGAAAGAGTCGCTAACATTTCGTTGCTGCCAGTACCGCCGCTGTCGCTGGTGCTGCCGATGATGTTGAAGTTGCTGCTGTATGATGGCGTGAGCGTTATGGCACCGAAGTCGAACATGCTGTAGTCGGGAGACCGGCGGGCGTTCGCCGCCTCGGACCAGATCGGTTGTTGTCTGTGGCGAGTGTCCTCATGCTTTCTGGTCGGTCGGTCGGTCACGCGATTTTGCAGCCGAGGCTGGCATTACTGTGTCACTCTGCACCCCGCCATCCCCAGTCCAGCCCCATCCCACCCTTCATCTGCGTTCTGCGTCGCACGTGCGTGCGTGCAGACAGGCGCGTGCGTTCTCGTCTTGTTTGGCTTTAGCGGCATTCGACGCCAGGCAGGCCGATCGATGAAATTTCTGAAGAAGGGGCTCCCGTCGCTATGGTTATGGGTTGCGGGAGATGCATATTCAGCCTCTCTCCATCCCCCGTCTCTCCTCCGCATCTGTGAGACTGGGTCCAAAAATGTGTCCAGACTCTCTCTCTCTCTCTAAGGCGGCGTCATGGAAACCGGGTTATGGCATCGGCCATCGCTCCCTGGTGTAAGTCGCGCGAGGGACAAAGACAAAAACATCGACAGACGAGGACTGACGAGGACTGGCGAGGACTGACGAGGACTGACAAAGCTTCTCTAGGAACAGGTCTGCTCAGCTGCCCTTCGCTGTTTCAGTGTATCGCGAGGGCTGGCGTCTTATTTTCAGTATTAGTTTCTTGTCGTGAATATGTTTTTGCTTCCAAAAATCTTCGTCGAAATATATTCAAGTCAAGGTCGAGTTTGTAAAAGGTCATTTGCCAAAGATTTTTTTATGCAAGCGAACGAATCCACTTAAAAGCAGAATGCAGACATCTTCAAATTTTAAGCATGCTGCATTTAAACATTGTTCATCTTGCTGTGTTCGTGGTTATTGATCAGCACTGTGTCACTACTAAGTGCCTCCCGTCTACATTCTAAGCAGTCGCAGTGTGAGCTGGTCCGTGTTATTTTCGTCCCAGCTTCAAAGGCTATTGTCAGTTTTTTTTCTTTCTCTCTCTCTCTGGAAGTGTAGTTTGAAAAAAGCAGTTTCCATAATGCCAATTCTTCTCCAGCAGCGTTGCGTCTCGCAGTCTCTTTGTTTGCCACCAAAGGACGTCCTGGCCGGATTCCAGAGGGAGGGAAGGACGTTTTACTGTCAGTTCAAAATTGGACAAAGATCTTCGCCCTCCCCCAAACTGCTCTTCCTTCTTCTGCTGCCTTCGAAATGCCAGCGGGTGCCAGTGCGGTCCGACGGTCAGCAGCCGATCAGGCTGGAAGTCAGCGGCCAAGCTGGCGCCAAGTTGGCCGGCTGCTGCGGGTCGATGCCTTTGCACACTACGGGTGTCGTGGAAGGCCGTGTAATCACGCTGCAAGCCCACCACACGAGGTTCGGTTTCTGTTTTTTTCCCCTCCTTCTCTCTGTGCGCGGGGGGTATTAAGATGCGGTTCTTGGTTTTTATCGACGCGTGCGTGTGCATGTCGCATTGTCCTCCTGCCACGGCTGTGCGTTTGATTCGCCTGGCTATACGCTTCTGCGACAAAAAAAGAAAAGAAATGCAAAAAATAAAACGTGTTGCCAGTTTGGCGGCAGAGACATTTTTTGGATCAACATCAGCGTTATGTTGAAGGTTTACGTTAGACATCTTTGCTGTCTTTCCGAACACTACAAGAAAAATGTGACACTCGGCCGGTAGCTTTACAGCTGTTAGCTTCATCAGTCCTCTACGGCCATCAAGAAAGAAAAAGAAAAAGAGTTCGGAAAAGATTAAAACATTAGAAAACTGATCCGGTTGCCAGGTTAATGGTGTGATTTTCTTGCCTACCTCGTGAGCTCAGCTGGACTGCAGTTATGGGCTGCTTATGGTGGTAGAAGTGACGATGCGGATTCAAGAGCTGAGGATGGTGATGTGGACGTGGGCTGGTGCCGGCCGGCGCAGCTGCCACTGGGAGGGTCCTGCCGGTCGCCATCCAAGCCTGCGCCGTCTGGAAGCAGCCGAGCGGCGGCAGCGCGGAAGATGGACAACGATGCCACCAGCACCGCCGCCACCACCACAAGCCACTGCTGCCACGGCCGGCCACAACTGACACGGCGCGCGCGCTCCCACACGCTGCACTCGTCCACGCTCTCGCTGCTGGTGCACACACGCGCGTGCATGCACGCACGCACGCACGGTAAGGAAGCGAGAGGAGGAGGGGGTGCGGAGAGACGGAGTCGAACAGAGACCGAGAGGGAGAGGAAGACGAGGAGAGTAGGTGGGGGAGGGAAGGAGGTAGGGAGGGGAGAAGGATGCCTGCCGATCCTGTGGCATCGTCCAGTCTGCAGAGTCCCTCCACCGTAAATCTTGGCGTCTCCACAGCCGGCGACCAGTTACCGTAATCTCCACCAGTCGTACACCCAGAGCGTCTCGCGTCATTCCTCCCTCGTCATCATGCCCCCCCTTCCCCCGGCCCCAACGCCGAAACCCTTGACGATCGAAGTCACCATCGCTGTCAGGTCATAGTCATCGTCGACGAAAACCTCGAGATCTTTCTCCTCCTCCTCGTCATCCCTCGTTGTCGACAACAATCTTCACCATCCCCGTGCCAGCCAAAGTCTGATCGACGGACGCTCTCCAAGACTGCCGTGCCGTGGGGTCTGCCTTTCTCCTACCCACGTACGTACTCTTACGGCACACGGGCTTTGCCTTACATCAGTCGCGCTCACGCAAGCAGGTCCGGACCAATTTTCATATAGCGGAGGGGGCAAATTCCGTTATATCGACTTGCCTTCCCTGGCGCGACAGCGCTGCAGCAGCCTCGCACCGCTCGCTCCTCGCCCGTGCCGTGCGACGTTCTGCTGCGTCCTGCCGCACGCGTCTGCTGGTGTCCCATTGGCAGCCGCTGTCTCTGCATGAATAATGAATGGCCAGGCTTTCATCAGAATGACAAGAAAAGCCAGGGGTGTGAAGGCAGCGGGGGTGTGAAAGAGCGGGTGCAGACGCACGATCGATACAGCTTATGAGGGAGGGGAGTGGGGGCACGCAAGGCACGGCAGGATAGATGGGGGGCTCGTTTGGGGTAACGTTGGGGGAGGGGGAGAGCTGGGAAGAAGGAGGGCAGGCGAGATGCTGGGCAGGAGAGGAGGAGGATGAGTACGGAGGTGCAAGCGAGGCTGTGCAGAGCGAAGCGATGGCGGCCACCTTGGGCAGCGGGAGGAGGACGTGGCCGCGAGACCTGGCGGGACGCGGAGAGCGTGGCGCACAGGGCCAGGCGAGCGAAATCGGTGAAAGTAGGGGATGAGGACGGTTGGGGAATGAAGCAGGGGTCGGGCTGGAGGAGGAGGAGAGGTGGAAGGCTCGGAGGCGGGAGCACCGAAACGCAGCTTGGGATACCAATCGCCTGATGATAGACGTGACTCCGGAAGACGTTGTAGAAGGGGAAGTGGCGCCGGGGGGCGGGTTCCGGCCTGGTTTTCTTTCTTTTTTCTTCTTCTTCTTCTTTTTGAAGGCAGCGATGAAGTCTGGAGCAGCCTAAGGATGGTAAAATCGACGTGTTTGTCGCAGATTTTCCGATCTGTTCCTTAAGGGTCTTTCTGGCCAGAGGAGCTGTCACGGTAGTGAAGCTGGGAACGGCAAGTCGCGGACAGATCTGCTCAACGCAAGAGAAAGAAACCTACCAGAGCAAACAGAAACAGCTGTCTACAGAAATACATCACAGCAGATTGCTGATATCAGCACAGCCAGCTCGCATCATGTTACGAGGAAGAATCCTCCCTGGATACGTGTTTGTCCTTCGACACACCCGTGAGCGTGACAGTCTTCCATCGCAAGTCATCATAAGTGGGACAGTAATGGTGGATTGTTTAGGCTGTACGTGACTCGCTAAACCACAAAGAGTCAAGCTGAGAGGTTGGTCAGTGCGGAGGTTGTGACCCCCACCTCAAACATAACAGATAACAAACAATATTTTATTTATTAATTGGTGAAACCACTCCTAAGACCAAAGAAAAGAAAGGGAACATTTGTCAATATTTCTTCCCCCTCCTATCGTTCTTTCCCTGTCTATTCTTTCTCTCTCTTTCCTCGTCTCTTTTCTCTTCTCTTGTCGTTGTTTAAAGCAGAGGTCAACTATTTTTTAATGTTTTCTCCCGTAACACCCGTGCCAGTAAAGAATTGTGGAACTGCAGAAAGTAATAAAATAAAATTCGTGGATACAAACATTTCAGGAAAGTGAAATTTCCAAGTTCTCATTATTCTTCATTCAAGTTACTTCTTCATTATCGGTTTCTGAGCTCGGGGTCCATTTAGTTAAAGCGTGATAGAAAGAGAGACTGATGTATCATTTGTTTGCCCCATTAATTCGAAACCTCTTTAGCACCGGACTTCATGGGTGCGAAAGTGTGCACGATCAGTTGCTGAGATGTGAAATCAACATTGATTTTTTGGGGGGTGGGGGTATTTTGTGTTTCTGATCTTTGAGAAGGACCATTTTAATATGCCTCCCTTTCCTTCGTCATCTTTTCCTCTTCTCCATTGTGCCCTTCCGTCCATCCTTCCGTAGGTAAATGTCCTAAAGAGGAGCACAAAATAGTGCTGGCTTCACGATTAACAGGTTTATCTTTATTCCTTTCTGGCTCATCGCGTAACTGATTGTGTAGTTTTGCGGGCTGACATATTTTTTTTAACTTAAAAATTAGATCTCCTTAGGTATTACATAAATAAGCGAATGGCCGTGAACGCAAATAAGGGGAAAGAAGTCAAATGTATATATGGTCTCGTGCGAGAAAACCCAAAAACTGTCATCTAACGATACGTTTTATTAAAGAATTATTGAAGAATATTAAAGCAGCCAGTTATTGAATGACTTCAGTAACTTCCTTAAAGAGTTCATACAGGGAAAGACAAACTGCTTCAAAACAGATTGATTAACATTTTAATAAGATCCTGAGATATGTGATCCGTACAGCATGATCATAGTGGATATTGGCATTCATATATAAGTGACTCCGCATTAGTGAACAGCAAATCTTTTACATCTTAGTTAAGAAGTTTCTGTCAGAGGAGGCTAGCGTCCAAAGCCTTCTATTTTCATGGTCTTTTCATCAGTTGCTTGCTCCAACCCGGTTTTTGTTAACAGAAGAATACTCAAACGATGGGTTCCCAAGCAGAAAAGTTTTAAAGTTTATTCTAAAAAATACCTAAAGTCCGATAAAGTTTAATCAAGTGCTTGACGAATTTCTTTCAAAACTTTTAAATTGCGTAATTTCGGCAATTTGATCGTACCTACTTATATGCGAGGCAAAGATACGATCGCCCTCGTATCAAAATACGGAAATTCAGCAAACTAAAAAGCGAATTCGTAAGCCACCAAGCAGCATGCTCCACTACTCCTGTGTAATTTCATTAGTGTAAACGTTGGTTATGTTTGCGCATCGTGCTGTATTTGCCATCAAGAATACCGCCAAGAATGCTGACTTTTTTTTTACTGTCCTCCTGTCCATCGACCGTGCATGACCAGCGTCCTTGTCAGCTAAGTGACTTTTTATTTGTTATCTGTTATCTGTTTGTGGTGTCCTGAAAAATGGGCCATGCCCCCTTAACGTTGACTTCCTGTCTGTCTAAGTCTCGCTTGGCCAAGTTCTCTCTGTTGTACCTTAATTACCACAAGCAGCAGTCACCTGTTTCTTTTCTCCTGACATTTTTCTGTTCTATTTTGTCGTATATATATATATATGTTATCTGAGAGTCTACAAACTTATTTTATAGCTTAATTAGTATCACGAGGTATTCTAACGTATATATATATATATATACTCATAGACATACTTAGGGATGGCGAAATTTTGTAGTCCGGTGAGCCAAGGCCACTAGAAATCTTGCCGGGCTATCAAAAATCATAAATCACTAACCTGTAGGGTGATCGATTGCTTCATCGACTAATGCAGGCGTTAGGGTTAAAATGTATCTACCTGATGAACAGAATATTCTGTGCACAGCAAAATCTGGATCATTAAAGGGAGAAATGTCATCTCCTAATTAAGACCTGTCCCCAGTAAGATCACACTCTTTTAATGATCTCTCAAGGTCTGGCTAGAAAACGTTTGGAAATTTCTCCATCCGTAATTAAGAAAATTGTAAGGGTCACGAATCTCCTTTTAACTGACAACCCATCTCAGTACTTTGGAAGTTTGATCTGAGCACAGTTTTAGGATCATGTAAATCAATTCTTGTAATTACTTTGTCAAGGTCTATGTTCGGGAAACTTATAAAGCTCTTAATGTTTATTGCGTATTTTTAGAAGTGCTGATGAATTAATGTTACCAAGTACCTATACAGCCAGACAGGCGGACTGACTGACTAACGGACATATTAGATCAGATCAGAACAGATCGGACTAGATTGTGTCGTTAGGTACCGACTGACACATGGAAGGAAGGAAGGAAGGTTGAATGGATGGATGGATGAATACGGGGAATAAGATAACTTCTGTGGCTTTTATTTTCTTGTTTCCTGTTTGTTCTCAAGAAGCTAAAACTAATACTTTCGGTATCTGCCTTTTCTGACCAAAGTCTTTTATTCACTTAAGAGGGTGGATTCATTCAGTCTGTGTGGGTGGCAGGACGCTCCTAGCTGGTCGCCTTCTGTCCTTCGTCTGTCCTCTTCACAAAGATAGATTGTAGATGCCGCCAATCGAAGACGTCCAATCTAGCCTGGCCTTGAGGGACAAGAGGAGGCCATCTATTGGAGCAGACAGGACCGTCATTGGGCCAGCGTGCAGCACAAACAGGAAGCCGTTGTACGGCCAAACCTTGTTAGCTTCCTCACCTCTCAAGGCCCCGAGTCCTACACGGTCAACCTCTCTCCCAGGAAACCTAGTTTGCTGACTCGTCTTAGATCAGTCTCAGCCGGTTTTTGGTCTGAATGGAAATTGTCTCCGTTAGCTTTGATATCAACAGCTCCACGTGAAACTTTGGGTTTCAGTGTATCTCTCGCTGCAGTCAACTACTTCCTGTGCGTGCGTGCGTGCGTGCGTGCGTGCGTGCGTGCTTGTAGTGTCATACTGTGTGTGAGTTTTCTGTGGACTGTCATAAGGTTAGTTATTTTAAAATGCATGCATTGCTGTTTTTGTTGTTGTTGTTGACGTGATTTATTTTTATCCCAACGCTTTACGTATCAGGTTGATATAGTCTTGTGATAAACAGAGCAGTGAGCCAAACTGTTTGACAACACGTCAGCGTTTCAGGGCATTACGCCTTCTTCAGGAAAGACGCAACTCGAACACCCAACGAAGGCATTGAAATAAATTAACAAAATGAAGAAAGAAATGAGACATGATTTAGCCGCGTAAGGCTCTCCGAGGTGGCTGCCAGCAGGTGACCCCCCTGATGGGAAATATATTTCATAGTCATAAATAAATAAAACCAATGCTTTATCTAATAAATAATAAGAGTAAATAAACAAAAGTGTTAATGATGGAATTCGAGATTATAAATAAAGGGAGACTTTTTAAAGGCGGTCTAATTGTAGTATATTGCTGCTTTAAACTGGATTCATAAGAAATATGAAATATAGAAGGGGAAGAAGAAAGAGAGAGATAAGGATGTCTTGAATTTTTTTCAACTTGCAAGTAGAGAAGATCACCAATGGTCTACCACTTATATAAGACTGCTTAGGAATTTATTTTGTTGTCAAGTTTCTTGAAGGATAAACTAGTTTTTTTGTCAACTCTGCCAGAAGTAGGTTGACTGGGTCTCCATAACATGATCTGGATGGAACTCGTTCCTTCTAAGCCTGACACCAACTGACACTGCACAACGGTCATTTTACTCAACTGTCTTTATTTCTGTAAGTGACGTGAAAGATTTTTAATGCGGTCAGGCAGTTTAGCCTTCAAACTTTTCCTAGTCCTGTGTGGAATGTCGGTGTCTACCGTTTGAACTGGTAGGTGAGCAGTGCTCACTGGTTTTCTGAATGACTGTGTGTCTAGCGCACGAAACTGCTTGAGCAAGGGGATCGGTGGATAAAAAGATGAGTGGATGAGCGGGCAGCTGAGTGCTAATAAACTGTAAATTAAAATTATAACTAAAAAAATTCTACATGTTTAAGGGACGAAAGGTAGTAGTCTTAATAATTAAAATCAATAAAACAGCAAAACAAAATCCCGCGGCTGGTGTTTCCACCAAGCTTTCTGGGACTGCCTGCTTGACCGTTTCCCGTCTCCTTTCCACTCGTACATGCTACCATATGGGGCAGTAGTCACATGTCACAGCACGGTGTCCCCCTGGCGTTTGTCCAGGGTTGCCATGAGTTTGCGTCCTTGGCATTGGGAAACCAAGGCTGACTTCATCTTGTGGCTAGCTCGGCTTACAGTGACGCATAAGTTGACTGGATGCCCAGCTTAGGAAGAGTACACGGCCAAAATAGTGATTTGCAGCATAGCTTCGACCCACTCTTACTTTCACATGTGTGAGTGCGTGTGTGCGCGCCGCGGGCGCGTTCGAGAGTGTGTTGAGGGGTTATCGCAGTGGTAGATGACTGTGTGTTAAGGCTTATAGGCTTTGTCAAGTGAAAATCTACTTGTTCGGTTTATTTTCCGGTAGACATTGCAGAGATTATCAAGGTGTATAAAAATTACAGAAAGGTAATCATTATGCAATCACAGTAACTGATTACACACGAACCCAGAACACATAAACACACACACACACAGAGACAGAACAGTTCAAGAGATAAAGACCCAAACAGCAGAGGGAAAAATTTCGGGGAGGTGTCCACTTATTCCATTTTTTGTCTAAGGAAAGATGTGTTTAATACCGGATCCGAATAACGACGGATCTGGGATGAGAGGAAGGAAATACATATCTAGTACAATTAAATGGGTCATGAAAGAACAATGTTAACTGTTCCTTTTCTTTTGGATTAATTAGGATGTGGTTGCAGACTTCAAAAATAAAATGTAAGCATATACTAAACAGTATGATATCTAATTGCCCATAACAGATTAATAATTTCACAAGGTTCTGACTGCATTCTTTGGGTATTGTACACTTATTTATTCATGAACTTTAATTTCTTGCAGATAAATGTCAAGTGTATTGCTAAAGACCATTAACGTTTTCCATCCCCGATATCTGTCTTCGTCGTTATAGAGACGCAATATAGCTGGTGCGTGCGTGAGTGCGTGTGCGCGTGCGTGTGCTTTGCTGCCAATCAACCAACGGTTGTAAAGAAGAAAAAACCTGGGTTTCCACAAAGAATTTTTCAATGGCCTTTGGAGTTGGCCCATAAGCCGTCCCAAGAGTTCATCCCCATTACGATCAACGACTTCCACTTGCATCAGTACCAGAGAACACGTTGCATGCGCTCAATATCCGAGTTTTGTATATTACTATTCTGTCACGAATCTCGTTTACTGAAGGCAAGTATACGATCTTTGACGTTCTGTTTGATTCAACTGATCGTAGTTTTCTACAAGTTTGACAGAAATGTTCTCATTGTCAGCTGACAAGTAAGTTTGCAGAAATATAATCAAAAACTATGTCTGCCTGTACGGAAGTAATGGCACATAGTAATTATTAAGCGGCGACAGTAAACGTTGAAGATCAGTCAAACTGAATGTCAAACGCATTTATTCCGCAAGGGCCGAAGTGAGAAAGTAGAAGTGATCAACATTATGGCGATCGTTGTCCAAAAGTTTTTTGTTTTAACTCGCGTGGATTAACAACCATCGGTGGGTTGGTTGATTTCTTTTTAAAAGTCACAGAGAAGGCTGCTTGCACACGCCAACAACTTCCCGTTTTGTCTTTTTAAAGTGCCCATATCTCTTTTTTTAATTAAATGAAGGTTTTGTAAGCCAAAAAAACTTTTTAAAAGCCAACGTCAGTCAAGAAACCTAAAATTTGGGGTTAGGGGCTGATGGGGTCTTATTAATATTTCTATAGAAAATGCCCCAAATTTATTATTTTTCTACCAGGAACTGCAATTCTTTATTGTAAAGCAAAATTATGTAACTTGGGTCCATTCTCAACAACAATCTTGTAATAAAAGGGTTTTCTATCGCGGACATCAAAAGGCAATAACTATTTGTAAAAAGCAGTCAGTAACTACTTGTAATGCTAAACAGCTGATGGAGATCTTTCTCACCCCTGCTAATGGCTTACATCGGCATCAATTTTGTATTTGAAATTTTTGCTTTACATTTTATATTGTATACCTATAGATCACCACATCTTCAGTCCCTGTGGTATACCCAAATGTGGTGTCAACAGGGACGACTCTCAAGTCGGTCTCTGACACCAGCTTTTTCAAGGCTGCTATCTCGAATTTCTCCACGGTCTGGGGCGCCTAATTCTCCACTTATTTAAGGAGAGTAAAAGTTCTGATGCTTCCGTGAAAGAAGGTTCTCAGTCTCCTGTTTGGTGTCGGTCTGGCAGTTCCGGTACAAGCCCCTCCCCCCCCCCCCCGCCCCAGTCACAAACATGCTTCAGGCACTCCACAAGCATCCAACTGTGGTTGCAAGTAAGGCTATAGGACTATCTTTGCTATCTTTGCACATTGAATATTATATATTGTTAAATGTGTCACTGCACGTTTCACAGAAATGATTTTGAGCTAGCTGTTTGCATATTATTGCAATATGCTTCAAGTCTGTTTATCTGCTCATTGCCTTTTTTTTTTTTTTTTTGGTTAATCCGTTCAGCTTTGTCAAGGTCTTCCATTGTCGTGACTCACGCTCAGAAAGGTATATATACATATATACAAACATACGTATGGACATATATACATACCTTCTTCTACACAGTACAGTCTTAGAGCTATAAACTGACTAGGTATGGAGGCATCTGGCAGTTCACAATCCCCAGTCTCCAGACGACTTTTTCGAAGTCCCGCGAAGATCCAACTGTGGTAGTAAGTAAATATACGAGATGAGATTTTTTGGTACAATCCACATTATCGGTTCCTTACCAGACTGCTTATATATATATCATTGCGAATTTCACAGAAATGATTTGATTTTAAACTGTTTTCATTTTCACTGTAATGTGCTTTAGGTCTGCTTATATTCACATTTTTTTTAACAATTCGGCTTTGTCAAGATCTTCACGTCTCAAGGCACAGGCTGAAGAAATCACATGCATGCCTTCTTTACAGGGACTTTCGGATCAGCCTTACACCTCTGATCTGACAATTAGGTATACAGTCATCTGGCTGTTCCCAATGGGCAGCTGCCAGACTTGTTTCGAAAACTCCGTGAGAGTCCAGCTCTGGTTGTATACATCTATAGGACTATCTGTCTTTTATTTATATATATAATCTCAGCTAAATTGTTAAACACATTATTAAAGGTTTCATACAACTGACTTAGCTGTCTGCATTTTCACTTCAATATGTTTTAAGCCAGCTTTTTTGAGGGATGAAAGTGAAGATCATATCTGATGAGAATTATACTCACGGTTTAAAAATCATGTTAAATCCTAGGATGAGAATTGTGTCTAATATATGAAAGTGTACATAACAAAAACAAATTTTAGGCGTTAAATCTTTTGACTGCACAGCTTTTTGCTCTCATGATTGATTAATTATTTACTTTTGTTTTGTAATTATTTGTTTGTCGTCCAGTGACTTCACATGGAGTTGCTTCAGTGAAAAATAAGCGTACTTTAATTGAATTGTTATTTTATCTTTAATATTGTTATGAGCAGGTGATAGTATGTAAAAGTTTAAGTAATGTTTCAAAGGTAATTTTGTGGGTTTTTTATAGGATTTGTTTGTTTTTGGGGGGGTTGTTTTTTGTTTTTTGTTGGTTTTTTTTAGATTCTGTTTACGACAGACACCAAAAGGCATATAGCAGCTGACTCAGTGATTAACAGTGTACTTGGATGGATAGAATAGAGAGACGGAAAAGAACAAAGTAAAAGAGCGTAAAAGTTTAAGTGAGAATGTGGAAACGCAATAAGAAGAAATTCGGCAGGTCTGTCAGTGTTTGGCCTTTTTTGGAACATTTGGAAGACTGTGGGCGTGTGTGGATGTACCCAAAATGGCAAGAGAGGCGTTTTAAATCCATACGGATACATATTTAAAAATCAAGGTCCAGCTGCTGGCTCTGCAAGTGAATTACAAAGAAGAACATTAGCAACCCAGTACGAAGCTTGGACCAAGAGAATGTGTTCCGGGGGACTCCTGCAGTCCCAAGTTAGCGACCAAGCTTGGCATCCCAGGTTCTGCTGGGCTGCTCAGCTTGTGCCAAGGTTGGCAGCCAAAGCAAGGTAGCCAACTCCTTTTCTGTGCACTTTCAGCTCGGGCCAAGCTTGGATATCAGCCTTACTCCATCTTGGCACCCTATGCTACAGTAGGACTAGGTCAGGACGACCTTGGAATGCTGTTTGGGATCGGTCCGTTGACGTTACAGGAGGGCCACGTCTGCAAGTCACCCAACAGGCTGTTCATTAGGGTCATTGATTTTCATCCACCAGTCGATGGACTAATTTATTTATTTTTAGAAGGACCATTCCCACCCTTAAATCTCTACGTCTTTACAAATACCGTGTCTCTTAATCCTTTTGATCCATACCTGAGTAGGGTTTAACAGGACGTAACTTACAGGATCGGTGTAAAAGCCGATTGGTTGACGTAAGACGCGCAGGCACTTAAAATGTCTGGAAGAAAGACACGAATAGTTATGCACCACCGACAGACAGCGTCACTCCTGAAGAACGATGGGAAAGCAGAGGCCAACGATAAAGGGGAAACGTTAGAAATTTAAGCTAATGACTTCCGCTTTGGCACGTATGTGTGTGAGAGCGATACGTGAGAGAATGGGAAAGAGAGAGACAGAGACAGTGAGACTCTGTTGGTTCATTACAATTTATTTTTGTATTATGTTGATTTAGGCATCACGTGGAAAACTCAGGTGTAAACCTATGATTTTTTTCTGTGATCAATCTGAAAGGTGTCGGCAATTTTTCCCCTGTATCTTTATTACCAGACAAAGAAACTCTCCGATTTGACGGGGCTGTGAGAGTAGTAAAAAAAACAAAAATTAAAGCTAAAAAAAAACTAACGGGTGCTTTCAACATGTTTCTATTCCTCATCCAACCATTCCTCGCCTCATCACCCAGCACTCTTTCTCCCCTTTGCCTCCCATTCCACCCACCCCCGGGTCGATATATGCCTCGTACGTGTAAAAGTGCTTGACCTCTACGCCCCTGTAACAAAGAGCGATGTCTGCTCACCAGCAGAGGCCCCCTCCCTCGCCACCTGAGGTTACCCTCCCCCACGTGACGCCACTCCACTCGTGGCATCGAATTTTGTAAAAACAATAACTCTGTGTGCCCCAGTCTCATCAGGGCCGTTATAA
This sequence comes from Lanistes nyassanus, assembly GCA_004794575.1. Classification (NCBI taxonomy): domain Eukaryota; kingdom Metazoa; phylum Mollusca; class Gastropoda; order Architaenioglossa; family Ampullariidae; genus Lanistes; species Lanistes nyassanus. The sequence continues at coordinate 66,495 of SMGT01008022.1, forward strand.
ATACGTAATCTAGAATCACTATGGAACTGATGAACCCTTCGTACTTTGGTAATGCACGGATCCAGGGCTGGCTTGCAGAAACGTTCGTAGCTGCTCTTCCGGTCAAAAACACTCATGGTGTCCGTTCGCTCTGTGTATTTTACGTATGGGTAAGGGGATAAGAATCCTCGTTCAAGCCAACCCTGCGATTTAAGGGTATAATGTTCTGAAAGTCTTGGGGGATCAAATTTCCGTAGACGCTTTCATTTCAACATTTCAGTCTCCGTTTACGCGAAAGTTTTAACTTTAGGCGTTAAGATCTGAGTGAAGATAATTGCTGGCGTTATTGCTGCAGTAGCTTCTCTGTCTAAGAAATCAACCTCAATCATTATTTTTGCTGCACTGTGGCTGCTGCTGCTAGAGAGCACACATGCTGCAACGGATAATGGAAACCTAGCTGTCGTTTTGAGGAAATCGTTGCCGATCCCCAGATTTCCCGAAAACGTGCGTGCATGCGCATCCCCCTCCCCCCTCCCCCAAACACGGCACGTGGATCTTTCCTAAGTGCCGAAATGTCTTCATATTTACATTATTTAGGTACAAATGGGCGTACATCTATCTGACGATTTCCAGTAATTTCTCTTTGCTTTATGGTCGCTTTGTTTCTTGTTAAAGCACTGCAGCCCGAACAAGGGGAGAAAATCTTATTTCCGTGGATGTTGGTTCTGCTAGATGGTCTTTTCCTTAATGTCTCGTGAGCATTTAACTTTGTGTTGCCCTGTAAACGCACACCTACTGTTGGGGGAGCTGTATCTGATAAAATCTGAAACTCGTTTCCTGTGTGTGTCATTGATTTCTGTGTCTGCATAAATTCGCCATCAGTTTGATTGTGTATTCTGTGGTTTTTTCGCTATTGGCGATCTCTTCAGCTGAACAGAAATCTGGCTTCGCAGACAGCTTTGGACATAGGAAGAGGAGAGACAGGCAGGCAAACAGACAGATAGCAACGTAAGTATAGGTAGGTACAGGTAGGAAAACTGACTGACTGTAAAATGTGGGCCAAGGGAACTATATCTCATTGTCCTAATCCAAACGGCTTCATAATGTAATTCGCACGTTATCCTAAACTGCATGACGGGAGACAGACATAAATGGATTATTTTCGTTAATGAAAAAAGATAGTATAGTTCTTTAATCACACACACTAGATACGCTCGTAAGGTAGCATATCGAACGGTAGATTACTTACTTGCAAGACGTGTCGCAGCATGAAAGAACCCCCAATTGTGTTGCAAAGTGTTTGAAAGCGAAAAGATTGGAATCCTGCAAGACATGTTCGCAGATGAGGTTAGGGAATTTTTTCAACCTTTAGCACGTTTGCAAGGAACTCAGAATGGTTGACCTTGCAGTGGTATGTTTTAGGACTAGTAAAACCTGTGTATCTTGCATCAGTACCTTAAGACAATGTGTAGATTCAAAATATGTTTATTCACTTTACTTGGAGATGTGTACCTTGCAACGATGCAAGGCAGCGTGGAAACTAAAGTAAAAAACACCTGACTGCGCTACCTTTATGTCTTTTGTCTCTATCTGTTCTGGTCTCTATCCGCTTGTGTGTGTTGTCCTGACGAAGGGGTAATGCCCCAAAACTGTTGATTCTCTATGTCGTTTAATGCAGCTTGCCTCAGTTCCTTTTTGTTAACTGGTTAGTCTGGAAATTCAAATTACACGTTTTCATTTTAGTTAAAGTTGTGTACCTTGCAACAATGCAAGGCAGTTTGTTCATTTAAATTACATGTTTTACTGTACTTCAGGCTGTGTATATTACAGCAGTACCGACAGCAATCTGTATATTCCAGTGAAGTTTTCATTTTAAGCTGTGAATTTTGCAGTAGTGCTTTAGATTCATGAGTGTACTCAGGTGGCTTTTCTGACATCAAACGTTCTTACAACAGTACTTTAGGACAATCTCTATATTCAAGTACAGTTTTTCCAAAGTAGTTCAGCTCTATAGCTTACTACAGAAGTTTAGGACAATGTCTATATTCAAATACAAATGTTTTTATTTATTTCAAGTTACGTATTTTGCAGCAATACTTTGCGCAGTGTCTTTAGTCAGGCTCCATGTTTTCACTTTACGTCAACCTGTGTATCTTGCAACAGCCCGTTTACAGATGACCTGGCTGCTTATAAAAGTGTATGAAGACCCTATTTGGAGAGAAAGTCTGTCACACGTTATCGAAGGTGCGGTAGATCACCAAATCGCGAAGGATCGGCGGTGAAAAGGTCAGACAAAAACACTTTAAAAAGAACACGGGGAGTTTAATTCAATGACGGGCTGTCAATCAGAAAGAGTGCCTCGCCTTTTGTGGCGACCATTACCTTCATCTGAAGGAGTGAAGAGCGCGCTGTGTCGACGTCGTTTTCTGAGGTCGGGGAGTTGGCGCGGAAAAGTCTCGCTTTAATGTCAGTTTACTCCCCTTGATGACGCGCCTATCAGAGGAAAGACCACTGCGAGTAATAGTCCCACATCGGTTGTTAACTCCACTTCCCCCCTTCCCCCTCGCTCCACCCTCGATTCGATGCATTTTAATTCACGAAGTGCTATTTGTTCACCTCTGGGTGACGTATTTCGGTTTTTTCCTGCTGATTTATTACCCTGTTCTATCCTGGACAAACCAGCGTTGCAGTACCAGTCTTTTAGTCCCCTACACACACACAAACACACACACACACATACATTCGGACGCTTGCAAGACACCAAAAGAAGAGTCAGCCACAAGTACTGTCGACCAAGGGGCTTGAAGATGTTCAAAGGATGTCACAGGGCAGCAAAGTATTTCGGAGCACACCAAAACGAGAAACAAAAATCAGTTCTACCATGTGACACTTTCAGAGTTCCTCAACTTCCCGCAGGTAACTTCAAGCCCTCCTGTGTGAGGTACTCGGGGCAAGACCCCTTGTCAAAACTAGTGTAATTCGGCATCACTTTATGACTTGTGTATCACCAAAGGTGCGTGTTTTCTATCCCCACCGCGTCACAAGCTGCTGTACAAAACTGGAAGCAGAGGTGGGCGGGGGCTGGGGTGGGGGATAGAAGTTTCCTGGTCCAAGAAAGATTCTATGACGTGCTGTGCAAACCTCCACATTCTACACCGACCGTTGCACTTACTAACTATAGCAAGACAGCTCTGGTAATTATCTTGACGAAAATACAGAGTGTACTACTGTCAAAATTTGTTTCTATAAGCATCGCACGGTTTAGACCAACCTTAAGACACAACGAGCCCACTGAGAAAAAAAAATCTTGTAACAACACTTTGAAACGCAGCCGAAGCGTTCGGTTTTACTTTCTGGTATTTTGCATATATTGCAGTCTTCAGAAACATTCCACGCGTCCTCGATACAGTTCCAGCATCGGCTACAGCAGCATTTGGTATTCGTAACTTTTTTCTGGGGGGGGAGTGGGGGCGGGTGGGAAGGTAAAAGTGGGTTTCTCTGCACAGCCAGTGTTGGGCTTGATTTCTTTATTTAGCATGCACACGGACTGTCCAGTCGAGATGCACCTGTACGTTTTGTTTTATACATATATAGGTGTTACCTCGTCTGATCCATCGCGATGTATTGATCTTCTGTTTCCCTTCTCGCTAAATTTCTGAAAACATGATGCGTCACTACCAGAAACTGACTTGAGTCGTTAACTAAAGGCTACATATCCTGGGGCTTAATACAGCAGACAGTGCCTCCTGTGTTCCATAAGATGATGTGGTGTTACAGAAACCAAGTCAATTAGCTACAACTAAATCGACTGTAGGCCGAATTTGAACTTTTTATTTGCCATTTTTAAATGTTGGAAGCTTCAAATATTATAAGCTGTACTTGTTAGTTTTTTGTTGTTGTTGTTGTTGTTGTTGTTTGTTTCGTTGTTTTTTTTTACTAACAAGCACATAAAGGCATTCAACTTTACAAAATGTTGGACGAAATATTATCGACACATTCCAAATTTATTTAGTTTTGTTCTTCTTCTAAGCTGTTTAGTTTCCTTTTTTGTTTGCTTGTTTGCCTTATTGTTGTTTAAATTCCAATAAAATTCCCAGTGTTATTATTGACAGCATGATCCCAAGAGATAATATTCCGAGCGACTTGTACCTTGAAATGCCGGCTTCTTACATCACATGGGGTTTGTATGAACACAAATAACGTTCATGGATGTACACAACATAGCAGTGTGTGTATCTAAAACGTATATGCACATGCATATGTACACAAATAACAGATGTACGTAGATAAGTACCTAAATAACATGTACGTGCGTGCATGCATGCTTGTATGTATGTACATGTATACAAATAACATAGATGCAGGTGAATATGTAAGAACAAATACTGTAAGAACGACCGCTGTCGCCGCATGAAGTATAAAATAAGACTCCTACGGGACACATGAAAGACAAGAAAGTCCGGGCCAGGACCCAGTTCCGGGTCTGCTGGTAGTCGCTTCCCCTAACTGGGCGGCGTGTCCCCTTTTGTCTGCACCAGCTGGGCTTTGCTTTGAAGCTCCCCGCCATTAACTGTCTGCAGACAGTCTCATGGGTTGAGCTGTACGGGAACTGATGATTCGTTTCCATGCGGAGTAGTGCGCGCGGTCTGAAACACGTTAACACTACTACCGAGTAGTGCGCGCGGTCTGAAACACGTTAACACTACTACCGAGTAGTGCGCGCGGTCTGAAACACGTTAACACTACTACCGAGCAGTGCGCGCTGTCTGAAACACGTTAACACTACTACCGAGTAGTGCGCGCGGTCTGAAACACGTTAACACTACTACCGAGTAGTGCGCGTGGTCTGAAACACGTTAACACTACTACCACACTTGCTCCGACACTACAACTCCATGTCCTTAACTGTCAACAACTACAAGTTCTGGAAATGGGTTTAAAATAGCGTGGAGTCGGTGTAATAGCCTACTCGGAGATGTGAAAAGAATCTTCAAATTAAATTTAAAATAAGGGCACTGGACCAACTAGAAAAGGACAAAGACGAAGACAGTCTACATGTTCCGGGGTACTACCCCTTCATCAGGATGACACAAAAACGACGAAATAACGAAAAAGAAAAAGACTTGTCTGCAGTAGATGTGGCGCGTAGGCTGCATGGCAGGAGAATGAGACAGAAAAGAATCTTCATTTCCAGAGCGCTGGTTGATAAGCCAAAGTGCGAAGTTTTGGTAACAGAAAAGAAGTGTTTGTTTTGGCTTTAAAATTGTCTGGCATGAAACGCGTAGCGAACACTTTGGGTTGAGAGTAGACGTTAAATATACGGGAGGGGGGAAGACTACGATCCCTTTTGTGAACAGAACAGAAGAATGCTGTAGCGTTCATATCGCGCTCTTCCGGTCATAAAAGAGGTCATGAGGTCGATTCTGTCTGTGCGTTTAACGTGCAGGTTTACGTGTGAGAGGAGATATCGACACCCGTGCAACCCAATCCAGGAACTTTGAAAATTGAAATCCCTCCACTCCCTGGCGTTCAGGTCACAAGCTAATGTTTACAGAGTGAATTACTTTTCCGCATTCAAAGGCTTTTCACATTGGAAACTCCACGAGAAGAAAGATCCAGGGTGCAAGAAGACTCTGTTGGTATTGTTCTTGACTCATTTCAAACAGTGACTCTCCGGGTGTCTTCTCTTTCTTTCGGTCGCCATGTCTGTGTGTGTTTGTCGGCGTGCGTGCTGTATGTCGTAAACTCAGAACGTATAGACACCACTATTCATGCTTTACTAATAAAAATACAGAATTCTGATCTCCAACTCTGATTAGCTCTTTCACTTTAGTGCGCCATCCTTTTTGTCTGTGCAATTATTGTCGTGTGCGTGGCAGCTTCAGAGTAGCCTCCCTTACCCGTTGTTTGGTAACATTACTTAGATATTTCTTTCGTGTTTTACCGCTAACATTTCAACCTTTCCTTGAAGAAGGGGACGTGTTCCAAATAGTTTTCTGGGAAAAACAGCATGGTCTAAACCTTTGGTTTAAGAAACCAAGAGTTTTCTTTAACTGAGATGTGACAAATTTCCGTCTAGCATGGAAGCTGCCTTTGGGGAAAGAAAACTATTGAAGAAATCGCATTTTGGAATCTCGAAGTTAAAGCCTAACAATAGAATCCTGAACACAAAGAAAGAACCAGGAAGGAAGAAGAAAAAATCAGAATTATCCTCATTCTAGGAGAAATCTATGTCTTTCGTGTTGTGCACTTTGACAAGATATGCGATTACAGTGGCTTATTGTGCTCTGTGCAGAACCTGAACATTCGCAATCCCTGTCATTATTAACTCGGGATTGCGTAGGACTTTTGGCAATATATGATCATTTACCAGATTATGCGCGTTTGAAATCTTACGTGCTGCACAACAAATGAAAGTAGCCCACATCCAGAAGTCGATGTGTGGCTGTTATTGTTCAAGATGTATTAAATGTCACTGAAGCGGTGAAGTGGGTAGAAGCTGTTCAACTTGTGGGAACATTCGACTGTGAATGTGTGAAGAGGTGTTTTGCAGTGTCTTTCCAGAAAGAAGATAAGGCTTAGAGGTAAAACTTCTTTCTTTTTTTTAAAAAAATCCCGAAGGGATGGGGGGAGGTCGCTTGTTTTTCATGGTCCTCAGGTGTATGGGGTTTTTTTTTTAACTGGCGAGCAATCTCCTTCGGCACCTGATTTTGACTTCCCTTACTCATTTCGACTTTGTCTCTCTCTCTCTCCTCACCCCCCTCTGATGAATCTAATCATCTTCCGGAAAAACTTCACACCTGAAAGGCAAATTCTACCCACAAGCCAGGTGAAAGCTTTGAAAGGGATAATGGACATTTATTTCTCCAGGCAAAGATAAAAAAGAATAGATTTGGAAAAAGTTGTTGAGAGGGTAGAGCAGAATGCACGAATGTGGTCTACTTGTGTGTCTGTGTTAGTGTTCCTCCTTTGCATGTTTGCATAGCTGCCTTATGTATTAACTGACGTGTAATAACAGATCACGAAGACTCCAGAAAGATAGAATTAATACAAAAATTAAGAATGCTGACTGCAGCGTAAAGAATACCGTGAACGCATTTGTAAACTTGTAAAGATATGTTTATCTACAAATTTACATACGCAAATGTGGACGTTTTGGAGCACGCGCGCGCACACACACACACACACACACACGAGAATGTCCTCACATATACATACACAAATGCTAGCATGCAGACCCAGGCACAAGCAGGCATGCACGCAAGCGAGACTGTTCTATTGATTTCCTCGGACCGCTCCTCTGCTCCAGCCTCTCATAATTTAGCCACAAGAAATCGCGGGCCACAGGTCTCATTTCTTGCCCGGGTCTTTCCCCGTGCTCCTCTCGCGCTAAATCTTTAATATCGCCACGCTGCTGTCCCACCGGCAATCCATCGTCTTCTCATAGCGTAGATACTGTCCGAGTTGGCACAGCACCAGGCTAAGCTCCTCTGGGGTTATTGTCCATGCAATCCTTCTTCTCTCATCCTCTCTGTCTCCACTGCCTCTGGTCCTGTGCTGCCTCTCCCCAGTCTCCCTTTCTGCCCCCACCTAACCTCAGACATCATCCAGCCTCTCTCTCGTTCTTTATATCTATACCCCACCCCCCAACACACACACACACACATCTTTGTCTCTGTTTCTTTCCTCACACTCCTATTAGCATTCACCGTGTTTACAGACGTACATTAGCGTCGTTTGCTCGTTCGTTTGTTTTGTTTGTGTTTGTTATTTGTTTGTTTGGGTTTTTTGTTGCAGTCAGCCATATCATAACTAACATTGCAAAAATTGTATCCCTGGACATTTCACATCCGACCTTGCATAGCATTTTATACACGGAAAACATTTTGTTCACAAGTCCTCTCTATTCTACTCTAGGGTTCGACTATTGGACTGCTTGTATTCTGTGACACCAAGACAAAGTTCTGTGCTTGCATGTGGGAAATAAAGTATTATTGTATTATTGTATTGTATCAAAAACACTTCGCACCCATTACGATGTAGACTTCCAGTTTACTCTGCATTAAAAGACTGCGTTTATTATATATATATATATTGGTTCACTACACCTGATGCATAATTACGCAAATTTAAGATACTAACAAAATCTGGAAGGTGTTACCAAATGTTTTCATACTGAATCATATCCAAAGTTAAAGTAAAATTGTATGCAAATTAAGCATATCGCTTTAATTCTCACTTGTTCCTTGAAAGCTAAATTGAATATATGTAGGCCCATTATAAACGCGTCATGTAAAATACTGGTGACAACCAGATATGCAACCAAAGTGAAAAAGACGTATTTATGCAAATTAACCAATATGGCTTCTGAGACATGACGTTAAGATTACAGTAGAAGTATTATGTTATGAAACCAAAATCAATGTGCTGCTCACTGTACATGAAACTGACCACATTGTATACCTTTTTACTTGCTGATGACAACTAAATACTAAAGGAGAAATAAATATGTGGGGCATTGTTTCGGGGGATATTTTTCAAGGTTCAGCTCCCTGCCAGCACCTTGGTTATATCGAAGGCAGGGGTATGAGGGCGTGGGTACTTTTAAGAAGCCATGCATTGGGTCATCCACCCAGCTGATCGCTGCTGTATGATCAGTAGTGCAGACAGGCAGTTAAATTTTCGGAAAAACTAAAGAGAAAAGAAACCGCTGACTTCTGCTTGGGGGTCACAACAAAGAGAACTTGGCCAAGCGAGACTTAGACAGGAAGTCAACGTTTCGGGGTATGGCCCCTTTCTTGAGGAAGACACAAACAGATAACAAATAAGATCTGTTTGCGACGTCCTGAAGAAGGGGCCATGCCCCGAAACGTTGACTTCCTGTCTGTTCGGAGGAAGACAAAACGGAGTTTTCACGACATAGTCTTTCACCACTATTGTTAAGAACTACAGCCAGCTTACACAATGACAAAACAATCTTCGTACGTTGCAGATTTTTATCTCAAAACGCAAAACTGTCACAACTGAACCCGGTTTTCTACTTTCAAATGAGATTTATAAATTGTACAAAATATAATAACAGAGAATAAGCTATAGATATATAGATATTTATATCAATCTGTTCTCTCAAATAAAATAATCAGACTTTTATTTAGTGAAAATAATTGTAATATTCGATTTAGTTAACCCTCAAAGAACAAATTCCTTCATGTTAGATCCGATTTCATCGGAAAGAGTTATCGACCTTGGTGTTTCCCCATTAAAGTCTTACGTGGGGTGAGGTGGCGGTACTTACCTGTACTAAAAGTGAGTACCGGATTACAGCTAGCTGGTTTTTTTTAAATATAACAAATTCATGACTTTTTAATATAAATTACACTTCTAAAACTTGCTGCAACATGAGTACTACACGATGTGCTCAAAAACCTAAAGGTCTAGATTTTGCAAGATTATATTTTCAGTACATTGCACTTGGTACGTAATATAGCAGGAACATATGCTTCTCTTGGAACGTGACTAATTTGTCTTACTTGTCTTGTTTGTCCTACTTTGCCTTACTGAGGGCATTTGCGGGTAGTTTGGCAGGAATTAAACATTGCAACAAGTCACTGAAGACCATCTTTTTATGGCAGACATGTTTATTAACTGGGGTTTAGAGTGGAAGGAATTAAACCTTTAGAAAGAAAGACAAGACAAGACAAGGAAAGACAGAAAGAAAGAAAGAAAAGAAAATGAAAGAAAGAAGGAAGGGAGGGAGATTAAGGTGGACAGAGAGTAACTAGGGTGGAGGTAGGCCGAAGAGACTGGGGGACAGAGAACGTGTCAATATTGATAGCGACTTTAATTTTTCTCTCAGAACTTTAGAATTTTCTCTGCGGCAGTAACGCCTCTGGAATCTTGTGTACTCGCTATCCAATCTGCCGAATCACTCCCCCACACCCTTCACTTACAAAGCTTAGAAATGTCAAGTCGTTTTTATCCCTCATGCCTCAAAGCAAAATATGTTTCCCTTTCACTACCCCCCACCCCATCGTCACCTGATTCGACCCACCACCTCCCTTAAGAATCCCGTGTGTGTAAACTTTGTTTCCAATACGGAGTTCTCTTTCATATCGACAAAGTGCTTCAAATGCGGCGGGCGGAAGAACCAGATTCCTCTTCGAGAAGAATTCCGACCCCCCCCCCAACCCTTGCTTTTCACAAACTGGACTTTATCCTCATTTTCCTCATAACAGGCGCAAACGGTTCCTCGATCCTACTGGGCTTATAGTACTGGACAAACGAAGAGTGCATTTCCTTCAAATTTAAAAGGCTTATCGCCAGCATTTGCCCTCCTCTAAAGGTCCTGTGTGGGGGTGGGGGGGTAAGCGTGCGTGTATGCGCGTGTATGTGTGTGTGCGCCGGCGCGCGTGTGTGCGTGCTTGCATGCTTGTGTGTGTGTGTGCGTGAGTGCGTGGTGCTTTTGAGATGCTGAATCTAGCGGAGCGTTTTTGCCTGTAGGGCTTGGAGCGTTCCAGAACGCATTTACCGCGGGGACCCTGGCAGTATCGACCCGCGCTGTGGCCGAAATTAAATCGATTTGCGCGCTCCTCCGGACAGCCAGGCTGGAGAGGCTAGGAGTGCAAAGGGGGACAGAACTCGTCTGCAAACATGGTACCACTGGTATTGCGTCCTGCCAGAGCCAAAACCATTCCTCTTCGGCCGCTGCTTGAGAGGAATTTCAAAGCACAGATTATTTATATAGGCGAAAGTTGGGACGAGAGACGAAGACGAGGGGAAGAGGGGAGGAAGGGTCCTAGTCTGCCGGAGTCCTGATGCACAGTTGGATTTCACGCGAGAGGTTGGTCATAACCCAGAGTCTGCTGTTCTCACGCGAGTGGCTGGTCATAACCAGAGTCTGCTGTTCTCCATGCTGCGAAGATTTCCTGCACAGCTCTCTAAAAAATGCGTGTTCAAAACTGTTCTTTACAGATCCCTACGTGCTGGAACGAGTGATGTAAGCTATTTAGTAGGTTGAAACAAATCAATATTGCTGTCTGTACAGAACTAATATTTATCATTAGGAAGCGTATATAAATAGACTAGAAACTCTACTGCCATACAATGCTATTGCACACAATATTAGTATCACGCAATATAACCTGAAACAAATTTTATATGGTCGAACTAAGGCCTACTTTAATCTTCCATGAAGCGATATAAGATCCCAAAAACTTTGGTTTTCCAGCTTACCTTGTGACCCTGGCGAATTTGTTTTCGCCTTCCCGTTTATTTTCTCTTATGAAGTCATTCTCCATTATAATTCTCCCCCAAGTAGATTAACGTAATTTTTCGAGTCAGTGAAGCATACCATCGATAAACCTTTCTGACATCATGTAATGGGCCTTTTCCAAGATACACGCATCTCACGTTCTCCCACATGTTAATACTAATACTGATCTACTCATTAGTGCCAATTATTTTTCCCCTGTAAAGATGGCATTTTCTCTCCAGGCACGACATGATTTTTAAAGGCTTTTTGCTTGTTTATTTGGTTTTGCTGTTGCCCAAGACGCGCACCATATTTCCTATCTTGCTGAAGGCACCACAGAAAACATCAAGTTAGAAACATGCTGTACACTTTTTTGTACATTCCCTTGAAACTTGTATGTCTCTTTTGATTACCAACAAAATTTATTTCGAAATCCTTGTGCAGATTCGCCTGCAGCATAATTTCTTCTGGTGGAAAGAACCGAATGGAAGTAACCTTTATTTTCCATCTTCAAACCGGAGGTCTAAAACATACTGAAATAGAAGCTTCATGAGCACTGGGGAAGTTTTGAGTTTTCATGTGCGGGTAGTCTAGAAATGCAGTACATGCTCTACAATCTTGTGATTTGAGAATATTCCACAGCACTAGTAGCAAAAGACGTGGACAGATAAACGTCCTGATCAACACAATGATTATAATTAATAAGAAACGGATTTTTTTTTAAATAAAGATTTTTTTCAAAGTTTATTTCTGTTTAATTGAATAATAGGTTTGTATTATCACGTAACAGGAAAAAAATCTTGCTTCTATGTAGTCTCAAACTTCTGCCCTTCCTTCTGTCTGTCGTTTTCTTCCCACTTTTCCTGTTCCTCAAACCCCTCCTTTAATCTCACTTTTCTCTCTCTCTCTCTCCTCCCCCCTCTCTCTCTCTCTCTCTCTCGTCCTGGTGTCTGCAAGTGTTGTGGACTAGCAATTTATCTTTTGATGTCCCCGTGCTGTCTGGAAAAGGCGTAACCATGGAGACGGCACCCCTGCAGCTTTTTATCCAGGCTTAACGGAAGGCTGATTTCTTCTCCGAATATTATTGATATTAAAAAATAAAATGTCTTGACTGCTTGACCGGTTCTTTACCTTTTTTGGTGATGCAGCATTTTTTCTTGCTGAGCACATCGTACGAAGTCTGCTTATTACTACACCTCCCCAAGGAAAAATAAATAAAAGTGCCAGTTCTTTTACATTTGAACTCAAACAAATGTTCGACATACTGTTCTAGATAATTAGTATGTAGTAATCATGTTATGCACATTAGTTTTAACTTCAATTAGATTTTGGTTTGTTTCGTTTTTGTTTTGGGTTTGGCTCGGTCTGGTTTGCTTTGGCTTGGTTTGGTTGGGTTGGGTTGGGTTGGGTTGGGTTTTCTGTTCCTCCATAATCTGTGCTGGTTGAAGTTCTCAGCTCAGTTGAGATAAGAATGCAGTTAAATCAAGAGGTGCAGACCAGGATGGCTTGAGAATAGGAAGAGGTAGCTAGTTAATAATAGCCAATCCTAGTGAAGCAATTTATCTTTTTGCTGTCTCCTATCTCCTTTGCCAGTCAACGCAACTGAATCTAAATCATTGCGTTTTCCTCCCTATTTTAACATTCTCTCTCTCCCCCCTCTCTCTCCCTCTCTCTCCCTCTCCCTCCCTCTCTCTCCCTCCCTCCCTCTCTCTCTCTCTCTCTCTCTCTCTATCTATCTATCTATCTATCTCTGACCATCTTTCTAGCATCTAGCCTTGAAGACAAAAGGCTTCTAGCAAAGACAAAACCTTGGTCCTCAGGTGTGCGATGTGCTCTGAATGAGAAATTTAGCAGATAGCAAACGCGAACTCGAGAGAGCGGTCAAACAGTCGAGTGGGGCCAGTCCCTGTCCGGCATGGTCCTTTAATTTGTGTTAGGCTTCCAACGGACCGTGGCTGAAGGACTTTAGCAAACGACTTCTACTGCTCCGTGAAATTGATATCATTCCTATACCACATTTCTCATCTATGCAGAATATACTGTTTAGGGATATCAAGAAGGATTAGGAACTCTCTAAAACACCGTTTCAGTAAAAAAAAAATTAGGAAAAAGTAAAGTTTAATACTGTCACATCAGGAATGATGTTTGAGGCTTATACATGTTATCTTATATTTTATATACTTACGTTTTAATTTGTACACATATATTAAGTTGCTTACGTTTCTTTTTTGAAGGAAGATTATATGTAAATGCCTATTAAATCAACTAATTTCGAAGAAATTTGCAATGCAATTGTAACTGATAGACTGTTCAGCATTACGCTTGGCATATTTGTTAACGAGCAATTTTGCTTTCCGAATGATCCGGCTCAAAACGGCAAACCGTTTCGGTTGAACAATTCTACTTGATCAGTCTTCATCGGTCTTGAAAGATATTTATCGAGGCATTTTCTAGTGTTTGAGGCATGATGAAGTCTAGATTCATTATTATTCACAGCCCGATCAAACTGTTCAAACAGATACCTAATGCAAACATTCAACGCCGAGACACGGATGTTTGAGGGTGAACAGTGCTGTTTTCACCTGGCCACAGAAACCCTAACCCCGACCCCACTGCTGAGTGCCATTACCAAACAGACCAAGAGGGGGAGTCACGTCACGTGCATGTGGGCGCGCGCGAGAGAGAGCGAGAGAGCGCGTGTTTGTGTGTGTGTGTGTGTGTGTGTGAAGGTGAAATAGAGAGACCCAGGTAGCGTTTCAATGACAATGCTTCCAATCCAGCATTAAATCCCGACAAAAATGGTACGGGATATTTATTGGCATGACGTTATGGCGTCTCTGTAAACTCCGGTTCTCTTCAGTAAACACCTATAAACGATTGGAGATGCGTACGTCTGTTTCCGAACACGCAGCCTCCTCCAAGCACGTTAGGAACTTCGTAGGAATATTTTTAAATACCCGTCTTTTTGCGAACTTGATGCGCACGTGAAATTTTATCCATTCTCTTAATTCTTGTCAGTTTTCAAAAGATAGCTTTGTACCTTCCACCAGCTGCGTTTGTGAGAGGTTTATTACTGAGGTGTATTGTTTGCAATATGACATGAGATATTAACAACACAGCCCACCAGCAGAGTATAGGAAGTGATTGTGCTTCAGCAACACAGCGTCCTGTATTCTATGGATAATAACAAATTGAAATAATCATAATAATTTAAAAAATAAATCAAGTGGTATTGTAATAGATTTACCAAAAAACAGAGAATATAAGATAAAAACGAGAAGAGAAAAAGGATAACACGGGTGGGGGGGACTCAAAAGTAGTTTTAAAGTGTTTCTCGCCGTGGACAAACTTTTTTTTTTAATTGCTTTATTTTGTGAGGACATCTGTTGAAGAGAGCGAATGATGTAATATAGATGTATATCATGGCCCTCGA
>SMGT01008022.1:83657-92529 GCA_004794575.1 Lanistes nyassanus
ACAGGCCTCCTTCCCAGAATGCAATTCTGGGGAGGCCAAGATGGCGTCCTGAGGGACCCCGCTGAAAGAATGCAGACTTGAGTCGAAATTCACCTTCGGTAACTTCGTTGTTGGGGCTCTCGCGCCTGGAAATTAGGAGACGGAAGATCCCGCAAGACAAAACGGGGAACTAATAGTGGCGCCAAGAGCAAGGGAGAGAATTTCATCGTCCCTGGGCCATATATAGCACCATATACTAAAGCGCAGTTTCTGCTGCCGGGGAAGAAAAAGAGGTCTAGCAAGAATAGCGCGCGGTGTGATGAAACGCAGTGCATCCTCTAGCTTTTCTATTCGGTTTGGAAGTGTCTATGCTCGCGAGAAAAATCGATGCCTGTAACGCTTAGAATCTGATTCTCAATCTCAAGACTGAGTGACGATCGAGATGGCTGGAACTGAGTTGCTCCCCTTTCTACTCTCTCTCTCTCTCTCTCTCGCTCCCTTCTTTTTCGCTCGCTCTTACTTGCTGTCCATTATTTCTGTTGCACAATAACCCAACGCTTCACGCCTTACGAATACAGACATTTTAAATGGAGGCGCCAGATCAGATTATTGAAAAGAACGAACTTGTCTGCCTTTGTGGGCCGCCCAAGTCCTTGTGGCTTCGTGTCAGTTGATTTCACTTGTTCTAAGGAGATAAGACAAAGCGATCCTTTTAAAAATGAACTCTGAAGGACAAACAGTCCTCCGCGTACACAGATAACAGGGCTGGACCTTGCTTTACTTTGATAGATTGTCAGCTTTGATAAAACGATAAATTTTGACGGGACACTTTTAAAGCGTATGCAATCATGAGTCTCCCTGTCTCCCATGGACTCTTTCTCTCTTTTCTCTCTCTCTCTCTCTCTCACACACAGACGTTGCTTTTCCATCCTTTGCTTTCCTTCTCTCCTCTCCCCCACCATCTTATTAATTTCACTCTAGGGAAAAGAAATTATGGTGTTTTAGCCCCTTTGCTTTCCCTGAGAGCAAATCCCCTTCTTGACTTTGTTTTCTTGTCAGTCTGAGCTAGCTGGCTAGTAAACGAAGACTAAGCTTGCTTGCTAGCCATTTCTGTCTAACCAGAAAAAAACGTGGTGTCGACCGACTCAGAAAACGCCTCCCAATAGGCATCCTAACCTTTGGCATTACATGTTACACCTTTTGATTGGTTGGTAGTTTCTGCTAGTTTCCCAGATTAAACGCAGCGCATTTCATCCCTAGGGAAAGCGGATGGCCGATCGAGTGGTTAGAACACTGACCTCCAAACCCGATGACGCAGGTTCGATACCCATGCGCCACAGCACACTTTCCCCAGTCGACCCAGCTGGGAATGGGTACCTGACCCATGCGTCAGCGAAGGCAAAGAAGCGAGGCAGAGAAAATGGGCGCCGCCCTCACGATTCTGGCTCACAGAAAAGTGGTCTCAAACACCCCCACTCCCATAAGACCTCAAAGGTCACGCAAAAACCTGTAGGCCCTACATGTACTTTTTTCCTTTCTGCGAAAATGCAATTTTTTTTACTACCACTTTCACGTGTGGAAATGATGGCTGTATACCCAACAGTTTATACCAAGTCTCACTTTACGCATCGCTAAATATATTGTACACACAAGGTAGATATACCAGTCCACAGTGAACGTTCAATGTATTCATTTATTCCCGTTTCCGTGTGTGTGTCCCTCTACTTTAAGCCTGGCGTTATGCATCACAACGTGGATCTCCAATAAACACACTGCTTCTCCGAAAAGATCCCCGTCTGAACTATTCTCATTGTACCCTAAAAGCAGAATTCTACTACATCACGCTGGTAGTGCCTGTTATTCTCTGCCTGACAGTTCTACAAAGAACATAAATGACTCTCCATCCACTGAAGTAACTGGATGAGCGATCAAGAATAGTGTTTCAAACAGTACACGTAAAGAAGATTTATAACATTCCACCTACTACAGTAATTCGCTGTGTGACATATCTTATATTGTGTTGCTGCTATGTGTTGTTTTAATGTTTTGTTATTTTGTTTTCCGTGTGATGTCCGTGCAAAGAGCCCATCCCATAAGAATGTATTCTTGCGCGTTACAAATCTTCAAATTAAATTAAATATGTAAAAAAAACATAATTAATATTGCAGCTAATGCCCGTAATTGTATCAGTCAAGTGCAGAAATGAACTTTAATAATATGAATACAAACGAACCCGAATAATATTACGATCAGCAGCCAGATTTCTTCAGACTAGCTTTCCATCCGAGGTTTCGACGTCATGTCAGTTTTGATCCACTAATGTATCACCATCGAAAGGAAGACGGTACTTTTCTCGAAATTATCCGACAACAAACGGATGTAAAATTACGCCGTCCTGATAGACCAGAACTTCTGCAGGTTTCTTAAGGAAGAAACTGACGTCTATCTCTCTTCGTTTCCGCTACTTCTTCCGGAGAAAGTTCGTAGGTTGATTTAGAAAGGTACAGAGGAAACTCGCCATGGTATTGTCGGTGCGTCAGCGAAAACAAAGTGCGAAATAAATTGAAATTTCTTTTATTAAAATGAAGCTTTTCGAACATATTTTAACAGTATAACTTGCCGCTGTCACTCTTTTATATATATATATATGTAAGCAGGACAGTAAATTGCAGGTAATAATATCCGAGATTTCGAGCATGTTTAAAATGTCTTTGTCGGCGTGCTGAAATGCTGGGTCTTCATTCATTTTTCAATAACTTTTTATCGCATGTGCTTTTATTTAGTGCAAAATATTTAACCTTGTAAAGGCATCGCGTTTGAATTTTTGTCTGGAGAGGAAACGAAACCGTTTCCTCTATATGCAGATTTTTTCACTATTCCTTTTGCATCTATAGAGAATGTACTCGGGTTACCTACCCCTTCTTTTTTCCCCCCAGCACCCTTCATCAGCTCTCCCCACCTTCCGTTGTCATGAGATGTGGACCGCTGCTGACTAGACGTTAAACAATAACCGTTTTGATTGACAGTGTTCTTACTGTTGTCAGGGTTAAGCAATAAACAATTTGATTGACAGTGTTCTTACTGTTGTCAGCGTTAGACAAAAAAACAGTTTGATTGACAGTGTTCTTACTGTTGTCAGCGTTAAACAATAAACAATTTGATTGACAGTGTTCTTACTGTCGTCAGCGTTAGACAAAAACAATTTGATCGACAGTCTCCTTATTGTTGTCAGCGTTAAGCAATAAACAATTTGATTGACAGTGTTCTTACTGTCGTCAGCGTTAGACAAAAACAATTTGATCGACAATGTCCTTATTGTTGTCAGCGTTAAGCAATAAACAATTTGATTGACAGTGTTCTTACTGTTGTCAGCGTTAAGCAATAAACAATCTGATTGACAGTGTCCTTATTGTTGTCAGCGTTAAGCAATAAACAATTTGATTGACAGTGTTCTTACTGTTGTCAGCGTTAAGCAATAAACAATTTGATTGACAGTGTCCTTACTGTTGTCAGCGTTAAGCAATAAACAATTTGATTGACAGTGTTCTTACTGTTGTCAGCTTTAGACAAAAAAACAATTTGATTGACAGTGTTCTTACTATTGTCAGCGTTAAGCAATAAACAATTTGACAGTGTTCTTATTGCTGTCAGCGTTAAGCAATAAACAATTTGATTGACAGTGTTCTTACTGTTGTCAGCGTTAAGCAATAAACAATTTGATCGACAGTGTTCTTACTGTTGTCAGATCTGTAGCAGTGGTTCTTGTTGCTACGACTGATGTTCCTTTGCCGCTGCTTTTTGCTTCCTTGCGCAATTCCAGAATATGTGTGTGTCTACTCGCTAGAGTGTATTTCGCGATATTCCAAGATAAACGCGTCTTCTCTTTCTTCACACACAGTGTTACTTCTGGAGCTGTATACATCGCTGCAGAACGTCTAAGCAGGGATTTGTACGGTGTATGAGCACAGTTCGAACGAGCGCTTCCGAGGTTTTGGCGAACCCTTCTGATTGGCGATTCAGATGAGGTCATCTGTAAGGACAACCGGACTGTACAGAAGCGGTAACGACCGCACCGATCGTCTGGCGTTAGCAGAAACAGCCGAAATGGGCTGATGAGAGCGGATTCTCGCCACATCACACCCACAGATCCATGCCACGGGACTTTGAAATCAAAACCCAACAAGGCGTGACAAACCAAATTGAAACTGGCCAGCCCTTTGCACCGTCGAATAAGCTTGCCACGTCAAAATGGAAATCAGGACGCTTCCCCCACCCCACTCCACCCCACCCCATTCCCCTGTTGGGTGCAAATGACAGCAGAGGCTGAACGCGTGTTTACTGAAGTCGAAGCTTCTTTTTTTTAAGTCAACCGTAAGGTCAGCGCGTAGGCTGATCTCTGGATCTATAATAGGAAAGTTTTAGAACTAGATGGGTGAGCAGATGTTTGGTTTCCAAGGAGACGGGCGTTCATTCGAATTCGCGGATTCCGTTAGTCTTTTTGTCAAGAAAAGCAGCTGACAGACTTACAGGGTTTGCTGCATACTCAGGGAGCCCCTTTGCAACTAAAGGTTAACTGTAGTGGAAAGTCCCTAGACGATTAAGAAATTTCGCTCATTTGGGAAAATTTGACTTCCAGGCAATTTTGCAAGCACCCAAAAGTTCAAGTGCCTCTTGACACAGACAGCTTCTCTAACCCCCAGCCTTACAGCCCTAAAACAATACATAATTTATTCATGTTTTAAAGAAAATCCGAAAAATGAAGGCAAAGGTATTTTATACTAATGTTTGTTTGTACTCATGTTTCAAAAGTAAATAAATGAACAAGGAAATTTTGTCGTATAATCTAATAAAAAGTTGCATTTCGGCTTTCAGAACCAATAAGAAAATTTAACAGATGTGAAATATGGCTGCAATATTTTATCATATACTATATTTATTGCGAATTTTAAAATTCTCCGATAGATGTTTGGATGCTGTGTATTTCGATAGATCGCCATCTTGAAATACGTGACAAAGGATAAGCTCTTAATTTAGTGTAGGTAAGACGTATTTAGAAGGAAAATATGGAAAGAGATATTAACAGCAAAGAGAATCCAGTATTACAATTTTTCCTTTTATGGTAATTTTAGATTTCGCTTCCGTATGCAACTGTAGGAGGCAACACAAAACCACCTGTTGATGCTAAGAAACAAAATCTGAACTTACTATTTCAGTTAATCGTGGAGTCGGGCAAAGCTGAAAGTTCGCGTATCTCCTCTTCATACGTATAAAGGTGAATTTTAACTATATACACAGGGCGAATGGGCCTTATGACCGCGTGCAAAACCAGATGTGCAAGCCACCCCATGCGTTGTGAATATGTTACTTATTTCGTTAATGTGGATTTCCGGTTGATTAGTATGTATTCTGGATTCCTGTTAGAATGTCTGAAAAGAAGTCTAGAAAAGTACCTCAGTTGTTCAAAAGTCTGTGTGCTTAATGTTTGAGAAATTCTGGATAAATTCTAAATGTTTAACATCTTAATGCAATACTTCACACAGCTAGTTGCCAGATAAAGTTCTACACAAACTTCTTTCACTTGGTAGACACCGCAGCTTGTCAGTTCCAAACTACAATGAGTGCACAATGGAAAAGTTCAAAAAAAAAAAGCTGTGACATTTCAGCAGCAGGAAGACCGTAAATTTTCAGCCTTTCGATGAAAAAAAATAGTTTTTTTTTAAAAAACGTGTCTTTCTCACATCAAACATTCTTTTTCGACCAGCGCCGTGTAGTTACCATGAAATCAGATTCTGCATCCAAAATCTTTTCTCTTCTGTTTCCGGCATAATCACTCAGCCCTCGACCAGTCCATTCTAAAAACAACCGGCTTGGAACCTGTAGCTCAAAACACTTAACATGGCCAGAGCTGTTCTAGTTAGAATGACCTTTGAAACTTGACATGCAGAGCTTTTTATTGGCCAGAGCGCATGCGTGCTCTGATTTTGTCAGTGCCAATTAGACAATGGGACTAATTAAGGCAAATCGAAATCGGTTATAACTGGATTAGTGTCTTGGCATTGGAAACACAGATGGTTATGATTTCCAGCAGAACCCAGATTGCTGCAGCGGCATCTTTCTCGGAGCTTTTTTTTAACGTCACAGTTAAATACATTTTATAATACAATTTATAGTACAACTTACAGTGCAATTTACAATATATACAGAGATAAGGTCATACAAATATCCAGTCGTACATGCATACTTTGTGTTTCAATTGCTTTCCTTGGCTTTGGTATCTATTATGCTGTAACGGAGAGAGGAGAGAGAGAGACAGGGAGAAAGAGAGAAAGACAGGGAGAGAGAGACACACACACAGGGAGAGAAAGGGAGGAGAGAATGGGAAAAGAATAGAAGCACAATAGCTACTCTACCAGTATGAAATAGGGCGACCACATCAGGTCACAATTGTTTACACTATTGGTTATTATGTGTTGGTATATGTCAACTTTATGCCTAAACTTAACAATGCTTACAAACCTGAATCATTAGTTTTCTATTTCTTCATTTGCATCTGTATATATAATATTTTGCTAGGAATATTAACAGGTCCAAAACAGCATTTGTATGTTATCTTGGATGCCAAACAGAATAAAGTTCTCCGAGAATCTTAAATTTGAGATATGTATGCATTTGTCTACAAAAGTTAGCTCCAGCTCTTCCAAACCTTTTTCACATACTGACGATGCCACATCAAGTGGTTTTTTCTTCTTTGATGTGACCTAAACAAAAATCCGCTCAGGACTTGTGACCATTCTTT
The DNA here is from genome assembly GCA_004794575.1 of Lanistes nyassanus. Lineage (NCBI taxonomy): Eukaryota > Metazoa > Mollusca > Gastropoda > Architaenioglossa > Ampullariidae > Lanistes > Lanistes nyassanus. The sequence continues at coordinate 90,433 of SMGT01008022.1, forward strand.
CTTAAGAATAGGAACCTAGTGGCAATATTCTATTTAGTAACCTGTATTGGAACCATTTCAATCTGTGGTTGTTTTATGACAATAAAGATTTTGTTCCAGTGAAGCTTGTTATCTACTCTAGCTTGTGACCCCCCCCCAACACCCCCCACCCCATGGGACTACCCCAATACCCACTATGACAGCTGGACAGCTTTATTTCCTCTGTTGATTACTTCCCATATAACTGGCTTTTGTTTCTTGGTGCCTGTAGTAATAACAATATTTGACATTTTACTTCGAAATTGCTTAATAGCTTTACTAAACCTGCAAACTGCAGGCCATTTGTTGCTATCTGTGGATATTTTGCCATCATCATCAAGCAGTTGTCTGATCTGATAAACACCCACATCTAACCTGTTTTTCAAATGTACAGTGTGTTTGCCAACAGTAATATTCACATCGAAAAACATTATGCATTGGAGTCATCAGTGGTTGAAGGTGCACAATGTCCATACAAATACTTCAAATGCTGTATCACATCTTGCCAACAGTGGTTGTGAAGTCTATTTATGAGGCTGATTGTGGTCTCTCCACCTACAGTGGGTAGCTTATTCAAGTCTGGATACATACAGATTACAGGATCTCCTATTGTAGACTGGCTAACAGTCTTCTCAGCCAGCTTTAATTACCATAAAAATAATTTTATGGTAGCCGCGCAGTTCTGCGCGTTGCCCATTTCTAGCTTTTCCTCGAAACTGTCGGAGCTTTTAAAAACACACAGTAAATTATAGTGATTTTATAGTGTTTTTCTGTGTGTCTTGTCTTCTATCTGGATTTTGCATGCACAGTCTGCCCATTATAGAGATCCACGATCACGAAACGCGCACGCACGCAGGCACGCCTGCAGACAAGCACGAATAAAACATTTCTGTGCGCCCGCTGAGTACCAGATACCACAGCCCGTGAAATAAACTTTCAAAAGATTTTGCCAGCGTTGCCCGTTGTTGTTTGGTTATTTTAGAGGAACAGTGCTTCCACCTCGCGGTGATTTCGCACTATAGGTGGATGGGGTCCTTTTACCAAGCTAGGCACTGAAAGAACCACCAGACTCATAGCTGCAGTAAGATGCCCAGTGCGGATAGGCACATTAATGTGCGGGGAAATGCTGAAATGGAATCTGCACAATGTTTAACTCTAGGAAATAATCCTTGGACACACCTGGATTCAAACCATCAACCTCCCGCACGCTAGTCCGTAGCGGTACCGACAACGATATCCAGCCCCACCCCAGGCTTTGGTCTTTCGGCGAACAAACAGTTTTATCCGCCCCCGCTGCGCCACACAGCCCTAGGAAGTTCTGACCCTTCGCCCGGAGGAGCCCAAAAAACACAGCCTTGCCTCTGGCCCCACTGCTTCCCCTCCGTTGCATTTCAACGGCAAGGCGCCCATTGCCCGACCCCTGTTCTGACCACTGAAGCCTTTGCGAAAAGCGTAACCTTTTCCAGCATCTCTCCCCAACATAGGCGACCTACGCAAGCACACATGCACGCACGCACACACGCACGCACATCTTCCTCTTCTTCCATCTCCTCCTCTACGAACTGATCAACAGCTACACGTCTGCGGAGCTGCGATCTGAAAGTATTCTTTTACAACATTCGCCAATCATCCCTCTACGCCTGGCCTGGCCTGATTACCCCAAGCCTGTGAAGCCATGGCTCCACTCTGGTCTCTTCCAATCAGGAGCTTTCTGTCGATATTCTCTGCCACGGCCTCTCCCCTCATCCCCCCTACCACCACCCCCACCCCTACCCACCCCACCCCATCCCACACACACATACGTACGCACGCACGATGGTGCATATAGCAGTTGTGTTTATTTCTTGCTGTCAATGCCTTATCAGGACTGGAATCTCGGTTCGTGTGGAGACATTCTAATAAACTGATGGCTTCAGTATCCCGCTAGTTATGTTTAGGTTTTATAACCCTGTTTCCGAAAGAACTGAGTGGTGTGTGCCTGTCTCCGCAGATGGTGAAGATTTCTTGCGGTCGCTGTTCACTTTGTCTCGCCATCTCTCCCTCCCATAGGATCCAACTTTCTTTCCCCCTCCCATCCCC
>SMGT01008022.1:92538-132892 GCA_004794575.1 Lanistes nyassanus
CCCCCTGCCCCCCCCCCCCCCCCCCCCCCGCAGTCCAGGACCCCTACCTGTTTTTTCTCTTATTGCCAATTTTTTTAATTATTATTTTTGTAATGGATGGCAAAGAGATAAGATGGATGTTTAGAACTGCAATTCATCTGTGTGATGTTTGCGCGAAAACTGCTGCAGGCATAAAACCGTGTAGCGTTTGCATTATCCAATAAACATGCCGCTACTCCCTACATGCCTCTGCACATCGTTCGGGCAGCGTGAGACAAACTTTTGCGCACAGCCGCCAACTTCTGCAATAACTTTTTCCCCTCCTCTCCCCCCTCCCTCTCTCTCTCTCTCTCTCTCTCTGCGCCATCATCTCTGCCATCACGTCTTTCGCTCGCATGGGCATCTTTTATTTCGGAGGAAAATCAATCATTGTGTGGATCGATGGGCCCCGGGTCCAGCCCGCACGTGCCTCGTTTCTGGAATTGGACCTTCTCCAGGATCTTCTGGTCTCGGTGTCCTGGGGAAGTGACTACCCCTGTGGCCAAACATGCAGACAAATCGTGCGGTTTGGGAACAAAAAAGATTTTTTATCCTCCCCCGCAGTCAGTCCTAATCTCCAGGCTACCTACTTTGCAGCTCCAAGCATTTTTTAATCCACCTAAATGATTTTTTTAAAAATATTTTAGAAGTGCAGAAATGTGATTAAGTGGCTACATATGCCACAGATCAGCATGCTGCATTTTTTTAACCATTCCATTTGTCTTTTTCTATGCTTTTCATATTCCTCCTTTCCCGGCTGACAAAAAATGAATTTGGAATCGTACAGTTGAAAAAAAACGAAAGAAAAATTGTTTCGAATTTACCAGTCGCCAGTCCCACACATTTCTTTGGTTCGTAGAAGCCGTTTGAACAGGAAAGCAGACGTCCGCATTATTTTTTCTGCCACTGAAGCCTCGACTGATGTGTTTTCTCGAAAGTCTGATGTCTCTCCTCTTCGTCGAGAAGACGCGAGGAAAACGCCTGTCCCGTCACCGGCCAGTTCATTTCATTGGGCACCCAGGCAGCCCTCTTCCGATGAGGTCTTGTGCAGGGGGCTGTAACAGCCTTCCCCTTTGCGTCCTCCCACCCACCCCTCCACCTTTGCTGGTCGTTCCTTCTCGGTTCGTGCCAGCGGTCTTCGATGCTCACAGAGCGTGCCTGAACATTGGAAAGTCGACAGGACAGACAGAAATTGGAACGACGTTCCCAGGCAGAGGGGGAGCGAAAGGCGGGGTTTTCCTGTCGGCCTAATCAGCAAGAGGCAGTACTTCAGAAGCAGCACGCTTCTGCACCGAAATAGGTTAATCTGAGTGAGCGGTGTGCCTCCAACATTGTGCCAGTCTTATTTGTCGGGCCAGCCGTGATTTCGTCCACATTCGCACTCCGATCCTAGCGCCATAAGCCCAGGGTGCGACGTCACGAGAGCTGCGGGCAGTCCGGTCAACAGCGTTTGGGAGGCACTGCAAGGGGTTTTGAGAAGGACCCATGGCAGTCCAGAACGAAGAAAAACATCCCGTGCAGAGCCTCACAGTCGCAGTCGACCGAACTGTCCGTAGAGAGAGCTCTCATGAAACGGAAACCAGAACTGTTGCTGAAAGCTGTCTGTGGAACAATGTCGAACCAAGGACGAAAATATCGAGTTATGTTTTAATTTTAATGATCTTTAAGCTACGTTTAGTTTACTCGAGCGCGCACTCAACTATTTATCCACAGCTATTCACAGATTCACATTTCAGAGAGTCACTCTAGCATGGAAATGTTTCCAGCTACTAAAATGGCAGGAAGTAAAATGTTATATGTACATACAATTGTCCCTATAACATTAAACTTGCGATCGTTGAAATATTCTACGAAACATTTGCCTTGTGTTGAAGTACTTCTGGTATTGTAGTCCTAAATGTCTTCTGGGAACGTAAAGGGCAAAGCGCCATTGCTTTTCAGAAGCCAGAAATTATAGACTGGCTATCCTCACAGAAGCCATGTTCAGAAACAGTCGATAGCTGTAATTAAAAAGGGACTATTTACCTTTCACCGACGCTCGCGTTTCATCATTTCAGAGAGTTCTTTCGCGAAATATCCTGAATGTCCCGTCAGAAGACATCTTCGCTCTCTGTCCGCCATTGTTGCACAAAAGAACAAATGCACTGGTCGGCCGGCTGCTCATGGAATGGACACGACTGCCTCCTGACATGCCAGTCTCTGGGTGCAGTCATACTACTGCATCGAAACACTGCTGGCTTGCTGCTTGAAAATTAAGTCCAGTGTCCAGAGTGCAGTCGGTACACGCGTTTGCACGCCGATACACGCACGCCCACGCACCCTCCTTTGACACAGTCATGCACACACGCACGCATGCGCTCTCTCCCACGTACACATATCTATATATGCGCATATCCATAATTCATATATTTCCCCGCACATATAGAGTAGGTGATAGGGTAACGACTGTTTTATGGCTTATGACCAGTATTTGTGCGTGTTAAGCAGTGAATAGACGAGGGAAGGAAGAAAAGGGGGCAGGAAACAGAGAAAAAAGAAATAAACATTTACACCAATTATGACTAAAGGCATTTTTTAAAATTCACAATTGTTCTAATCCGTGTTTTATGCAACATCTAGCTAGGTAGGCAAAGGTACTCTTTGAAAGGGTTTATATTTCAATGGAACTATTTTTTTTTTCATCTGAAACATAGCATTTGTGCTTTTCGTCTGTTTATCTAAATCTAATGGTTTCACTTTTTTTCTTGCACCGAAACTGAGTTACCTGTGTCCGCTCCTCTCTGGGTACGCCTTCTCCAGCGTGCTTCTCTACAGCTGCCCTTTCGTCCCAAGGTTCAGATCCTCTGGGGGGTCTGCCAGAAGCGATTTGTTTGCGTGCCTAATCCGCGCTAATCAGACGTAGGTCGATGGACATGAATTCTGACCTGTGTCAAGGCGGTTTTATCCACTCTCACATATTGGATATCGGACGCTGGATAGGCGCCTGCGGCAAGACACGCGAGGCTCGCATACAGCTATCGTGTCATCGCTTGCCTCGCCAGTCCTCGTTGTGTGTCAGATAGCCAGGACGTTATCTGCTACAAAACCAGCACCACCCGCTTTGCTCTTGTCCTTACGGACATCGCCTTCATTCACCGTGGCTCCCTGAGAAACGGGCATTGGAGAAATCTGGCTGTGGGTATCCAGGGCATGGTCACTGTAAAGCAAACAGTTTGATCTGCATGAACATTGGAATTCAAGAAGACTAAAAAGTCATCTAAAACATTTGCAAGTAGGCACCAAGGATAATGAAGTTAGTTTTCTGCACAAATCTTTCGGTTTAAAAAAACTTTTAGGTTATATGCTGCTCTCTTTTCGTTCCCTGCTGCATTTTTATTTAATTTTTCTCTTGCTGCTTCTTCATTCGAACTTTTTTATTTTTATTATTTTAAAAGTAGTTGCATAGATTGTTTATCTGTTCTCTCCGCTATATTTAACAGCTGTCATTCTCAGCTATTGCTGCATCTTAGTACTCTTTATCTGGCACTGACACCTGGTCCACATGAGGGTTGTACTGAATATTCAGTTCGTATTCGGTCTATGTAAGTGCTGAATATTCGCCTTCGGTTGAATAGTTAAAACTTGGTGTTCAGTACAGCTTAGTGTGAATGGTACGTAATAATATTAAAGATAAAAGTAGTAATAATATAAGGCACAACACTGTTATTTTATTGTTTTATTTACCGCTATAGCTTCACTTTCATGGGGGGGGGGGGTGGCAGGCAGGTTTGGAGACATTCCTGATGCACGTAAAGGTTGTGTGTGCTTACTTGATGGATGAAGAATGTGCATTGTGTGTGTCTGTACCGACAGATCATGCAGTTATATATGTTCAAAACACACGTCGGAGGTGACCTCTGGGTGGCCCGCGGCGCAGCGGTAACGTGTCCTTGCCACCGCTACAGAGTGTCGTACGTTCGGATCCCTTGCAAATATGTTCAGATCTCTGTTATGTGGCACCGGCTTACAGGGTTAGCATTCATAAAGTTTTTTTCTTTCTCCGCTTTTCCGGATGCTCCAGTTTGCTCCCCTTTTACTCTCCCCTTAGTATCTTTTATCCTCCTGTTCGCTCCTACTCCTGTCACAGGATCACCTCGGTTACTGGCTGGACCTTACAGAAATCAACAACCAATCACAGCGTCTGACCATAGCTGCTGGTCGCATCAAAAATTGTAAGACTTCTGAAGGTGACCAACAACTAATGTGTAATGGGGGACACACCAGCAAAAATAAATTCCCTAATGTGTATGCTAACTTACAAAAAATAAGATTTTAGGTTCGGGCGGAGGTTTGTACTCACCATACACAGATTCTCTCCCCTTTTTCCCCAACTACAAAAGAAATTCGACTCGGGGAGAAACAACACAAAGACAGAATTTATTTCAGGCAATTAATTAATAATAGACCTAAATCTCTTTCCCTGCTCCAACACGTCTGATCCTACCAAATCTACTGGCCGTACCACCAAACCAACTCACACTAGTCATCTGACGAGGTCGCAGCACGTTAAGGAGGTAAGAGGGGAAAGGCAGAAAAGCAACACGCAAAAGAAAAGGAATGAGAAAGAGGAAAAAAGAAATGAGAAAAAAACGGAATGGGAAAAGGCAGAATGAAAAAAAACGGAGAAAAGACTGTGGCCTGAATATTGTACCAAAAACATGTATACACCTCCAGGATGTAAATATACTACAGACTATGGCAGCCTGAATACATTATAAGTCCCAAAATACTACACACTGGTTACCTGAATACATATGTCGCAAAATACTACACACTATGACAACCTGAATACATTATAGGTTGCAAGATACTACGCACTATCACAACCTGATTACATCATGGATCGCAATATACTAAACAATATGGCAATTTGAATACATTATAGGTCGCAAACCAGTATGACTTTAAACTAGCATCAACTGGAATTAAAATCTCGCTGGTCGAAACCACGTTAATTACAAGCGTTACCAAATACAAGACACCCTACTGCGCAACACTGCAGGCCGAACAATTCAAACTACATTCTGCAATTCAATTCATCTGATAAACCATTTGCCCAGTCAAGATACACAGTGTAAAGTCACAAATCACCTGGTGGCTGACCACGGGCGGCCATATTGCTATCACCTTAACCGACTTTCAAAACCATCGTTCATCCACTTGGTTCACAGGATTTACACTAAGCTGGCTAACAGCAAGCTAGCTTACAAGACCGAAAGTTTACATAAAGGTTTTATATCTTGTGCAACAAGACCACCAGGAGCACCAGTGTGAGTGTGGCACCACAGACGAAAAACGAGGTTGGTTGGTTGGTTGGTTGGTTGGTTGGTTGGTTGGTTGGTTGGTTGGTTGGTTGGTTGGTTGGTTGGTTGGTTGGTTGGTTGGTTGGTTGGTTGGTTGGTTGGTTGGTTGGAACAGTGCTTCCACCTCGAGGTGATTTCGCACTATGGGGGATGGGGTCCTGTTACTAAGCTCTTCCCTGAAAGAACCACCAGACTGATAGCTGCAGTAAGAGGTTTGAGGTTGAGTCCTGTTGGTGCCGTGGTGCCAAAATAGGTAATGAAGTAGGACTCGTCAATGGAATCGCCCTTCATTTTCCAGACACCACAGGAAATGTTAATACAATCTAATATGTATAGTTTTGTTCCCTGACGTGTCTGTGCATATCTTGGGGATCTTTTTCCTTTTATTATGAAAAACAAGAGACAGGCTAAATTAGTCATAGAGGGACTACTTACTTTTCAACATCCATTAGCTGCATCCTGGCATGTTTTTCCTTTGGCTGAAACTTCTCTAGGGGAGAGAACTTCCACTAACACAGCAGACAATACTATCTATTGGTAGACCCCGTATACAGGGTTACAATGCAATACAGATTAACTTATTGATTTCAATAAATAAGTTCTCTGACACCGGAAGAATGGTAGAGTTGTTTTATTCTGCATTAAACTCAATTTATGTTGTAACATATGCGTACCGAACCAAAACTTTCTCGCCTACATCCCGTGAGTCGTGCGACTTCGCGAGAACACAGAAGCTGAAAAGCAAGATCAAAGCGGAGTGACCTTTGTCGCGTGAAACTTTGTTTCGAAGTTTACAACAGGATTTTAAAAGAAATTAGTTACAAACTGTGTGAAAGTTTACAGATTTATCTTTCTTTGTCTTCATCAAATTCCTTTAAAACAGTCCGTTTTTACTGTTGAACCAGAGATTATCTCGACATTTTATCTCGTAAAACGTTATTCTCAAACCCCGAAAAATGTGTTACAAAAAAGGCAGACAGTGTGTGATGATCTGCTTTGCTTACGTCTCTTTTAAATCCGTTTAGTTTACAGTGTTTTAAATCCTAAATAACGGAGCAGGTGTGTGCAGTTTTTTAATCATTCGTGCGTTAGCTGAGGTTCTTTCGAGGACTTTGAAAATGTTTCGACTGTAGACAACATAGATCTATGGTTATGTAAAGCACATGTCTTCTGAAACCATTGCGTTTTTAATTCTGGGACATTGCTTTCGTCAAGCTAGCAATATATACGTTTGCCAAAATGCACACGCACGCACACAAACATGCACAGAAAGAACGAAAGTGAGAGAGAGGTGGGGGAGAGAGGTCATGCACACCCATAATAATATTCCCTTAGGGGGGCAAGCATACCTGACCGTCACTTCGTAACACATGCGGGTGGCCTCACTTCTCTCACCAGTCGGCCGAACCCCTTGTTTCCACAGGACTGTGCGGAACAAAATGTTCGCAAGCACACGCTAAGAGGCACCGGGGCCAGAAAACGATGGAAAATGTCAAGGCAGCTCCTGGGAGGCTGGCCTCATCTATTTACACATTCATTCTCCCGCACTGCTGACCTCAGGGGACCCAGGGCTGGCAGCAGCAGTCTAGGGCTACTGTCATGGCGGCCTAAATACGCGAGGTGGACGATCTGGAAAAAGCCCCTGTTTCTCTTTCCGTCCCTCCCTCCCCGAAACGTCGCGGTGTGTGCGTTTCATCGCCTTATATTTCTGCACAAACCCACGGACGGCGTGTACACAGCCCTCTGTGTACACTGTGACCCCGTGGTTTCACACAACTGCTGGCTGCAGAGACATCTAGCGGAGGGATCAGGAAGAGATTGCCATGGACCTGAGCTACACCACTAAAGTGAAATTGCTTTTGGGAGTTTATATATATATATATTTACGCATATATTCCTCATGGAGGTAGCAGACAAATCCAATAATTTCTGTGTGTCTCGTTTGACAGAGACAAACAGATTTTACGAACTACCCCCAAAAAGCCCCCTTTTTGTCCACAGGAGGTTGTTGTTTATCGATTCGAGGAAGGATGTAGAAAATTGACTAAATGAAAGTGGTGCTGTAAGGGTTCTTAGATTTTAGGAGGCAATTCTCTCTGATATTTGGCATATTTCTTCCCATAAAGATGAAAGATAAAACATTGGTAATAACGTTATCGCAAGCTATTTTCCAATCATCTCCTGCTCTTTGTGCATTGAACTGATTTCTGTCGAGATTTCTATAAATAGCTCGAAACTGCTTAAATGCACGCCGGCGTACCTGCACTCAGTATCTAAGTCTGTAAACCCTGCCCTACCATTAAGCCGATGCTATGCCCCTTCTTCTATGTTCCTATGCAAGAGGATGCCAGCTCTGCTGCAGTGTGAGTTATGCATGTGTTTGGCTATTCTGTTTAGTAATGTTGACTGCACTGTAATGCAAAAGGATCCGGCTGTTCTGCAGGGTAACTATGAAAGAGATACTGGATACTCCTCAGCGTACTGACAACTGTTCTGTAACTCATCAGTACATAACGAGTCTTACGATCCTCTGTTGCAGTCACAACTCGTGCAACAGGGTTCTGGCTTTCCTCCAACAGTGCTGGCTTTAGGCCAATGAATCCAAAGGTACGCCTCCACATTTCACAAGGATGAAGTCCAAAAACTGTGCAGTCCCCTCGGAGTATTTTTCAGTTTGAAAGATATCATGGGTGGATACATTTCGGTCCTGCACATATTGGTTTTCTGCGAAGCTCCCAGCTCATTGGGCTTTGAAATAAAAATTGTTCTGCTACATAAGCTCGAGACAAATGTCATGAAAGGCCACGTGTACAAATAATACAGCCTCAGGGCTGCCTGTGTTTTTATTATCCGAAAACGAAAGTAATAAACGAAAAGAAGACAACGATAAAGAACAGGAATTCGCTATTAGAATGTCAGCGTTTTAAGCTTCTGTGGCTTCAGCAAGCAGCAGCGTTCTTAGTTCGAACCACATTGCCTGCCTCGATCGTGACCACCGTTCGGTCACTGTGCAGGAGAACGTCTCCGTGGACGCCGGGTGCCAGTCACGTGGTCCTCAGCCTACGACAGTGGCGCCGCGCAGCGAGTTATTACAAGCTCCCTCGACCCCTTCCCATACCCACTAATGCGTGCGCCGCTTGCAGTAGGTTCCTGCTGTCCGACTTGAACGGACGGACGTACCCCACCGGAGCAGCTTCCTGATGCAGCCGAATTGCCGTCAGGCCCCTGCTATATGATTGGTTGAAACGAAGGCAATCAGGCTGCATTCTTTTCTGTCTACGTGAGTGAGTGATTTTTTTTTCTGCTGGTGGGGTGCGGGTGAGGTGAACAACTTTTGCCTCATGGGGACTGCGCATGTCGTGGCAGTGCGAAAAGTCGCGTGGGTCAACTGTGGTTGGCTCCTCATAACTGTTGCCTTGCGTGTTGTTTGGCCAACGACTAGTTTCTAAGGTTGGCGACAGAATAGGGCGCCTTTTTACATGACAAGTCTTTGACGGGGAAAGCGGCAAGCTGTTGGGGATGTTTCAACGTACTCTGGACGTTAAGGCTGGGACACACGACTCATTTCACTTGTGCGTTTGACATGGACGGTCAGACAAATGTCAAACGGGACCGCTCACTGGCTGGAGAGAGGGAGTTTTTGTTTGGCGCTGTCCTGGGGGGCTGAACAACGAAAAGGGATCAAACGAAAAATTCGTCCTAGGCTGTTTGTCAACAGAGGTACAGATGACAGCTGAATTCGTTAACATATTTCATTCCAGACAGCTGTTTGGTTTTAATCTCATTCCTGACTATAAGCCTTCTGCAGGCACTTGCTGCAAAGCCTTTTGGCTCCACCACTCACCCACCCACCATCCCACAGCGAACCAAAAAGTTTACAAAAGACACTGCGAACCGTCTACAATAATAACATGTTTGTGGAGTTTAGGTCCTTACTAGTGTTCTTAGGTAAAGACTAGCTAGTTGTATATAGCATTCGTGTAGTTCAGGTCGTTAGTAGTACGCTTGTGGTACTGCGGAAGTTCAGTCATCATTAAGCGACCTCTGGCTAGAGTTTAAAGTTTACAGCACATGAGATCTGGTTTTTATTATTTAAATACAGACAGTGTTTACCGTGTTCATGTTTAATCTGTAATTGGAGTTTGAGAATTGTGTATATTTTACACACACACGCACACACATGGCTGTTTGGTTACTTCTGACATTGACTAACTTCATGCAGTGTGTAACAATCATTACATAGCGTAATCCACAGAACAAGTGAGATACAAGAAGGAACGCGCCAAGGGTGTATCATGGAGACGCAAAAGAATACTTGACCCACAGATGGTGATGCTTGTCGGCGACAACACGCACACTGGGTAGACGATCGAGGGGTCCCTACACTGAGGACTTCATTACCCTCAGCTGCCCACCCGTCCATGCCGAGGCTGACAGCGATGGACAAAGGGACACCGGCACTTGTCCTTGGATGTAGGGAGGCGTGTGAAACCAGTCCTGGGCGCCAGTGGTACAAGGTGACAAGACTGGGAGCTGGGAGGATCGCACTGTGTACTCCCCACGTTTGGTCAGGGTCTCGGGCTGCCAGACAGGATCGATGTCAACAAAATAACCTTGAATACCATCGTCTTGTCACTCCCCGTCGCCTGACTTCGTGGGAAGGGAGTAACAAAGAGGAAGGAGGAGAGAGGGGCTATACGTAAAAAAAAAAGCTCTCCCGACACTCCAGCATAACCTGTAATTATTTCAGAATGCTTCCTCAGAACTACAGACAAAACATTTCTTGACTGATAGATCAGGGTTTCTGAATGTTGTTTACTTTTTATTTCTGTCTCCGGCGCCTTTTTATCTGTCCATTTCTTTCTGCCGCTCACGTTTTTTTCCTCTCTCCACCGGTCTCCAGCTCCTCTCCCCCACCTCCTTCGTTGTTCCCCCCCCCCCCAAAAAAAAACTCCGCTCTTGCCTGTTTTCTTTCCCTTCTGATCTGTGCCATCCTTAACTGTTTCTCTTTCTCTCACCATCAGGTCTTCTCCCTGTCTCGTTTGTCCGTCTTTGTTTGAGAGTGTTGTGCCTCTCTCTCTCTCTCTCTCGCTTGTCTGTATGTAATAATTTTTATTGTTTCTGACAAACGGTTCACAAAACTCGTCGTCGTCGTCATAATCGTCGTCGTCGTCGTCATCATCATCATCATCGATCATCTTTCTACATCACTGTCGTCTTTAGTTATTTCTGAATTGATAAACAAAGTAAGCCATTGGCGAACACAAAAGAGACTGGCCCTGACCGTACGCAGCACTCAGTTTTGTCACTGCCAGCCGTCTGGACCAACGGAAGGTAAACGGAAAGGAACAAAAGCCGAGGATGAGGCAGAGTTAGGTCTGTGCGACGACACGACCGAAGGATGAAGGTCCAGTCAGATCCTGTCTTATTTCTGACGCCACAGAAGCAAACAGCGGCACGAGAGGCATTTGTCATCCCATGATGAGGCACAGAGGGGCGGGGAGGCTTGGAACCTCGTCGCCCTTCTTGTCCCACGCGGACGCATGTGGCCTGGCAGCGGGGCTGAGCGCATGTGGCCTGCGCAAGAATCTGTCTTAATCCCCTGATTGGCACGCGCTGGCTAATGACCTCAGGACATACCAGCTTCCTTTTTTGTACGCAAGGTGGAGGAAGGCTGGTTGGGAGGCGCGTGGGGGGGGGAAGGCGTCCAAAACACTAACCCAATTATATGCCAAGCTGTTTCTGGGTGGGATGTCCCAGCATGCAACGCAATGTCGCGCGATATTTAAAACTTTTCGACTAATGTTTTTAACATACTTTTTTAGACTCTTGGCTGAAACCGCGCCATGTTCTAGAATGCGTTTGTAGGAGAGGAGGATGGGAGGGGTATTCAGAAGAAAAGGAAGCGACAGTCTGACGTAAGCTGACAGAGCTTAAGTCTGGCATCAAGTCGTGGATGCCACTTCTAACGCTGCGGTGCGTCGCCTCTTAATGGGACTAGCAAGACGAAAAGGACTTTGGCAACAGACCTGAAGCAGCTTAAGAGTTCTCATTGGGCGAAAAGATTGCGCGTGCAGAGATCACACCTGTTCAGGTGAAGTTACTTTAAAATGGTCCCCTGAGCGGGTGGTGAAAGTTACAGATTCTCTCTGTTTACAGTTTGAAAGCGTGGGTCGTCTGAAGCTGACCTTTGCTAGCTACATGTCAAAAAGCTGGTCAGACTATCAGTTTGGGCTATTCTCGTCTCGTATATAATCATGTTCCCGTGATGCTGCGGAACACCACTGACACTAAATATATCCTGGGTCAGGTTGCATGAACGTTCTTATAGACTAACCATAGGTTAAGACCTACGTAAAATATACAGGTCAGACGAGCGTTACGACCGCTCTTGAGACCAAAAGGGCAGATCCGATCGCCCATGTAACACAGCCCATGTAACACTACCCATGTAACAGCCCATGTAACACTACCCATGTAACACAGACCATTAACACTACCCATGTAACAGCCCATGTAACACAGCCCATGTAACACAGCCCATGTAACACTACCCATGTAACACAGCCCATGTAACACTACCCATGTAACAGCCCATGTAACACAGCCCATGTAACACTACCCATGTAACACAGCCCATGTAACAGCCCATGTAACAGCCCATGTAACAGCCCATGTAACACAGCCCGCGTACCTAGAAGTCCCACCTACTTCAGCTAAAGTCTCAGCGAACCTGTCGTGCCGCAGTCTGTCACAGTAGAAAGACTGCAAAGTTAGAAGAGGAAATAAAACCCAGAAAAATTCTAACCGTCTCCGAAGCACATCGCAAGCAAATTTCCTTGCAACGGTGATCATCCGCTGCCCAAAAAGTGTCTATACGAGGAGGGGAAACATGCTAATGTCGTGAAGAACTTTGGCATTACCTGTCTTCCTGGTTGCCCAGACGCTCATTCCTGGGCAAGGATCTTCGTTTTCCTAACACCATGGTGATGCACTTTTCAGTCACATTTCACATTCCACTCGATGTGTGCTTCGTCAGTCCAATTCTACGCTGAAGATCGCATAACCTGCATAGTCAGTGCACGCGTGGTGGAGTCAGACATGATTAAGTACGATGGAGAATTCGCGCTCTGAAAGAGATTGTGGAACCTGATGCAGGGAATGTTAACAGATATTTCCGGCCATACAGAATTTTCATCAAAGATGAGAGAGCTGTTGGGGTTGTTTTTTTTTTTGTTTTGTTTTTTTGTTTTTTTTGGGGGGGGGATATACTTGATTCGAATGTGTTATTAAATTGTGCACATGGCTTTTGTCATGAGCCAAAAGCGTTTAGGCACGCACGTTTCGAGTCGAAGAGTTGGCAGGGAATGTGTGCGAAGCATGTCCACTATGGGTGTTCAGATTATCACAATTTCTTGGAGACAGAAACATAAACACGACCAGAAACATAAACACGACCTCTCCTTTCTTAGTCACCCAAAAAGAGACTTTAACCCACAAACAATTTTTTTAGAAGCTCAGCACGTGCACACAATTTATTTTCCCAAAGAGAAATTGCTTTCTTTTCTGTTAACGCCATTAAAACGCCTTTCACCGTGTCATCGAGTCAGCGAAGACCACGTTGCCCCGATGGCTGAAATGGCGTGAGTTGGTAACCTTCAAAAACCTCAGGCTTGCAAAAGGAAATCCTAACAACACTGGTGGGGTGGGGCGGGGGGGGGAAGACTTTTACATTACAGGCATGTCACCAGATCTCTAGCCCTTCCAGAAAATGCCCTTCACGAACAATGCAGTTGATGAAGAAAGCTGGAGAAGAGAGCTGACTAAAAAATAAGAAAACAGCCAGAAGTGCTAAAAATCTGACATTTGACAACTCTCAGACAGCTTAAAAAAGCGGCTAAAAGAACACGTGGACAGACCCAAAATATTAGGGGATTTTTTTTACGTGTGTCTCTCAGTCCGTTGGACCATCTGTCTGTAAATTTCCGCTGCTTTGTGGCGCTGCTGTATTCTCGACACATGTCTATAGTTCTAGCAGTCTTTAGTGTATTTCTGAAATGACCACGCATGAATTATTCTCCAAAGTTTTATTTTTCCAGGAATGTTTTAACTGCAGAACTCTCCTGTAGAAAACATGAATCCTTAATGGGAGGAAGACGAAAGAACACCTTTAGAAGCTAAAGAATCCTCAAAGTTTCTTTTTAGTTTCTCTCCATTAAAAGTTCTCCGACGTTTGTGGGCATTTCCGACACAAGCGTCTGCGCAGATATACTGCTCAAAAGAACTGAAAGACCAGCTGCACTATAGAAGAGGGGGGATCATGTAGGTGTGGAATTTGCAAGAACACATATCCGACCTCGTACATTTGGGTGCATCCTGTTTGACGCTGCAGCAGCGAACGTCACTGTGGGTGGAA
This sequence comes from Lanistes nyassanus, assembly GCA_004794575.1. Lineage (NCBI taxonomy): Eukaryota > Metazoa > Mollusca > Gastropoda > Architaenioglossa > Ampullariidae > Lanistes > Lanistes nyassanus. The sequence goes on from SMGT01008022.1 coordinate 106,315, forward strand.
ATGCAGCCAAACACGTGTACCCACGCAAGACGCCAGATAATGTGCGCATCACACCCGTGCAGATGACGAAGGAAACCTGAAGGGGTGAAAGCCAGCGAAGCACGTGCTGAGGGACTAGTGGGGATTTACGAACGCGTTCGACAGTCTGTAACCATGCCTCCAAGGCGACGACTCGGTGATGCTGATCGCAGCAGGGCGATTGGGTGGCTGCAGGAGCCATCAGCGTCCGCGAAGTTAGTCGCCGATTGGAAGCATTCCATTCAGTCATTGCGACATTGTGAGACGCTACATTCAGACAGGAAGTGTCAGCCAACACAAATGATCGGGACGGGCCACGATCGACGTTCAGACAAAATGGAAAGTTTGTGGTTCTGTCGGCTTTACAAGGCAAAACATTTATTACCAACCAGGTGCCTGCGCCTGCAGCATGTTACTGTAGAATTCTTAAACGGTAGTGTTACGTTTTGATAAATTTATTGCCCAAGACGAAATCGAGTAAGGTTATGTCATAAGATACGCTCGGGCCAAAGTTAATGTTACGAAATAATGAATGTTCAGGACGAGGTTAATGTTAGTTAATGTTAGTCGTAACAGATGGCATGAACCAGGTCAATTCGTTAAAAAGTCATGACAAGCGTTTTAAGACAAAGCTAGATTAATATTGAATGGCTTTCACAGTTTCCAGTTTGAAGGCACTAGCCCATGCTACTAATTTTATTACACACGCCCGTTCTTGCTGTTTTTAAATTCTCTTTTACCTAGCCCACATTGACGCATCTTAACGTCCACCCACGAGTCTCGAGCTCGCTGTCTGCGTGCGTGCATGCGTTAGTATGTGAATTGACAGGGTAACAGCAATTATTACAGTCTTTGATGCTTTAGGAAAGACTTCTGTTGTATGGGGAGGGAGGCGTGCGTGCATGCGGGCGAGAGTGTGTGTGTGTGTGTGTTTTACGACTGGACATAAATCTTTGACGAAATATTAGCCAATACAACTCAGCACTCTTACAACACCGGATCACGTTTGATGGGCATGGTATCGTGCTGTTGGCGGCGGACTTTGATCAAGGGTTTATTTTGAACCTGTTTTCGTTGCTTAATCCGTTACTACGCCACGGATAGAAGCAGACATTTTCTGAGATTCCACTCCTCACTCCATCCCACAACCTCTTTAACAGCAATAGTCATTGCAAACTTTCACACAAGCACGGGCACTTATGTACGCAAAAGGCGCACCCCCCTCCCACCACCACCACCACCACACCAGCAACAACAGCGACGCCTAGAACAACCGACAGGGGGACAGTGACGTCAGACCGGCGATCTACAGCACAGCCTCTCGCTGCAAAAATTCATCACTGCAGCTCCGTCATGTGTCTGACAGGCATGCTATTACTTGGCGAATGGGACTGGATAATCGACAATGCCGCTCTCTCGTGCGTGCAAGCGAGCTGGGAAGGTAATCGCCCGTACTTAGAGGTCTTGGAGTTGCCTGGCTGCGGCCCGGCTGTGGCCCAGCTGTGGCCCGGACCGCTTCCATCCAGCAGGCAAGGACTGAGCTTGCACGGGTGCCGATCGAAACGAGGGCAAAGCCCTTGCCAAACCTTGGCTACGATGAAATGAACGATTAGAAAATACCAAGCATTCGACAGTTTTTCTCTCCCCTCTACCTCCCAAATTTTACGGAAGAGACGTCATAACGATTTTGATTAGAACATTTTTTACTTCCAGGAGGAGAGAAAAATAAATCAAAGGTACGGTGAACTCAGAACTGACACAATGACCCGACTATCGATATCGATGCTTGATCCCCCAACATCACCCCTAAACGGTCAGACTGACCCGTCAGGTACGCGTTCAGACTCTCACTTCAAGTTTTGAGAGGGGGTGGGGGGCAACGTTATCGAATGTAAAAGGTTTCCTTTAGTGTGTGTCACACGCATAATCTCCAAGCTGTGGCCTTCCAATGCACCTACATCGTGCGACAAATCGGCTTCGACGCACAATGTACATACCTGTTCTTGTCTTTGCGTGGAGGCAAGTTGGGGGGGGGTTAAGGGGGGTGCATGCTTGAATGTGTTCGCGTGTCTTGGAGGGTGGTGGGGGATGGGGCGAGAGTTCTAACTTTGTTTGCGTCTGCGTTGGACATGTGTATTCAAGTTTCCTTCTTTAAATGCCGCCAGCCGCACTTGTTATTCTGACGTCGAAAGAACTTTGCATTTCGTCTCCTAATAAGGTGCGCGGCGAGTTTGCGCGGCACGTGACCTTTTCAAAGCTCACGGTGGGCAATTCTTTTCGCCGGATTCCAGCCGCAGGAAAGTACAGGTTGTCTGGCAGTGAAATATGGCGCTAGAAGAAAATCTCTACTTGGCGAAGATTTAGGGGACTGTATTTTGGCAGCTGTGTTATCTCTGATTGGCACACTTTGTCGGGCGGAAGAGGAGGCGTGAACAGGAAAATCAATCGCCCACAAACGACCCTCACACGCTGGCGCGCGGAGGAATTTCGGGGTTCCAAATGAGCATCGGGAACTCTTTGGCGATGCGGAGGTGCCGACCCGACAGCCGCGAGGCGACTTTGCTGAGCGAAAAGCAAGTGGTTTAACGTTCGGTCTGTTCTTGAGAGACCTCGTCTTCTGGTTGATGACGCAGTCAGAAAGTTCTCGTCCTGAATATTGCCGGGACGATTTTATGACCGTCTTCCACTTGCGATTGTCTCTCTCGGATGACCAGTTGCCTTACTTTGATTCTTTTTTTGTTGGTTTTTTTTTTTGTCGATCTGTCAATACCGGCTAGTCATTCACGACTTTCACGACTTGTACGCAAGGGGTGCCCAAAATTTACAGGAGACAGGAAGAGAGAGAACTGCGTATTAAACACCGTAAATTAGTACACTCACGCTCTGAAGGTTTAAAGACAGCACTAGTGTCTACGCTACTGAGGACTGGTGTCGTTTGTCCAAGTGCCGAGCTTATGAAACAGCGACAGGACCAGGAATTACAATAGCAGCCTGAAGAAAGCTTGTTTCCATAGAAGCACACACGTCTTATTGAATAAACAAAAAAGACTTTAACCACCTAAAGAAATGAGCCCAAGTCGAGTACTTTACACAAGACTTGTGAGCAAAAAGGAGAATCCCACCTTAGGTCAAAAGGCGGCACCATATTTCCAAGTCTGCAAATTCACAGAGGACGTTTGGTTTACAACAAGAGCTCGCAGCCATGACATTATTTACGTGCTGCTTGACAGTAGGGCGGTCTACCCCATCTTTATCACCTTGATTTATTAGACTGTTGAGTTTACTGTCCATCCTGAATTCAGTGCATTGAATTCTAATGTTGAGTATGACCCGGGGGGAAAAAACTGTGCGGGGGTTGGGGGAGGGAGCAATGCTCGCACCACAAGACGAGGAAATCGTTACAGGCTAGCTGCGGTCATAAGGCGGGATCAATCTCAAATTCTTCCTGGAGGAGGCTGACATTGTTTCTTCCCATCCAAACCTTTCGAAATTTATATGATCATGCGCAGTGACGATAATGAGCAGGAAGTGCAGCGAAAAACAGCGTGAAGACATCCGCCTCCAGGCGACATACTCCGACCAATGATCTGGTTATATTTCGCTGCATTTATCAGAGCAGTTTCTTCAGAACATGGACCCGTGCACAATACCAGAGTCGCTTTCTCCCACCTGACAAACTGAAACTTGGCCGGCGCGTGCAGTTTGACACCGTGTAGTTAACGTTACAGAGTCAGTGTGCAGAAAAACCGGCCTGTACTCCTTTCCACTGACTGACTGACGGACTGACTGACTGACTGACTGACTGACTGACTGACTGACTGACTGACTGACGGACTGACGGACTGACGGACTGACTGACGGACTGACGGACTGACGGACTGACGGACTGACGGACGGACGGACTGACGGACTGACGGACTGACTGACGGACGGACTGACTGACGGACGGACTGACGGACGGACTGACTGGATGGATGGATGGATGGATGGATGGATGGATGGATGGATGGATGGATGGATGGATGGATGGATGGATGGATGGATTTGGGTGGGTGGACGGACAATGGACAGACGGAAGGATGGATTTTGCTTTCTTCAAACGTGCAAAGATTATTTTTCAAAGTTATTTATACATTTTACCTCTCCTTTTAGTTATTGACGGCTGGTGAGCCCACAGAAAAATCTGATAATTAACATAACATAATTAACATCTGCCATATATATTTATGCGTTTATGAATATGTTCGTGATCCTGTCTGTATGTGTTTGCGTGCGTGCACGTGGGGGAGGGGGATAGAAAGAGTGTGATGGACCATGTAAGGGGAGAGAAGATCACTGGACGAAAAGAGGAGGGAAGAGAGAGAAAAACAGATTGGAGCACTTCAATAAAATTTTCATAAATAGGATTTCGTCAGGTTTCGACAGAGATGGTGCGATTGCATTTTGGGATAGCACAAACACACACACACACACACTGTATGCGCGCGTACAGGCTTTTTCACCTTCTGCTGTTCCCACTGATGCAGACTGATGCCACGCAATGGGGATGATGCTGCCGAGAGATTTTTCTCCCCTTTATCACCCCCTTCTTACCGATAATCTATATCCTTCGACCCCAAGCGCCGTACTTAATGTCCCACCTTCCTCTCTTCTTCATGTTCGGGCCAGCAGGTCGCCCCATCTTCCTCTTCTGCTCGACTGCAGCCTGTCGACCGCCATGTTCCAGGAATAAAAGCTGCGAGCGGTGGACGTGTACATGAAAATGTCCTGGCCTCTGGTCCCCCACTCCGACATAAGCTTTTATTGCCGACTCTTTACTGCTTGGGGTTGTCGCGCTGCTCTCCCTCCTACCCACCCCAAGACACGCAGCTCTTTTGATCCTATTCAAGGCATCCTTTTTCCTGTTCCTGTCTTGTTTTGTCACATAAATCTGCGTTATTGTTTGGTTAGCACCACTCTGAAGTAAGAGCAAGGGTACCCGCACTTTAAACTAACGCTGTTCTTAAGATATTTTTTGTCCGAGAATTTCACCAGGTTTGCCTTAAAAATTTCAAACTCTTCAAAGAAGAAAACAAGAGCAATGCATAGCAATGGACGGCAGTCGAAGCTTAAATAAGGGGAGTGATCAGAGCCGGGATTGGATCGCTAAGTTACCGCGATCGTAAAACCTTTATTTTACGAGCGATATGGATTAAGAGGAAAGGTGAGATCTGACAGCACAAACTAACCAAATGAAAAAGGGAAGGAAAAGAAAGCACTCATCTTTGATAAGTATTTATTGATTTTATTGCGAGTGGTCGAAGAGTGGAAGCTTGCAGATGTTAATGCTCCTAAAGATGTTTTATTCCCTCGAAAAAAAAAAGTTCAGAAGACGAACTTTAGCTGTCTGAAGCTGAACACGGCAATACAACCATGTTCATCCGCACTATAAAGACTTTTTTTAATGAGCAAACCTTTCATCACGAAATTTAATCCACGATTTCAGGTCCTCTTTTAACTATCTTGTCTTAACTGAACGAACATGCGTCCTGTTGTTGCCGAACATGACCACGTTTTTAATGTCCAAGTTTGGGGAAGAACTTTCTTTAAGAAAGTCCAAAGGCAAAGCTGTGTGGGGTCATATTAAAAGGGTGACAGTCTTAGAAACTGAAAGTTAGGTTTATGCTGCCATGAGGGCTGTGTTTTTCTTACTGAGAAGATTAGCCTATGGATGCTGCCCACAATAAGTTTTAAATTTGTATTTTCGTGGTTGTTTAACCTGCATAAGCACATACCACCACCTTAAACTGTCGTCAATGCGAAAATTGAGTTCTAGGCTGAGCGAATCGGAAAAATAAAATAAACAAAATCAACTTACTAGACGTCAAGGGGATGGAGGAAATAGGCTGGGCACTTGAATGGCACTGCCTGGAGAGAAAAAGGCGCTTTAAAGGATGAGAGCGAAGGAGCCAGGATTAAGATGGACAAGGGAAGGCATTAATATGTGTCCTCAGCGTCCTTTGCATAGCAGGCTGCATGCAGCTTGGTATCTGCATTCTGGAGACAGACTATAAACGAAAAGACTTTCGTCTTTCCGCGTTCCTGATATCCATTAACGTTTGCAACTTAACAGCCTCAAAATCGCCTTGCCCAATCGCGGCCTAAGAGGATTCACAAACCTCTTTTTCCAGAAGGGTGTAATTTTCTCCGGTGACACGGTTTTTTTCCTACCCCCTCCTCCTGTTTTGTGTGCGTTTAAGTTGTTTTGGTGGGGGTGGGGGTTCACAGACTTTGGAGAGAATAAGACCGATTCAGAAGCGCAACGGTGAATGCTTGTCGTCGACATCGAGAATCGAGGGTTGTGGGGTCGAATCTTGTCCGCTAAACGAGTATGATTTCCTATGTTTCAAGCATGGTTTAAAAGGCATTAGTTACTGGCCAAGGGTACAGCAAAAAATACCCAGTAGTAGCCATGGTTTCCTTCAAAAGGCATGCCAGTCTGTTTTTACTTGGAAGATTTTTAAAACAGCTTAAAATGCGCGAGGAGTCTTACTGTTATAAATTTCCCATGTTTTGTACTGGGCTTGTAAAGACTCGTAACGATTCAGATCTTACAAAACAGTTAATGGGTTTATGTTACAGGCGAAACTGTTCTTCTACTATGACGTCACAAACACAAAGTCTTGCGGAAACTCACGATCGCCGGGGGACGCAAATGACGACGCCTGACGTCAGACACTACCGCTCTTTCTTGTGCAATGGGGTATCGTTTATTTCATTCCACTGTTGTACAGTATTTGTTTCATTCCATGATTGTACAGCATTCATTTCATCCCAGGGTTGTACAGTATTCCCGTATCATTTATTTCAATCCACGGTTGTACAGTATTCCCGTATCATTTATTTCAATCCACGGTTGTACAGTATTCCCGTGTCATTCATTTCAATCCATGGTTGTACAGTATTCCCGTGTCATTTATTTCAATCCACGGTTGTACAGTATTTTCGTATCATTTATTTCAATCCACGGTTGTACAGTATTCCCGTGTCATTTTTTTCAATCCACGGTTGTACAGTATTCCCGTGTCGTGTATTTCAATCCACGGTTGTACAGTATTCCCGTGTCATTTATTTCAATCCACGGTTGTACAGTATTTCCGTATCATTTATTTCAATCCACGGTTGTACAGTATTCCCGTGTCATTTATTTCAATCTACGGCTGTACAGTATTCCCGTGTCGTGTATTTCAATCCACGGTTGTACAGTATTCGCGTATCATTTATTTCAATCCACGATCGTACAGTATTCCAGTATCATTCATTTCATTCGACGAGTGTACAGTTGTGAGAATTACCTGGGGAGAGGGGAGGGGGATTTGTGGATGAAATGAGCTGGCTTGTGCATACCATTGACTGATACCATCACTGATGTCCAGGGCCCTGCGGAACAACGGTAGGGGTATTGTGCCCCTCCCCTAAACCCACGCAGTCATTTGTCATAGGTCTGGTACTTTGATTGCAGCAGTTTGTGGATAAGTTCCCAGAATTCCTATTTCGGTTACCAAACTGTCCTTTCGTTTGACAAGGAGAGGGGTGGGGAACTCAGTTTCCCCTGGCACCGGACTCTTGACAGCGACTCGCCTGAAGTCGATGCGTGTCGATGGCGATGGCAGGAGGTGTTTGGCGGCACCACTCGAACGGCTCATCCCATCTGACAGAGAGGACTTCTCGCAGCCCCTGGCCGTCTTCCTGAAAATAACCAAAACAGCTTGTCAGTAGGCAGACTCCTCGAATGAGTGGGGGAGGGGAGGGAAGGGGAGGGACAATAAGGAACCGGGAAGTAGATGGCAAGAGAATTATCAACTCTGCGGGGACCGACGTCTGGCGATTCTGCTGTGGTTGGTTTCGTGTATCCGACAACACGCCTTCCAAAGCTCGCTCGTTGACTAAATGTCATGGATCTTTGCGTGGAAAGGAGGGGCGGGGGGTCAAAAAAGGAGTGTTTTTGCCAGTGCAACTATTAGGAAAAGATCAGTCTAAGGCAAGCAAAACTTGAGACTTGCATTCACTGAGGGTCATCTGCAGAACGCATCAACTTTTTTTTTTGGCAGCGATGGTACTGGCAGTTGTGCAAATAATGTCAGAGAAGTAACTGGCATGCAACAGAAAAATTCAAACAGTAGCCACGCTGATAGGGGTTTTTTTCTCGCGCTGATTTTCCAGTCGTCATCTGTTTTTGATGTTATGAAAAGTACTTCACTCATCACCTGCGCTTAAGACATGCCATCGCGAAAAGATCTGACAAGCTTGACTGATACGCTGAGTGGACCAAGTCCTCTCATACTCTGAGTGGTTTTATTGTTCCTCTGCGTCCCGTTTTCTTTGAACTTAAGATATCCTGTCTTCGCCTGCTCGTCTTTACTGGATCTCCTTCCATTTCCCCGAAATTAGAAGAAAAAAAACTATTATTTGAGCACAATGATGTGGACAAACAAATCTCTTTGGCTCGTCCAATTAAAATGTAACATACAGGTTTCGTTCCTAGAGGTCGTTCTTAAGTCCATTTGTTCGTAAGTGCGGCCTTTTTACTGTTCACCTGTACTGACTGGTGAGTGTATGTAAATGTTTTAGTTTCGGACAGCTCTGTATTTGGACAAGCAAACAATGTTTTTGGGTGGTTTTAATGTGTTTTAAACAACCTTCAAGTATTTTACATGTAATAAAGTTTCTAATAACAATATAAGATCTTTAATCTTAGTCTTAAGGTGCATTGATAGTAGGAAAGGATGGCTCGTCAACACTGTTCAAATGTATGAAAGTTCGCACCTCGAAAGTTCGTAGGTAGGGGACTGGCTGTACTACAGTGAAAGGTTAAAGTTTGACGACTATATACAGCCAATACGGGAACATGTCTTTCCTAAAATCGTTCATACTAAAATACACTAAGCTTACACTAACAGAAAATGGATGCATATTCACTATTTCACGAACACCCCACTCTTCCCCGCAAATGCCAGCTTTGTTTCAGGATCACTCCTTCTGGGAAGTGTCCAGATCTGTCTTCAGCAACGAATTCTCATTCACCCACGTGCATGGCGCACGAAATTCGACTGTCGGGTCACTGAGGGAAAAAACGGAAACCCGTTTAAAAACGTGATCACAAGCGAAGATAGGTAGAGACGTCACGAACTGGATACTGGCCTGCAAGCTTCCCTTGCAATCCGGGCAGTCTGTGAAAGTCGCCTCTGCTCAACATGGCGAAAGTGGAGCTGTCTTAGCATGTGGTCTGACTGTCGTTAATGCGACGCTCTTGTCATATTCGCTGGTAAAAGCCACATTAAAAGCTAGTGTTCCTGTTGTGCCCAGAACACTGGCGTCTAGGTCTGGCGATATGGGAAATCCGAACACTGCTTCAAGTATATTGCTCGAAAGAATTGAAAGACCATCTGCACTTTGACATGCAGGTCAATGCCGTGTGTAACTTGTAAGAACACAACATTTGACCCCGTTCATTTGGATGCACCTTGTTTCGTGCTGCAACCTTGTTCGTGGAAATCAGTCATTGGGCGCTCATGCACATCACAGGAGGCACCAAAAGAGGGCTCATGTCGCCATCACCTTCCTGCAGCAGCAGCAAGTGACTTGCATGGGTTGGCCAAGAATTGACCAGACCTTACTCCAATCGACCAGCTGCAGAATGTGCTGGGCCATCGCCTGTGGGCAAACCTCCCACCGCCAGGTGACCTTAACAAACTGTTCCTTTTCCTTCGGCAGGACTGGCAGGCGTCCTGGAAATGACTTTGTATTCAGTCTGTGCGACAAGGGAGTCTTGTTTACGTGCAGGCCAGTGGAGAGCACAAGTTTTGACATTGGTCCTCGAGTGCCGTACCTGTTCCGACTTTTGTATACGTGGGTTAAGTTCTCCATGGAAAAGAATCTTGCAGTTGCAATTAAAACAGCGCATTAAATCTGTTGTTGTTCGTTACATTAATGAATGAGGTATATTTTCTTCCTTTGTTGAACTGAGTCGCGTCAGCGATACCAGATGATTCCTACTCTAAATTTGGGCCACAGTGCTTCTTTACTTGTCATTCCTCCCTCTCCCTCTCTCTCTCACACACACACACACTTTATTCGAGTCGTTCTCGGCTGATGTAACGAAACTATATTTTAAAATTTTAATGTAAAACAACTAACTAAAAATAATTTGCTTCAAGAACAATAAGATGGAGATACCATATCCCCAGACAAAGAAAAGTAAATATTATCACCAGCTGCCTTCGACACAGTGTAGATAGGTGCATGCGCTCGTGCTTGCATGCCTTGGTACGGAAAGTGCGCATTTTTTTTACTGTGCTCAGGTTTGTAAGGTGGGGGGGGGGATAGATATGGAAAAAAAGAAGCAGAAGGAGGGAGAGAGGGGCAGAGAGAGGGAAATGGAAAGACAGGGAGGGAGAAATATATCCAATCCCATTGTAGGCAACTAAGATCAGCTGTCGATGCACTAAGGTCAGTGTCCGTGCTCCACGTCCTAGCGAGGTAATGATTTCCTGTTCATCAGATGGCCGGCCGTAAGGACATCTGCATTGCCATGACACTAGCGCCCGTCTGCCTCAGAGAATGAAACTGCTGTTACTTCATTTCTTGGTGTTTCGTCGGACCGCCAACCGCAGCGACTCGGGTCGGGCAACACCTCCTGCGTCAACACTTGCAAAATCTGACCGTGTGTTTGTCATCATCACGCACCCAAATATTTCCTGCGAAACAAACGAGGACAGCAACAAAGCACTGTTGATTTCTACAAGCAGAGGTTTGGTAGATTCTGAGTTCTCATCAAGCCAGGTCGACGTGAAGAAACAGCACTGCTCTGGTGGGGGGGGGGGGGGGGCTGTACTTCTCTGTCCTTCCTAAACAATCAAACATAAGAACTTCACAGCGTGAACTGTTTTTTATTTTAACATACGCGAAGAGAACCTTTGTGAAAAAAGCTATCCAGATCCGAAATCAATATTTAAAAATGCCAAAAGCCTTCTGAGTGTAGTCCTGGCTCAAGAAACATATTGAGAAAACGGTTCAGACGCGCATACCCATACTGTTCGATAAATTCATTAATTTAACACTGGACAATTGTAGTGTAGTGTAGTGTAGTGTAGTGTAGTGTAGTGTAGTGTAGTGTAGTGTAGTGTAGTGTAGTGTAGTGTAGTGTAAAGACAAAGAGACGCAATAATGCCGAAACATCCTGAATCTAACAGACATCGAAAACCTGTAGTAAGAGATCTATATGCAAACAGAAACCCAAACTCAGAGAGACAAAGAAACATAGAGCAGCCAGACGCGGAAGCCAAGATGGAGACAGTGAGATAGATTTCCAGCAACTAACAGCCTGTGTTTTCCTGTTCATAATGCAGTTCCTACTCCTTGGTTGCGCCACACGCCTTCCTGTTGTGTCGCCTGCCACTTTCCTTCATCCGGTTACGATGTGCAAGCAGGCGGTCTGTGCAAAGTACAGGCTAAAGACTTTTCTAGAACGAACGAATGTGTGGTCGAGTTCGGCGAATCTGCCGTGGGTTCACACGTTCGGCGAACTATGACGCACATTCGTTCGTTTAAGAACAGGCCTTAGCAATCGTCTGTCTCTCGTCTTAATCAGTTTTGCTTCTTTCAGCGACGGGTTACAACAGCTGGGGTGTCAGACAAATATAGACTGTTGGTTGGTTGGTTGGTTGGTTGGTTGGTTGGTTGGTTGGTTGGTTGGTTGGTTGGTTGGTTGGTTGGTTGGTTGGTTGGTTGGTTGGTTGGTTGGTTGGTTTAGGTTAGGTTAGGTTAGGTTAGGTTAGGTTAGGTTAGGTTAGGTTAGGTTAGGTTAGGTTAGGTTAGGTTAGGTTTTAAGCCATATCGAAGAGCGGGCGATATCATGGCATACCTTGAAAGTAGCTATAAGCCAAAGGTTTCATCCTCAAACCCGAAAACATTGTTTTGGCAAAATAACCACGCTTGCATAATACCAAAATCCCAAATTTTTCTATTTTTAATTTAAGCCAAAATAACCTACAGGTCTTTAAAGTCAGGAAAAGCTCACTTTCGTTCAGAGAGAGAGGACATTTTAAACTGTTTTCCAGTACGTTGTGTGTCCGAAAAATCGTTTTTAATTCGACATAGAACACTGTATTTGGAGGACTGAAGACTCCTAATGATTACTGTCATGTTGATCAATAGTTGCTGAATACCGAAGCTTCGGACGAGCAGATTACAAACAAAAACGTCAGGACACACAACCAGCAGCTCACGCGCAGAGAGTGAGCAGAGTTTCAGGCTAAGCAATACGAAGATCACACGATTTTTCCATCTAAGAAAATTAGTTTCCATTTCACAGCTGATCCATATAGGGACCCAGTCTTTTATTTTATTGATCACACTCACATTTAACAAACAAGAATGTTTGTAGTTGCAAAACGAAAGAAACCGTCGTTTTTGTAATTTTTTGGTTTAAAAAAATGCTACATCTCTCGAGGGGGTATAAGTTGATTACTTGCCTGTCTGGTTCGAAAGAAATTCAATTCAAAGAAGCGAGTCCCTTCGGCAAAATTAAATGAAAATTGTGTTTGATGTGCTAGGTAGCAAGGGAGATAATAAAATTACCGAATCTTGTTCTCCTCCTCCTCTTTCCTTCTCATTGTTGAGTCCTATTCCTCCCTGACGTGCGCTCCCTTCCTCTTTCTCTCATCGACCAACCGATACTCACCTCCTCACTCGATCATTTACTCACCCGCCACCCGCCACTCTTGAATTCATGCATGTTGCTTGGATCTGATGTAATTACTTGATGTAAAGTCAAAAAGTGACTGTCGTTGTTGGTTATGTCAACCTTTATATGACTTGATAATTCGGACGCTGTTTCACGATCGTGACATACTGATGTAATCCTCTTCTGATTAAAAAAAAATTCTAACGAGGTGATGCAGGTTATGAGTATTTTTCACTGTAATATATCTTGTCAGCTATTTCAGAGTACACGGTTGTGTCACAGTTACAGCCTTTGCGTGAAATGTCATTTCGTTTTTCCTTCAAATGTTGGAAAATGTTTCATGTCTTTACGTCTTGTTCCCTGTTTAACATTCTTTGAGGTGTTTTCTTTTAAGTTAACAAAAATGAACTGCGCCAGACTACATGAAGCGACACAGACATATTTTCAGCTGTTTTAGTAATGATAAAAAAATTAAATATCTTCTTATCCCTATTGTAAATGCACTTCCTTGTTTCGCGGCCTATTATATTTTGTATCTCTTTCTCTTCCATTTTTTCCCTAGCATACATACTGCTTTTGGGTGACATCGATCGTCTGTTTCCTTTTTTTTTTCTCGACCTCAAAATGGTTTTTCCATCCAATCCCTGGCTCTCCGGGGCTTCAGTACAACTTTCCTGATCTCAGTCAGTTAGGCTTTGTCACTTGTGTCCTGTCATTTCCTATGGCCTTTCTGTTTGCTCTTGGATGGAGATTGGCGTGGGGGTGGGGAGTGGGGAGGGCATTACATCCTGCTACTGTTTAAGACTGGTTGTACTTCTGGGGTCGCGCACAGAAACCCGGTTGAAATCCCGTTTGATGGCAAACTGGGTCGTTTCGATCTCTATCCCGCTAGCAGACAGATGATGTCTTGTGGACGTTCTGAAGGGGTGAGAATCACGTGATCTTTCGCCACTTGCACCTTAAGCCAAGAAAAGGAAGCCATTACTGTCTTGTCACATCACAAAGTGCACGCAACTCGCCATTGCGTCCCATAATCTACACCCAAACATGCTGCACTGACGGGTGATTTCTGTTTCATTATTAACTCAACGGCATTTAGGCTTATCAGCTTCAATGGGAACTTGTTCATCCAAAATAGCATCCTAAATCCTTTCGTCTGAAGACGTGGCTGGGGATCCATCAGCCAAAAATTGTGAGCTTCTTCAGAGACGGTCAAAAATTACTGTCACATTCTTCCTCCAGCGGCATGATTGGATCCTGGAATGACACAGGACATTTTTGTGCGATCCTCAGATGGCTCGTTGACAATGACTTTGAGCCTATCGTGACCTAATCTTTCCTTCTCTTGGTTTACCGGGCCTTCCATAGAAATCATAGCAGCTTTATGTTGGGTTGCAATTCTTAACAGCACTTCTCGAAATATGAAAGCTTTGTACAAAGCTCTGATCCAGCTCATACCTGTCGTTGCCAAAAGCAGGAGGACAATGCCACAGAGGACAGGTAGGAGGTTACCTTAATTCACTCTACCTCCTGGTGAGTTCAGCTTTGAACGCATCTTCTGCATAACCAGACTAAACACAGGCTTGAACATAAGCTTCTAGCAAAATACTCTAATATTAAACAATATTAATACAGATACACTCAGAAAGACGAGAATTTTTCTGCACAGAAAGTAGGATATAGTTTTGACAAAATGAAATCTGATGTCTGGTGTGGACTGCCGGACTATTATTTCCCTAACCCCATTTTCGTTGGTCCTTGTCCAACCGTGTAAATCTAACTTTAACCATTTCAGATCTTGACCTTCACCCCGTACCCTTTGAACTCTATTTGTTATAATCCCCTTTCCTGTTTACTGTCTCAGTGGCAGTCGACGAGGAAAGAAATAAAGCAAGAAATACACTTGACCCTCTCCTAAGAATTTTTCTGAAGTTAATGAGAAAAAAGCTCAGCTAACTGTATGTGATTAAACATTTTTAAAGTTAAGTACCGGAGAGAAAGCGCCTGATTCGGTCGACGTTTTTCTGAGAGGTTTGCGAAAATTGGGTTTCGTTCGCAGTATGGGCATTGAGGCTCAAAACGTGAAGTTCATGCAAGCGTTAAAACTAGATTCCACAGGCACACAGTTTGCATATGTTATGTTCGCGATAAATATGCGTTTACATGTAGTTCCCCCTCGGGCTTATTTCTGCCCCGAAGCTCTCGCTGATGAACCCTTTCCAGCGGATGACCACGCAAATAGCCTTCCGCCTGCAGTAAGACAATGATCGAAGAAGGGACGCCAGCGAGTGCGCAGACGAGATTTGAAACCAATCATTTTCCAAAACCTATTGCCTGAAAAACAGCGGACGGGACACTGAAAAAAAGGACGGGAGTAGGGCGGGAGGGAGATTTGGTTCGTTGCCCCCTGTGCAGGTTTATGTGAAATTGCTATGCATCTTATCGATCTTGACCTTCCGCGAAAACTGCAGAAACAAGCAAAACACAACATGGTAATAAAAAGTGATATGTTTTTTGACTCCTTTAAATGAGAATCACATAACAGCGCTTCAGCAACTGCTAGAATCATTGTGATGTCTTATTATAAACATAATGATATTTCATTTACTACTATAAATGCTAATACAGAGGTCATTTCTGTAAAATTTTGATCTGTAAAGTACACACGACTCAAGCCTATAGCCCCTACTTCACTACATCCTGGGAAGGACATAAGCAATAAACAAACAGATCTTTAAATTCTAGGTGTTCAGTCCAAGCTGCATAAATTATTCATATTAGAGAGTACGTCAAAAGTAAGAGCTGCTTCGTGAAACACAAATATGGTAATGCCATTTTCTCTGTTACTGACTGAAAACATTAAGTACAAGCGCAGACTTAGACACACAGGAATAAAACTCGATCGTCATCAATTATGCATAAGATTTTATGCGTGTGAAAACGCGTTTTCTTGGTCTTTCCATCCATCCCTCTTCATTCCTCCCCCTTCCACCCACACACACATTTCTTTCAGCTATTCAATCGCACGCGCGCTACATTGACATTTCCAGGCTAAGGTTAAGCTTCGTGATCTTTAGTCCTGCTCTCAGGTCTTTTGAGAAAGGGGAGAGGTTATTTATTTATTTTTGATAATCAGCATAAACGCAGTAACTCAGAATCCCATGAAGCTGGGGTTTAGTACGAAAGGCAACGGGGATCAAAACCAAACGAAACGCAATGATGGCGCTACTCTTGCAAAGGTCAAAGGCACAGCACGAAAAGTGCAGAGAGGCAGCAACGGTGTCACGTGATCGAAGGTGGAGTGGTTGTCTGACGGCTTGTGATTAACTCTAGGAACGGCTAATTAGGACGGCTCATTAAGAATAGACAGTCCGACGATATATAGTCAATACTCTCTCCCTCTCGCTCTGTCGCCTTCCGACACCTGATCTGCGTTTCCAGAAGCTCTGCACCCCCAAGCAAGACTTGGGCTTAGTCAGCAAACAACCTCCATCCAGAAACGTACGCGCTGTGACACCGACACAGACCTATTAAAAGAAGATTTCGCTGACCGATGACCCAGCGGTTCTGACTGACCTGGTGGTCAGGTGGTGTGATTTCGATCACTGATCTGTTGGTGTGATTTCGGTCACTGATCTGTTGGTGTGATTTCGGTCGTTGATCTTGTTTGGAGAAAATGGATTACCAGTTGAGCACTCGCCAAGGTTCAGAAACACATCAGTGGGGTGCCGTTCTTCATCAACAGCATCTTCTTCAAAATCTTGAGTGCTTTGTCGCTGCAGACAAACATGTAAAACAGCCAGTAAATATGGGTTAACGCCAATATTCTGTCTGTAGACATCGCGCCTGCGCTCATGCACAAACACGCACGAACGCATGTATATACGCATCCATGCACGCATGCATGCGCAAACACACGCGCACAAGCATGCACACACGCACACACGCACACACACACACACACACGGACACTTGCGTTTCCTATTGTCGTAAATCCGCATTTTCGATCCATATAATATCTACAGCTTTCCTTCCGATGCCGCCTGCAGAAATGTCCTGGAGCAGCCGTGCCTGAAGACAAAGTACGGCTATTTGAACGACTGAAGCTAAATCATGCATCAGATCAGAAGGGTGAACAAATACAGCCTTCTCTTCGCCTGGCCACTGCCGTCAGTTCTTCTCGCACTTTACCGAGGCATTTAGCTAGAAACGGATGACCTCCCATTTGCTTCTGACAGCGCTAAGACGAAGGCAGCGCCATTATTATACATGGAGACATGGACTCCGGGCTACACAAATGTTATTTCAACAGAAAATCGATTTGATGCAAACATGAGGACTTTTTTTGGCAGTCCTTTGCAGACCATAGAATCCGCTAGCTTGTTACCATCTTTGCAGAAAAACCTATTTATCCAATGATGCGCTGCAAAATAGATGTATACTTTTAATAGATGTCTCGTACTTTTTTTCAAAACACAGTCGTATCACACACGTCTTTGGTGGTGGTGGTGGTGGTGGTGGTGGTGGTGGTGGTGGTGGTGGTGGTGGTGGTGGTGGTGGTGAAATGTTTGTTGTTTACCTCAATGCATTGTTTCTTTGTTATTTTTATTATATTTTGTCCATACATTTAGGGATTTTAACTGTACCTAATAACCTACCATTCACTCATTTCTTTTTCCTTTTATTGAGTGCGCGCTGCTGTTTTTATTGTTGTTTTTGTTGTTTTCTGTCTCACTTTCAAATGTGCATCCCATATGTTTGTCTTTATGTCACGTCGCAAAGTTTACAAATCATAGCGGGACTGTACAGTGAAATGTGAAATAAACTTCCATGATTTGTCGCCTGAGAAAAAAGTTTAATTTAATACGCTGTGGGAGATCTGTTGCAGCCTCTAATGAGCAGGTGTACACTAGAAGAGTGAACCAGACGTTTTTGTGGAAATTATAACCTTTTACCTTTTCTTCAAAGCCTAAGCCAAAAACAAATCTGTTAGAGAATTGCCATATAAGAGGTCAGCATCCTTAGTTGGCATAGAAATGACAGAACGTTAATTAAATGTTCTGAACCTCTAAACGCTCTTGCTTACTGTGTTTCTGTCGAAAGTTTGGCACCGCAACATTCTAGCTTAGCGGCGCCAACTGTAGGTGTAGAAGACAGTCAGTGAGATGACTAACTGGTTAATAATTTCTGGGATTATAGTCTATTGTGAATGGTCTACTTCTGTATTTACACGCCAGTGCCTTACTCGTGTGTAGATGGGCTGTGCAGTGCTTTCTTGTGCGTGCGTGCATGCATTATTTTGGGTATCTGCATCCATCAATTGCTGGGGTTTTTTTTTACATTTCCTTATTAGGGTCAGTAGCGTTTTTCTTCAAAATTGATTACTGGGCAGTTGCATTGACTGCTTTAAAGAGCTGCTGTCTTTCCGCCGGGAATGAAGGAATGCGAGCGGGGAGAGGGAAATGGAGGACACTGTGAGGAACTGGAGGGGTGGGGTGTGCAGCTAAAGGGAACTGATACACCAGCGTCCACCCTCTTCGTGTCCCGACCGGAACATTTCACGGAGTGGACATGCGCACAAGTAGAGCAGCCCAAGATTGCGCAGAGCCACCAGCGTACAATTGTCTTCCCAGGAGGTTCCATTCCACAAGATGAAAGGGGGCGCTTTTAATCTCAGCTGCTAAAAATACCCCCATCTTCTTCATCATCTGTCTGTCTGTCATTCTGAACATGCTCGTCACTCCATATTAAATCTGGACCGGTTCCATTGATAGACCTTGATGATGACACCAGTGTCAAAGTTTGCATTTTGTATCCGTAAATCCCACTTTTGTCCACCTGTAAATTGTACTTCATACTTTCCGTAAAATTTTAAATGTTAATTCGTTCTTTTGACTGATTTGTAAATTTTAAACGCTTCCTTTGTCTCAACTGTACCAGATCATCCTCTGGTTTAGTTGTTAATTGATGGATTCGGTCGTCTACTTTTTTGTTTTTTTTTACCATGTAAGCTTCGAATCATACTGTCGACAAAACATTTTCTATTTAACCTGTGAACTGGAGGATAATGTTTCCGGATACTTTTTAAATGTTGGAGTATTCTTTTGTATTCTGTCAAATGTCGGATCATTTTGTATTTAAACTTTAATTGGCTAGATTGGAGGGGGGTCTGCTTTTCTCTTACCGTTGGTAGTGTGCAGTTTTATTTTTCCATCATTTGCACATTTTTCTGTCAGTCTGTTCGGATCTGACTTCCCTTCCACTACATGCGTTGATTTTGCAGAAAATGACGTTTTGATTATGTGCGTTAGTTGAAGTTAGGGTAGTTACATATTTCTTCTTCCTGCTACAACCTCCATTGAGATGCTTTTAGGGCTAGAAGAGAAACTAAAGACTCCGAGTGACTGCATCTAGTCTCTCTCTCTCTCTTTCTCTTTCTCTGCGTGGTCTCCCCTTTTTCTTGTTAGTCCTAAGCGGCAAGTTACCAAGACCAAATCAGGGGCATTAACTCGTCCCGAGACAGGAAGTGATCAAATTTATCTTCTCTTTGGCCTCGAAGTGAAACTGCAATTAACCCTTAAGGTGTTTTTCATTACGTGAGCCTTCTAATAACAAACCTAGTTTGTAAGGATCGACAGTCGACACAGTCCCCTAAACATTATTCTCGCTTTTCCAAAACGTACTTTGCAATGCAGATCGGTCTAAATTTGAAGAGCGACCAAAGAAAAAAAAGGAAGAAGAAAGAAAATTGAACGACACAGTGTGCGAAACCACCTTTGCTCTACCAGTCTCTGCAGCTAGTTAGCTAGAGCATAACAGCTCCACATCTACTGCATCTACGTGATTTCCCCCACTTATTAAAAATGGCAGATGATTTAGCTTTAAAGAAGACTTGGGTGCAGTCATTTGATTGCCCGTGATTCCATTTCTGTTTTATGTCTGACCCAATGTATTACTGATCTGATGTATCATTTCTCTACCTTTTCTTCAGTTATGACCAAAAAGGTAAGTATTTGCATTCTGAACCCATGTTTCATCTTTGCATGTATGAGCTCTTCTTCTTTGGGTGGGGGGGGGGCGTGGCTAACGCGTTTTGCGACCTGACCTAATTCCCAATGTCGTGGGTACAGATAGTTTAGGAACGGGATACCTCTGCTCGCTACTTCTTGCCTTTCCCGCCTGGCACCTCCCGCCTTACCGCCCAGCCGCACATCCAAAGTGGAAACGTCTCCCTCCGAACCCTGCACATCGTGAAGGACCTGAATAATGATGAAGTGACCTTTTCAGTGTTCGCCGCGGCCATCTTGAAAGGCAGCTGCGCTTCACGGCCCGGTGTCTTTGTGGAGCTGACAACCCTACGCCATCAGGCAAACCCCGGTTACGGGAAATTTTCTTTCCCTTTTTTTTCTTCATACACTCATGTCTTTCCTTCCATCAAGGCTCTCATGTCTTTCCTTCGATCAGCGCCGATCTGGGCTACTACTCAAGGTTTCAGAACTACGGAGGCGAAGCGTCTGCAAACATACCGTCGCGGGTGTTTTTGTTCTGCGATGGTCATTGGTAAGAGGAGGCAAGCCCCTTGGCCTCGCTAATCTCCCCTCTTGTCCTGCTCGGCACGCGAGCCCTGATCACTGCTTTCAATGCACCGGAAGTGAAAGGGCGGCAGGATCAAGACAAGCACAGTTGTGCATTTAAAAGAAGGGTTCTGGAAAAGAAGCAAAGTACGAAAGAAAAAAAAAGTTTGCCGGATAACTGTGTTAGTCGAGGAGGAGGAGAGGAGAACGCGAGGCCTTGGCTGCGTCATTCCATTTGCTCCGGCAGCATCTCAGGAGAACCGAAATGAAAACAGTTGAAAAAGCCTTGAGACTTGCATCTCTCTACCTCCGCCCTTTCTCTCTACTCCCCCTTCTGTGCCCCAGCGCTCAATCAGCGAAGCTTCCATGCCCAAATGTGGTTTGGCCGCGCAGCGCTCTCGCAAGAAACGTCATTTTCTTCTCGCCCTTGTACGTGGGAAGAACGACTTCGATAAAAGGGAGTTTGGGTGGCCGGAGTGATCAATTTTCGCGACCGTTTAATCAATCTCGGGACCAGAGTCACCTGATCCGGTCGTTCCATTCCCCTGGGAAATTCGCCCAGTCCGCGGTCCTACTTTTTCAGATGGTATTCATGGCGTGCGCGAGGTTGGCCTGGAGATAGACCTCTTCGCTTCTGGACTGATGTTTCTAATCTCCGGAGAGGAACGAATGGTGGATAGTTTTAAGATAAGAAGAAGTTTACGACTGCTATGTGTCCCTTTAAGGGATGCCTGCCTCCACGGGTTGTAATTACGTCCTGAAAGATTGTCTCTCCTTCTCTCTTCCTTCCTTTCTCGTTTTCGTCCCTTTTCTCCCCTTGGTTGACTCGGTGCATAACGAACTGCTGATGCCGAACATGTATCCTCCCAGACTGGCAATGTATCAAAAACCCTAGATGAATAAAAAAAAGTTCTTATGCTTGCTCGTCTGTCTGTTCATAAGACGAGTTCACTATCCTTCTGAACGGGTCCTTCTTTTCTGCACTTCTGTGTTCTGTGTGCTTCTCGAGGGGTAGAGGGTACCTGTGTCTTGTTGTCTTTGTTTACGAAAGTGAATTTTGTGGCTGATGTTCTTCACCCCGAGGTTTGCTTGTTTCCTTGAGTTTTTTATCTGAGTGTTTGAGGACTGATGCAGAAGAAATCTGCTTTGATAGGGATTGTGGTCTGCATATGAACGTGTGTTTTCCTCCGTGGGGGGGGGGGCATCCTGTAACAGTAGTACAGTTCTCATCCCCACAGATATTGCGGCAGATCTCATCCACGTTGATACTGCGCCAGTTCTCATCCACGTAGATACTGCGGCAGTTCTCGTACACACAGATATTGCAGTAATTCTCATACACACAGATATTGCGCCAGTACTCATGCACACAGATACTGCGGCAGTTTTCATAGATATTGCGGCAGTACTCATACACAGATATTGCCCCAGTTCTCATATACACAGATATTGCGCCAGTTATTATGCACACAGATATTGCGCCAGTTCTCATGCACACATATATTGCTCCAGTACTCATGCACACAATTCTCTTGCACACAGATATTGCAGCAGTACTCATGCACACAGTTCTCTTGCACACAGATATTGCAGCAGGCTGAGTTGGGCACGAGGAGTTGATGACACGGTTCCTAACCAACTGTCGTGTATACAAAACCTTCACCGAAAATGAACAAGGAAAAATTATTCCATCGCAACGAAACGACAGCCTATCTGGGTACTCGCGCAAGAAAAATCAAAAACACTTTTATTAAGAGAGGGAGAAGTTATTCGTAGGTTTATTCAGTGTGTTCTGTGCACCCATGTTTTAATGATGCTTGGGGATGGGATTTTAAACCAAAAAAATTAATGGCTATTGGCAGACATTTGGGTTTCACTTTTTGTGCTTTCTCTGATTGCAGTTCTGTTTGTTCTTCGTCAGTTCAAAGCAAACGAATTTAAAATTCGCACAAAAGCAAGGTAACGGCAATGTGCGGAAACAGCACGTGTTTTGGGTAATTACCATTTTGCTTTTCCTAATAGGCAGCCGCAACGTAATTAAGAAAACAACCAGGGAACTCTATGGTCATTTTGCGGCAATAATTGCATTGTACACTGACGCCAGTGCAACCGCTGTAAAGCGTTGTTCGGTTCACACTTTGTGACATGACTTTTAACAAATTTTAAAATAGCCGATATTGACTCTCACAACGACTGGGAGTAACATTCACGTCAGGGCTATAACCAGTTATACTCTTGTCAACTCGAAAATGAGCACTTTAGGAAAAGTCGTGGTCGACAACCTGTCACTATAGTCAGTATTAGAAGCACACGGCTCATGGTGTCTATAATACATGCTCCCTAGCTGACGTAATAGATAGGGATCGAGATTGTTGACTGCTGCGATCCTGCCTCAGTTCTAAACAATTTCTAGATGAACGCTTTGGCTGCACTACAAATAAAGTAAATGTTCTAAAACTCTTCTTGTAAGAAGAGTTTTGCAGCAAATGCTCTCCTCCGTCTTCAAAAGAAATTTTAAAAAAATAAGAACCCTCGTTTTTTAAACTCGAAACTAAACAGATCTGGGGCTATGTCCAGAAAAGAGATTAGATTAAAAGAAATATGGTCCAGATTAGGGAATTGATGGGTGAGTTTCGAACACCAGTGGAGCTTGAAGTAATTTTTGTCACGTGTCAAATATAAATATTCACTTACTGGAACGTTATGGACATACACAAGCTATCAACCAGTGAAGATGGAGATTATGTTCGGGTTGGATTAAGTTACGAAAAACATCAGCTATAAAGATTATAAGATGTTTCTTTATTTTTGAAGCACTGACTAGTTTATATCTGTACAGAAGATAGAATAATGTTTACCAAAACTTGAACTGGAAAGATATGATAAATATTGTATTTGCGACTGTTCATGATACAAAGTTCTGATGGTTTCAATACCCTATCGTTCGTTTGATCTTAACCACAAATGTGTTTTTGTACCTCACGAAATGTGCTCTTTTTGTGCAGAATTTGTTAAACGCCTGCTGTTTCAGAAAGCAGTGATGTTAAATTTTTGTTTCTCCTTTTTGAATAGAACGTCATAGAAATTTAACGATAAATTTCCTCGCTTTTTATGCATCCAGCCTGATGCTGAATTAAATAATTCTGAAACCAAAGAAATTGATGAGTTACTTGGCTTTTTTAACTTGTCCTCATTCAGGATTTTACATCTACCACCCAAGGCGCTTACATCAACGTCTTGCCATGGAAAGCGTTGTTTTTACGCAGAGAAGTATTTACATGCGTCAAACTCTAAAGCAGGCCAATTCTACAAACTTTAAATATTATGTGAGTGTTTTATTCTGTTGATGATTAGAACTAAAACTCTCTGAGGCCACAGGGATAAGACCTATGATAGAAATCCTTGAAGCCGCATAGGTTTACACACTTTTAAAAAAAATGAAAACTACCACACTTACAGTAATATATTTTATATGTTTGGAAAGATCTATTCTTGCAAATCAAAATGCATGCAGTACTTTTAATAAAAAATGTTAAATAGTACTTATTATCTGGTGCCAAACGTACAGTCATTGTTTGCACAAAATAAAAACTTAAATTCCAGGTGTCATTGCTTGTACACTTCAAGCAGGTAAATAAATTCAATAATCAAGAGTGCTCCAATTTGAATCTGTTGCTAAATGGTTCTACTGTGAAAATACACACAACTGCGCCCTTGAAGTTCACAAACTGTTCTTTTATTTTATTTTATTTTCGTGCAAGTAGCCATTTTGAATGACGGAAATGGACCTGATCAGCTGTTAAACCTGAACATTTCGCGAGCCGAAACTATGCTTTAGAAATTCAAACACTGCAGGGGAGACAACCAGGGATAGAGCGCTACAATGATACAACGTCTACTTCCCTTATACCGTTAAATGCTTTTAAATCTGCCGCGTTATAGGACGCGACACGGCCTCAAGTGTTGTCACGATTGTCACTTCCTGGTAGCTACCCCAAAAAGGTTTCTTTAAGGTTGTAATTCAAGTTCTCGTATTTTACCTTTCTCTTTTTTTCCTCTGCATATGTCGTCTGCGTACGAGTACATCTTTCACCTCAATCTTTATTGACTATAGTGGTAAGACGATTAATGACTTTTGTAGGAATTTATATTTTCACTGTGTGGGTCTCATCGTGTAACGCCTGCTTAAAATAACATCTTTTATGTTTGTACTTCTATTTGCAAATACCACTTAAAGAAGACTGGTGTACTGTATAAACCAGGTGGGTATGACTGGTTCGTATAAATAGGATGCCCTTCTTACTGAGAATATCCTTGATTTCATCTAAAGGCTGGTGGCTCGTCTTGGAAGGATCAGGGCAGGGGATACTCGTGAATTTCCTCACACAAAGGACATGGCAAGAAGCGCAAAGAATACGGCAAGGGGAGCAAAGAACATGGCAAAGGGGCGCAAAGGACATGGCAAGGGGAGCAAAGGACATGGCGAACGGGTGCGAAGGACATGGCAAGGGGTGCAAAGGGTATGGCAAGGGCCGCAAAGGACATGGTAAGGTGCTTCAAAGAAAATCAGATTGTTCCCTTCAGGACCAGTCTCGTACACTGCGATAAACAGTCTCTATGGTTTACGCTTGACATGTAGTACTTCTTTTAAACATCCTCTCACGCAAAGAGGAGGCAACTACATCATGTGTGAATACCGGCATTTCTTCTTACATGGCAAGAGCTTGTAGAACAGAACTTTTTTCCACCTTGGTCAATTCACTCACAGACTGCTCCCCAAACACGCATTTCTGGGCTCTCTATATTAAAGTTTCAAAGTTTTATAACAACCGCTTAACTCGGTATGTCTGATAAAGTTTAGACGTAATGGGACTTTCATACGCCGTTGCAATAACTGTCTAACGGCCGTCCGACTGGAAGGTTTCTGGCTGGCCCTGTCTCCAGTTCTACCCCAGTACAGGCTGTTTACAATAAATGAGGACGAAATCATGTGACGCGTCACCGATGTTGGGAAGAGAGGGGTTTGGTTGGGGGAAAGTCTTGTCCATGGCGATTTGCTTACAGCCTGCGCCCGATATTGCTTGCTGCGCGCCCTCTCGTGCCTACCATAAAAACGTGAAAATTGCTTCTTGTCTTAATCAAGCCTGGGATGTGCCTTGCGTTGGTGCGAGCATGCGTGAAGAGGCCCGCTGCTTTCCAATTTCGTGCTTGTCTTCAACAAGGTTTGATGAGCGAACGAGGTGGGTATTTTGTGAGGGGGAGAGGCGCGTTGGTGGTGGGAAAGTTGGGGAAGGAGGGGGGTAGGGGTAGAATGCCATAAAGGGCGGGTCACCGTCGTCAGAAGGAGGTCTTAACGGAGACCATCCTCAACCTGCCAGTTTTGTCATCCAAGGGAGGTAATGTCGCCCTGCCGCATGGCTCTAAACGGACGGGGGAAGGGTGGTGGGGTGGGGGCGCTTCTAACCGGACGCATCCCAACGTCCGGATCCAAACTGTCTTCCGCCATAGTGATTGTGGTCGCACATAGTCCCAGCGCGGTCGCTTTCTGTCATTCCTCGCTTGCTGTGGTCTAGATGTCTAGACAGGTCGCAATGGCGTCTTGTGTCATGCCCGTTCGGTCACGTTTTCTTCTGCACGTGCACAACTAGCTGATACACGTAAAATACAGTCACGATTGCAATGACTAAGCTGCGTTCTTTGTAAACCACACACACATACATTACAAGACATACTTTCCAATCAAATCCTTTTACTCGCAGTATCACATTTCTACGTTTCCCAACATTATTCTCACAGCGAGGAGTAAACACAAAACTGTTAAAAATAAGTTTTAAAAAATCTTTTCCACTCTGCCGTTGAACTAGTTAAGCGTCTTTCCTTTGCCTGGCCTGTCCTCGCTCGTGCTCAGCTGGGCGATGACTTGGAATGGCAGAATGGACAAAACAACCTTGACATTTCTACGACACGTTTGCCCAGTGGCGGATTAGGCCCGCCGCTTGGGGGCGCTGCTTTCCTCTCGACGCCATTAGAGCCGCGCGTGATTCGGGCTCAACGAGTTGTTTGTGATGCTGACACACGGAGACGATCAGCCTCGCTACTTTCATCGACAGCTCTGCACAAAAAAAATAAATAAAATAAACAAAAAAACGAAACAGAAAGACAGACCCCTATTGTCAGAACGTATCAAGCCAGACTGGCTTCTCCCATAAACTAGTTTCCAGTGGCTGCTCCTAGTGTTGTGTGATTGTCAAAACATGTGGGG
>SMGT01008022.1:132915-145797 GCA_004794575.1 Lanistes nyassanus
GGTTTGTGAGTTTCCTTGTGTTTAAAACTCGTAAACAGTTTGTAAAATACTGCTACAGTGCGTTTGTCTTGCTACTAGAATAGGGCTAGAAAAAAACTACCTTGTTCGCGACTAACAGTGCACACGCACGCACAGACACGTGAAGTCGTGCACATATAACCATGAAAATAAACACACGTTTACGTAAAAAGAAAATACGCGTTAGTCTGCGTAGATATTGGAATTTCAGCGTGTACGTGTAAACAACTGCACGTGCATTTCCTCTTCGAATCGCTGCACGTGTACAGGCAGTGCGAAGTCAGCGCGCTCACTTGTGCACGCCAGCCGTTCAAAGTCAAATCGAACGTCACATGATTATTGAAACTTCTTGCTGGATCGAGTCGAAAGATTCAATAGGTTGGTGGTAAAGTGTCTACAGAGACCAACAATTCTCAACAACAACAAAAAATTGGTCACAGTCGTTCTCAACGGCGGTTTCACACACACACACTCCTGCCCTTTGCCACCCCCTATCAGCGTTCCGATTTGATGCCTTGGCCAAGACGTCTCCCTGGTGTCATCTATTCCCCCTTTTAACGACGCATCCCACCGGGGTTGGGGGGCTCTCCACCCGCCCCCTACCCCCTCCTTGCAGCCGCAAACTATGTCTGTCACTGGGAGGAAGTCGAAGTCTGCTGCGGCTGCCAACGTGTTTTGCCATCGGCTGCGCTGCCAGATAGACGGCAATCATGGCGGCCAAGCCGGGTCCTTGCCAAGGCCCGTAATCGAGTTGGGAGATAGCTTCTCGCTCGGATGGCCCGCTTGTGCTGGAATCCCTGTTTGCTTCCCCTTAATTGATCGCTAAATTGGTCCTGCGGAATCTTCCTGCTCTCTTCGTCTCCTCCTCATCCTCCGGCCTTGCTTCGGTCCTGTTCTTTCGTTGCCATTGTTAGCACTGCGGGATCCTTTGCTGAGCCGCTGTGTCCGTTCTGAAAGGAGGCGTGCTTGTGTGTCAGTATGCCCCCCCCCTTCCCATCCTCCAACCTTTCTATTTCTCCTCCTGCACCTCCTATCCTTCCTGAAACTGCATCCATACAAAGAAATGTACGTGCCCATCGTGAATTTGTTGTTGTTGTTTTGTTTTTGTTATGTGTTAGGTTTTTAGCTGAACGGGAATAGTTTCAATTTTTGTGCTACTCTGTATGCTGAAATTGGAATGGGTGGAGGAATGAGCGAGCGACGGAGTCGCGGAAATTGATCGGTGTCTACCAATGAGTGAAGTCTCACTCGAAGTGATCTTAGCCCAATGTTCCATCGAACGAGTGCAGTGAACAACAAAAATGTGCGTTCTGCATGCACCCTGTTTCTAGACGAGTTCCCTTCATCTACTGTTGACAGACATGTTGCAGCTAGACCGACTACCGCCTGTCTTGCATCTTGCACGTTCCTCGACAAGTTTTGCGTCCAAGCTTCGCGTAGGAAGATGTGACGCACGTCGTCAAGTTTGCATTCAAACCATGCCTGCAAGGAAAATGTGACGTACGACGAATTGTTTGCGTCCAGGCTATGCCCAGGAAGATGCCAAGTGGAAGCCAGGCTGATAAGGATGAAATTTTTAGCTCGGTTTTTTTTTTAGTCAAAAACTTTAAAACAAAACTACGTGCATCTGTCTCTTCGTAATCTTTTTTTCTTCCTCCATTTCTTTTTCTCTCCCCCCCCCCCCCCAGCCTCCCTGCTTTCCGCCCTCACTCTCCTCCCCCTTACCCTTTGCTTTCTCAGCTCCCGACACAAATCTAGCCGATCTGGTGACAGAAAACAATCAGTTCTGAGTGCCTAGCTGTGACGCTACCTTGCAGTTCAATGTTACGAGGCTCTGCACAGCTACTCTCGCGGGTGTTTCTTTTGTTCCCCGATTAAAGATGCACTTCCGGAAGCGCCATGATAAGTGTGAGGACAGGGCAGCGCACGGAACGAACTGCTGTTTGTAATCAGTTAAGCGCGGACGCTTGTCAGCGAAGTCCCAAGCGCTTAAGTCCTCCTGTGGACTTTTGCTGAAAAACAACTCAAAGTCGTAGATAACGGTCATGCCAGGCGATGTCAAACACAGCCCTGATATCCCTTGTGCTTGTAAATGTCTTTACTTAGTGAACAAATCCAGAAATAATCTGGAACCAATCTGCAATCAGTGAATCCTTGTTCGTCCGACAATGTGCGTTTACGCTCGGCATTTACACACAATATACGCGCGTTTTTTCTGTACGTTAAATCCCATTTTGGGGCCCTTTCGCTTGCTTGCTTGCTAGCCAAACTACCCGTCAAATTGTTGAAACTGGAATTTATCCACGATACACTCGATTTTCCTCTTTGCGTAAAGGCGCATCTGCAGGCATTTGTCCTTCCTTTGAGTTGCCAGCATCCTGGTTTACAAATGAGTCCACCACTTCGCCTGGGGATTGTCACGTCAGACAGCCTACAGCGCCACGAGGTGACGAAGGTACGAACTTCCTGACAGTTCAGAAGCAGATCCCATATCGCGCGATTTGAGCTCCCGTTAAAAAAAATGTGGGAGGGGGGAGTTCCCCAGTTAAGAACAGCTTCTTTACGGGAGTCGAGGGGTGCAGCTGCGATGTAACTGATCCTTCTGTCCGTAAGCTTAGCTGCCATCGCCCATTAAAGACATCCAGATCTCTGGTGAGTGAGGACAGTTCGGGAATTTCAAGAAAAATATTGCCATAAACATCGGTGCTGTGATGGCGCCCTTCTCCCCATGGGATGAGCGGCCCTTTCACCGCTGAAAACCGATACCCGCCAGCTTTTAATTTCATTCAGAGGGAACAACTTCGGGCCTGGATCGATTCTGTTCTGGTATTCACCACACGTCTCCGACTGCTGATCCAAATGGAGGAATGGTGACGTTTCCAGCAAAGAGAGAAGCAGGGCCGTGCACAGGGAAAAAAAAGAAAGGAGAAAAATTTAAAAAGACGCGTCTGAGTGCGTCGTGTTTTAGAACGTTTCGATGCAAATAGGCCGCTGTCGACTCCCACATCAAAAGATATAGTGGTTAGGTGTGAGATAATTGTGGCCTTCATTTCAGTTAACATGCTAATAACTGTCTTTGAGTGCTTGTTGCAAAGGCTGCATGATTACAGAAAAAATGTCCTCCGATACAAGAATTTCCGAAGTACCGAAGAATCGTCTTGTGGTGTTCGGCTTGGAATCTGTGTTCGTTGGAAGTTCATTTAAGGTCATTTTAAGGTCCCTTTTAATAACGAGTTGCCAGGATGCGTGCGTGCATGGGGGCATGACGGAGGTTGGGTGGGGAGGGAAGGTATGTTAAATCTTGAAACTGTCACTGTTCAGGAAACGGTGTTCACCAGTCCGTGCAGATCGATGTAATAGAGTCGGGGAGTTGGGATGGGGAAGGGACAGCTAGTGCATAAGATCCACGCTTCGTACCAAAGTTAACTCTGCCACGGTGAAAGCTGAAAGAAAAAAAATCTGTGCAAATTCTCTTCTTGGTTCAGCAAAAACGCTCCTGCGCTGTCGGCAGTGCTTTTGAGAAGACGCAAAAGAAATAATGGACGACTTTGGCAAAGGATCTCTTTCTAATTAGTTTGTCGTGTGCTGTCATACGCTATTTTCCGATGACACATTTATGCTACTAAGGACCAATGCGTGGCCACACTTCATTCCCTCTCACGACCAGACGCTTGCAATTAACTCTGCTGTCTGGCGCTTCGTGATATGTCGGTATTATTGTCGCTGCACCGAAGTGGAGCGGAATGTACTGGAAGGATAAAGACGGGATCATGTTTTTGTCGCAGTTTTTTGCACGAAGCGGATATCCTGGCCTCCGCCAGGCGATGACTGGTAGATAATTCCCAGAGCTCTGCGGTCGCTGTGGCAGATAATATGGCCGCAAGGTTTTTTTCCCCCTTGTCCGCCACTGTGCGCAAGTAGTTCTGATCGGCAGGGACTTACGGTCCGAAATAGTATTTGATGATCGTGGCTGCAGGCGAAATGCGGGAGGCAGGAAGTGTGATTTTCGATATCATGCTGCAGCCGACACACGAGACAGACGAGAGAGTGAGAGGGGAGAAAGCCTAGAGAGAGTGCCACACTTCTCGTCATCACATCCCCAGCTGCCTAGTCGACGTCAGCACTCAGCATCAACATTTCTGCACCAGTCCGATGTTGTGCTTGTCATCAAAAAACCCCGTTCCTTAATTCTTCACCTCTTGTCTCCCACTCCTCTCTCTCTCTCTCTCTCTATCTCAGTCACATACGCACATAAGTACACATGAGCAGACAGAGTGAGAGAGAGAGAGAGAGCAAGTCAGGTGTTGGTATGTGGCATTCAACGATTTCTTCTGGAATTTTAGTTAAAGACTTACACTCTGTTTCAAGCAAGATTGCCACAGTAAAATGCAAAGCAACAATTGGTTTTTTATTCCATAGTTCATTTCCATTTTCCTTAGATTTAAATTGTTGTCTTTTAGACCTGAAATTATTGGCATAAATTATATACCTACAAGACCTTTAGATTAGGATAATAAATCTGTATGTTAGCAAAAATACAAACATGTAGCAGTGCAGTCCCTTCAATATTATGTCCACATCACAACAGCCAAAAAACTGAGCTTCCTCGTGTGTCTGTCCTCAATATACTAATCAGTGAGTACTTTATATTACTGACAAGTATTAACATATTTTCCAGGTTTTAGTTAAACTGATTGCTGCCGTACCCCCGTACAAAGTAGTAAATAGCAGTTTGTGTGATTGTCCACTATATGTGACTGTATGATTGTCTGCTGTGTGTGCTTGGTCGATTGTCGGCTGTTCGTGACTGTCTTAATGTCCACTGTTCGTGACTGTGGGATAGTTATTGTCTACAATATGGTATGTGATTGTTCATTATGTGTGGTCTTCTGTTTATCTTTGTCTGACTGTCCACTATATGTGATTGTCCACTAAAACAGCGACCATGTGTGATTGTATTATTTTTCACCATGTATGCCCGTGTGACCGTCCACAATGTATCCACCAAGTGTGATTGTGGTATTGTCCTCCATGTGTGACTGTCCACGATATATGGTTGTGTGAATTATTACCGTTTGTACTGCACTACCTATGTTTTTGCGGCTGCCCACTGTGCATTCTTGTGTGCCTCTCCACTATGTGTTATTATGTAACTGTCCACCATGTGTGATTATGAGTCCCCACCGTGCTTGTGTGACTGTCCGGCTATGTGCCATGTGCGACTGTGTGCTTTTCTATTGTGTGATCGTCCACAGTATATGTATTTCTCTGACATCGCCACAGATTATTAACTTTGCTGTTGTAAGTGTTGTTACACTTCCCTCATTTATGTCACACGTTAAGAGTTTTATGTACGAGGGAGAATGCAATAGATAAGCCACGCTTTTATATCTCGTTGTGCTACAAACCATTTTGACTCTCCGCCAAAAACCCTTGCCCAAGTGGACTGACGAGTGGCATTAGCGACGGGCTTACAGCAACATGCGCGGGCCTTTGCGCAGAATCTGAAGACCTCATTAGTGTTGTTGCACCATCCATTCTTTTCAAGTTGCCTTCACCCTTCCCTCCCCCCACCCACCCACCACTCCCTCTGGGGCCGCTGACGAACCTCTATACCCGAGGCCTCTGCTGCCCTTTCACCCCTACTTTTCTCCGACCCCGCTGTCTCCTTTCTAGCCCCATCCGTCACAATCAAAAAAAAAACCCCGTACATTTCTGTGTATCTTGGGGTGGGGGGAAGGCGTGGAGAGGGTGGGTGGGTGGAAGGTAAGACAACGCCATGCTTTGTTTACATTCTAGAGTTCTCCTCATTTTAAAAGGAAAGCTGATGACGACAGTAACTTGCTGAGTTACTTAAAAGCAGCACTAAAACGCCCACAACGACGGATGAATGGACAACTGGCTTTAAGTAAACACGAAGTACTTTACATTAAAACCTGATACCGCGCGGTTTTTATAAGCCCGCCACACTGCAGCAGTAGCGACGCACTTCCCAGACGAGACGTTAGCTGACAGCCGACTACTGGGGGGCCAGGTGGCGCTGCAGTTGCAAAAATAAAAGAAAAGGCAATTGTAGTAAATGCTATAGTGTTTTGTTTTGTGTTCTGAGGGTTGAGTGGGTGAGAATAGCTAGAAGAGATCTGAACTGCCTATACACTATACACTAAGCCTGCGATCGCGCAAAAACAAAACAGATAGTCGCCTTAGCTGCAATAGTGCCTTTGGTGGACGCTACGCGGTGCTGCCTACAATAGTGTCCTTCTTCCGTTTGTTGTGGGCATGTTTACACTAGTGAACTTGGCTGGAATCAGGAGCGGATTGTGGGGGGCGGGGGCGGCAAGGGGGCCATGCGCGCGAGAAAGAGTGGTTTTTTAATTTTATTTCTTAAATACCAGTCCTGGAACTGTTTCCTATAGTGCCAGGCGTCTGGCAGGGCAGCTACTAGATTGTCAGTTATTAAGTCTTGGGTGTGTCTCGGCCGGGTTGCGAACCACTGACCTCCCGCCTCTAAAGCAGACGCCTTGACCGAGGCGATCGAGAGAGAGAGAGAGAGAGGTGGACGTTATATTATGGCTTTGTGTCGGCAATCAGGCATGACCAAGTTACATGCGACCAGTCCTTACTGCCGGTGATTACTGACTTTTATCGTTTTCTTGCCCCCCCCCCACCCCCCAACACACACACACACACATACACAAGAGAACCCCTGGGATTATAATCAAAGATTCCGACAAAAACATGCCTAGTACACACATTTAATGGCTTCATTAATATCAATATTTGTTTCGAGGCATAAACTTTTTAGTGTTTGCCATTTCCGTAAAATAATATTATTGAAGTACCCACCTCACTAGTGTTAACGATTAGGTCTTCCCGGCTGTTATAATGGTGTCAAGAGGAAGTTTTAAACATGAGAACAAATATAAATAACAGTCTGAGAACATCCTTTAACATTTTCTACTGACAAAAGTGTAAGTAAAGGGAAAATGTGAAAGTTGCATGATGCTGTGTTAGCGCAGAGAAAAAAGCGGCGCACAAGAAGTGTCGTGGTTTGCAGACGAACGTTCTACCAGCTGAGCTCTCTCGCCAGCTGAAAACCTGACAAAAGCGAATCATTTGGAGACTCAGACAGTTTAGCATGGGGATGCAGAATTTGAGATCTGCAATCAGAATGATAAGCACGTACTCAAACTCAGAATTTGTGCGGGTTGTTATCGCCATTGATTGTTCAAGTTGTTGTTGTTGTTGTTGTTGAAAAGTAAACTATATTTTGCTTGAATTTATTTTTTCCGGGATTTCTCCTGTCATCCTTTTCTGGGATCAAGCAAAACTGTGTATCATTCAATTGCGTCAAGACGCGTCGCCTGCCTGGAATATGGGCTCGCGACAGCTCCGTTTGGAGTCGTCTTTGCTGGTTCGACATAAGACTGTAGCTGGCAACAACAAAAAACGACAAAGAGGTCGTTTTGCTGTGTACTTCGAAGTACGCCATACGACAGTACGAACGAGACCCCGCGAGTTTTCGCTGCGCTCGATGGCTGCTTTGCTGTCGTCTGGCATCAGCTGAACCCACGGGCGACGTGTGTACCCTTCCTCAAGGTCTACTCCCCGCATAAGGGATTTGAAGAAATGCTAAGTCTGCATTTCTGGGTAAAACTGACTTCGCTGACTCTCTGCTCAGGGTGCATTACAGTTCTTGATTTTGCATTGCAAATGTTAAACGCTTTGTGAACCCTATCCTCGACGGAGCTTAACTTCCTGGCTATGCGTGCATTGTGCTGATCAACTCACCAGCCCCTTCCTCTTGGAAGATGTTTCTGAATTTTCTGTGTTTTCTTCTTTCATCTTCCGCCTCATCCGGCTACGGGCGCCATCTTTCTCCGGCTTTACTAAGGAGAACTTGAAAGGTTGTATCCTTTGATTGCGCGATACAATCGATCAGCTGCAAGAAGCATTTTAAACCGGCAGAACCTGCGTCCTACTTCGCCGAACTTTTATTTGAATGGCCAGGTTCGGTGAAGTAGAAGGAAAATTCGACCAGTTCAGAAGGGCCTTAACGCATCCGACGAAGACTTGGGTTACTTGCCCCTTTTCCTTAAAACTGTTCTGTCTTGCTTCTGGATAAGTGTGTGGTCGGGGGGGGGGACAAAAAAATATTAAATGGTCAAGAGAATTCAAACGAACATGCTACTAGGCACTGTGCACATAAACGAAAGTCTGTCAACATCCAAATAGTGTTTTGACAATTTATATAAATCTGATCAGCCCATAGTAGAGTTTGTGTTGGTGTTAAATAATAAAGTGAGTTTAACTGCATTATATTGGCTTGTGACCTGCACAGAAATAAGTAGTGAAAAACGTCACATTACATCACCTCACGTCAAAGAGTACACAAGCGAGCATTGCTGGGAATATCATTAAATTGTACATTCTGAACAGGTAAATTATTGTTGTTTAAGACGGTAAATCTTAAGAATCTAACTGTTTGACCAGGTGTCAGTGTTGCAAGCTATTTGTCATAAGTAAAGTAATTTTTAAGTATTCTGTAATGTATACAAACCTCTCTTGCCAAAAAATAGGCTCTGATTAAACTGGTCTTTTAGGTGACGATGTTTCCTCCTCTCAACCAGGATTATCTTCATCCCATATAACCCTGACCTAACCATATTCCACTCAATTCTAATACCTTCGACAGCTTTTGTTAAAAATATCAGTCAATATAATCTGAGTGTTCCCCCACTCCCCTCAAAATAAAAAACCTCTTCATACATTTTAAGAACAAATTTATGTATAAGACTTGATAGGTTTCCTTTGTTTGCAGTATTAAGTAGGTTACGGCCAAAAAATTCTTACACTCCATATGTAAGTCAATAGGATATTTATCCAGTTCTCCCAAAAACATACACGCAGTACAATTTTTGTGTTCAATATAAGTTTGCACGGTTTCTTTTTATGACCGGGTGGTTAGTAAGCACAGTTTCGTAACCTAAAGTAGAGATTGGTGACACTACCTTATCCAAAAATCGGCCGTCTGTAATTTGAGTGTCGGTCCTCTACATCTTCATATCAAAGAAAATCTTTGCTTTTGAAGTTCTACCATTCAAAGTCTTCTGTGGAAGACTATTTTTTATGATTCACGTTAATGCCCAAACATTGGAAATTAAAAACTGAGTCAATATTATGACCATCCTAAATAAAACTAGGCTAATTACAAATATTATTCTGATGAAACACTATTTTTTCTTTAATCTGTATATTTTTTCTAATATAGAGTGTGTTTTATATACATATATGTGTGTATGTGTGTGTATGTAGATATATTTTTATATACATATGCCTATTTACTCACACAGGCTAAAAGCGCCTTCGCAGAAGAAAAAAAGCCTCTGCGTGAACATAAATGATAAGCATGACATCATAATAACATCACTAACATCTTTTTGACTAAAACCTACTTATGCATGCAACTGTCAATAAATAAACATTTAGCACATTTTAGCACATTAAACTTACAAGTGCGCAGCGAGAAATGTATCTCTGTACAGCCGTATCTTGACCGTCACAAGACTCCCCCGAGAGGAAGAATGGATTGTATTTGTCGGTAGAATTATAAAATATTTTTTAAAAGCCTGCATAATCCGAAAATACATTGTCAGTTTTTTTCTCTCTCTCTCTCTCAGACCAAACACATTGTGCAGCTTTTCATTGCGTTCCGTACGGGGAATTGGGGTACTCCTCTGGGTAGCTCACAGCAGTTCGATAATCTGCTGTATATACTATCATTATGATCATCAGTACGTCATGTATAATTAGACTCAGAGAACGTTAGTTAGCGCATAAGATCAAACAGGAAATAGATAATAGATAAATGAGTTAATAAGTGTCTTCGGTGAATACGTCATGAAGAGGTCTCAGTTCTGAACGTGCTTATATAAATATATAGATATGAATAAATGCCAACAGCAAATTTTGCATGCATGTACATACAACATGAAGCGCCCTTATTTTGTATTCACAAACTATAAGTAATCTCCAGCATTGTGAAATTTCCTTTTCATCGCGTGTATAAATATAAAGAAAGAGCGTATGAGTATGAATATCATGAAGCAGTCATCGGGGCAATGCATTTTTACATGCACGTATACAAGGCCACTCTGAAATTACATTTATTCTCACACACACACACACATATCCACACACATACCTTAAAATCGGCAGTGAAATATTGATATCACATTGTATGGATTCTCGAAAATTTCAAACTCTTGCCCTATATATATAGTCAAAAACAAAAGAAACGCAAATTGACACACGGGAAAGAACTAGTCCAATTTCATGCATTCGGATAAAAATGATACCAACAAAAATTAGGTTGACATGAGGTCGCATAGTCTGTTGAGTGCATCCCTTGATAATTACGTGCCTGGCGCAAACAAAATGCATCCCTTCTCGCGCGCGAAAGTCGGACAGTGGTTTTCGCTCGTGCAGCGTGAACAAAAGCACCAAGACTAGAACTTTGCGAACAGAGGGCACCAGCCACTAGCAATAAAAGCCGATGCTAGTACACTCTCAGACAGACCACCTGTCAGCAGCGGAAGAATGCCAAGATTGAATGCTACAGATCGGGAAAGACCCATCGGAAGACTGCATGACAATGCCCGCCCACACACGGCAAGGCTCGCCACGGCCTTCCTGCAGCAGAACAACGTTCATGTGATGCCTTGGCCCTCCATGAGCCCTGACCTTAACCCAATCGAGCGCCTATGGAACCATCTGCCGAGAGAGCTGAACGCTGTGTCCAGCGGAGGCCGACAACAGCTCGCCATCTGGAGCAGGCCGTCAGGTAGATCTGCGCAAACGTTCCTATGGTGGTGGTGAACCGTCTCGTGCGCTCCATGCCCGCCAGACGCCAGGCTGTCGTCGACCCCAATGGGGGACACACCCACTGCTGAATTTGGACTCTGACTTCGGACTTTTGGTACATTCTGAACGCTTTCTCAGCATGGCCGATGAACACACATCGTGTAAAGACTCACTGGACAGATTTTCTCGAAATTACTCCTATAAATGCAGGTCCACATACATTGAAGCCGAAAGACAAGAGCGAGTGCAGGTTCTCATATGGCTTAATTATAGCCTCGATTACAGGGTATAAAAACAAACTATTTGCAAAAGAAATGTGAAAACGAACGCCAATAACAAACAACTCATAAGAAGGAAAGGCTAAAAGACAGCACAGCAATGACAGTTACACAGCAACGTGGTTCTCGCTACTCTGGTTTAAACTGTCAGCCATCGATCGCAAGCGGGTCTCAAGAACTTGCATTCAGCACGTAGACTGTTGGAATCTCTTCGACTTTTTCTGATATTGATAATTTTACTCCCCACCTGCCCCCCTACCCCCGCCCCCCCCCACACACACACACCTTCTTCAACATCTGAACAAAATTGAAATGTTTGTAGTCTTTTCTTTCACTTTCCTTCTTTCCGTCCCCTTTCATGCGCGATAAACGCACACGCACATGCACGCACTCAGACCCACAAGCAGACGAACGCGTACGCACACACGAACACATGTGCACACAAATGCACGCTAGCGCAGACACACACACAAAAGGGGGAGGGAGAGAGAGGGAGGGAGAGAGAGGGAGGGAGAGATGGGGAGGGAGAGAGGGGGGAGAGGTAGTGGCCTATATCTGTATTCGATGTTTCAAGATAGCATGGAAAAAACGATCATTCCTCTATTTTTTTCTTTTTTTGGCCATCAGGACCCTTTTACCGGCCACACACCGCCAGTCTGTTTTGATACAACTATATAATATCTTACGTCTCAATTCGCTAGCATGTCTGTGACCAGCTCGGCATCATTCTAAAATGCTGTGATGTTCACTATTTCGGAGCAGTAAAGGACAGGCCATAGGTTCTTTGTGGTTCCATCCGTCAGTTAATGTTGCTCATACTTTTTTTAAAATTCATGACTACAGAAAGTCTTTCGCGGATCGTCTTTGAAATGGAGTACCCATGGCAACTACAGACGTAATTACAACAGCCGACACTCAAATTGCGTAAAAGTCGTTTCTTGTCGAATTATGTGGAAGTGCAAGACGTCCAGATAACGACTTTTATGGTTTGAAGAGCCCAAAACAATTTGGGAGGCTTTTTCTGTCTTTAAATTTTAAAGTAGAGGAGATTTTCTGAGGGAGAAAGGTCTACGTATAAATTTGTTCAATTACGTTCCCTCTGTTCAGGTGACAGTCGACGCTTATTTTTGTACACGTGGGATATTCTACATGCGCGTGTTTCACTGTTGCGTTTGTGTGGGTGAGCATGTGTTTCTAGATATATGGGTGGAGATACATAGGCATGCAGCGCTGTACAAACCCTGCTATGTTACAAGGCCTCATCCCCCCCCCTCCTTTTTTTAATTTTCTTTCTTTCTTCGTGGATAGGGAAATACGGTGGGCTGTGGCCCACGGCTACTAGAAATCTTGTCTTGCTATTAAAAATCACAAACCATTACCCATATGGCAATCGATTTTTTCCGACTGCTGCAGGCGATAGAGTTGGTGTTTATCTATCAGATTTTTATCCACCAAATACCCCATGCACAGCAGCATACAGATCATTTAAACCGACTATTTAAGACCTCTCCCCAATAAAAGTTTCATGATTTTTCAAGGTTGTAATTTGAAGGTTCCATTGCACTTAATTTTGTTTACAGTCTCAAAACCTGTTTCTGAGAAAGACCGGTGTATTTTTAAAAAACACTGTTTGAATCAATGGGCTAGTGAATTTCAAAAGTTACTAGCCCCTCGGGCTAGTGAAAATTTGGAACTTCCTCATCCCTTTTTTTTTTTTTTTTTT
>SMGT01008022.1:145820-164766 GCA_004794575.1 Lanistes nyassanus
TTTTTTTTTGTATCTCCTTGTTTTAAAGGGCCAATGAGAGGTGTAACATCTGGTGACCGGACAAGAAGTGTTAGCAGTGTGTTAGGAAAAGCTTAACACATACCAAAGAAGTAACATATCGGAGATGACAGTCCGGTGTGGGGAGGGGTGGGGCCAGAGTGGAGACCTGTGCCAGTGCCAAAGAGGGCAGGAACAATCAGAACAGGTCCCGGCGATAAGTGGAACAGACACGAAAGCAAATTTTGTCTCATCAGAACAAAAAGTCTGAGAGCTGCTCCAGCGATGCAGCTGTCACATTGCTACCTGTTCATTAGCCTGACAGAAGGCTATTAAATCCGTACTTACTCCGTCCTGCGTGGAGGATGCAGCCGTGCCAATGGCGAGTTGACGGGCTTCTGAGCAGATCGCGGGCAAATGAAGCTAATGCCAGCACTAGGGTAGCTGCAATCATCTCTCTACTTTTCGACCCCAGTGGACTGGCCATGTGCGTTGTTTTTTTCGTCCGATGCCAGTTCAAGGCTACAGTTCTTGTAGAGTACTCTAAGCTAGAATTGAACAGGTCTTGATGGCAAAACTATTCACCCTTTGACGTCATAGCTCCTCTCTCTCTCTCTCTCTCTCGTGTGTGTGGGTGTGGGTGGATGTGTGGATGTGGGTGGGTGGGTGGGTGGGGTGAGTAGGCGGGTGTGGGGTGAGTGTGGGCGGTGTATGTGAGGGAGACAGAGGACAGGCAGATAGACAAACAGGCAAATAGACTGACTGAGCTGAAAGACAAACAGAGAAATAGATGGGTCGGAGAGAAGAAAGTGAAGGACAACAGAAAAGTACCTGAGGAGGCAATAGTGCGTGCTGTTCAGACGGAAAGGGAGTTGTCCTTCCAGTAGCAGCTGTGAATTTTCAGAAAGCAACCTTTTGCGGTCCTTTACACGGTTTTCCATTGAACATCTTGGCAGAATTCCCACACCCGCCTACTCACCCCACCCACTCACACCCACACACATCCACACACCCACACGCAAGAGAGAGAGATATATATATATATCAAAGTAAAAACATAATTTATATTTTAACGATTTTGACATAGTTTGTTGATACTTCATACAACGAATCATTGCTGGTATACATTTTTCAGTGTCACTGAACAGAATTGAAACGAGAATCTCACCACATTGCTGTTGTGAGTATATCTATACATTCAAAGGTCTCAGCTTATGTACAGGTGAGGTGTTTGTTTGCTGATTGTTTGACCTGATGTTTTGTCTTCTTATTTTAGGTACGGAACTTACCTGATGGATGGATGGATGGATGGATGGATGGATGGATGGATGGATGGATGGATGGATGGATGGATGGATGGATGGATGGACAATTTGTACTCTCTGTAACTAAAGCTGTCATGGTGATGAACGCCACAGACTTGAATTTCTGCTCATGTGAGTAGATCGTGCAAGCACGGAAACATGTTGCCATCAGGTGACATGGAAATGCTGCAAGAAACTAGCAATTGGAACTGGGAGCATCGGAGACAGATATATCGTGTTGGGGGGAAAAAGATCGCGAGTAAAATTAAAATCTTACTCCAGATTGGAGTACTGCACAACTAAGGCGGCTTCGCTCTTGATTAACTCTGGGGAGAACTGTTTTTAGTTTGGCTTGTAAAATTTGGGGACAAATCGCCAGTAGCAAAATATGCACAAGGGCACATTTTCTGAGTTGCAAACAGACAGACAGACAGACAGACAGACAGACAGACAGACAGACAGACAGACAGACAGACAGACATAGATACACAAAACAGTTAAGATTGCTAGATATCTCTCAGCAGCCAGACAGCAAAAGGAGTGGTACCCCCAGCAAAAAGGATGGAGAGAAACAAAAGGGAGAAAATCGAATGCAAAGTGCTTTTTACGCTCGCTAAAGCCGTCTGTCCTTCCTGTGAGAAATGTCAGCAGTGACGTCAAGGAGAGTAGCCCAGGAAAGAGGAATAATTCCCGTTCTTTTAATGGCCTGTCAGTGTCAGGCCAGTGTCACAAAAACGAGGGATTGGCGAGGCTAGAATTGCTGGCCTCTACAAATTGTGCAGCCAAACCGTTCGGATGAAAGTGAGGTGAAGCTGGGGCTGGGGTTGGGGGCCTGGGGAAGGGGGAGGGAGCTTGTTTGCTGGTCGTAGAGAAAGGATGCCCGACGTGGCTGAGTTTTTAAGAAGAGGATGCGCTGCGCGTGGTGCAAACGCTTGTCAAATCCAGATGATGAAAGGAAGTTACAAAGAGAGAGAAAAAGGAAGAAAAAATTCCGTTTCTGCCCAACACGTCTATTCCTTCGTTGCATTTACTTCTGAGAATTCTTCGGCGGCCACAGCGTACGTGTTGCTGAGATTGTCCTCCAATAAAATCGACCGTTCTGAGATCCTGGCCGCTTAGCGTTTGCAAGACAATGGCGCGACGCAAGATAGGTCATGCTTCTCAGCTGTGGCACGCGTCCACACTTTCGCTCACAGCAAGCGCCACAGCTGTAGGGCTGGTTGTCAAAATAAACACGCCACAAAGGAGCACCCCAGACGGACGTTCGATGAGGATGTATTTTAGGAAAATTGCAGTTACGGCAGACCGAACCACTGGGGTTAACTAGGAGCGACATCGCACGAGGATCAGTTTTGTACAGATGATTAAAACCTGACACACGACTACCACCAGCCCCTCGATCAGTCTAAGTCCTAAGTCTGTATTTGCATAACTGTCAGAGGCAAATGCATAGTCGGAGATGCGCCGAGGTGATGCTAAGCCGGTCGCAGGAGAGAACCGGGGAATGAATCATCACCTAACTTCCCTGACTCGCTCTTCCCACCCCTCCAGCGCGGCACCCTTACCACCCACCCCCGCAGTCTACTTCTTGCAGTCTCAGTCCAGTAATCCACAGACGGTTCTTGTCTAGAACTGTGCGGTCTCCACTAGAGCCCCATTGTCCGACCAAGATAAATTTTCCGGACATGAACGTGAAATTACCGAGCAGAAAATTGCAGCACGTAAACATCCAGATACGTGTCCTAGTCTCTTTCATCCTCTTTTTTCTTTCCTTCTCTCTCTCTCTCTATCTCTCTTTCTTCGTGCCTTTCTTGCTTTTTTATCTTTCTTTCGGAGCAGCCAGTAACATAGAGATAACGTCGGAGGTTTACTCAGTGGGCTCAAAGACCTTTTAGTTACACAAAGACAGGAAGCTCCTTCATACCGATATATTGAAAAGCACTGACCATTCAAGGAAAGCAGCCCGTGCAAGACGAGTACTGTCCCTTGCAACCACCATGGATCTGAGTGTGTGCGGTGACAAACTAGTAGTTTAACCCGTAAAGAGCAATATTAACAATATATTGTTATATTAACAATGTTTTATATATGTAGCTGAGACAAACTCTGTGTTTTACTGATTATTCATATGATATGCAATATGTTGAGATAATAGGGTGCTTGTAATGCATAACGTACAGTTAAGATGAGTAAAAAAATGCAGAAATATGCAATACTGAAATTAATTGATTTTTGCACCAACACTTATCTATATTCAGAAACAATACTATCCTTTTTCTCACATAGCAAATATTCTACACGATTTTGAAAATATGAGACTGCAGTGAAAGTTTAATATGCTGCAGCCATTTATATTACAATAACCATTCATATCAATAAGAAGAACCATTTACATACATTTTCCAGTCTGTTGCAATACACTGAGATTTTCATTAAACTAAAGGATAATAGTTGTTAACCTCATTTTTCAGACATAAAAATACCACCATATTATCCAAATTTATTGTCTGCATAATCTGTTATTTGGAGAACCAAACATAAAAAAGAGGAATCTAAACAGCTACTTACAAAATTATCCAAAATCAATGTATCAAGTACAGGGCTTAACACAGTCAGTTGCCCAACCTCCCCGGACAACCAACCCCCTTTGTTGGGCAAGTAAATATTTTTTCCAGTTGACTGGGCAAATGAACATTTTTTCGACTTATAGTCTCGCCGCTTTTGGTTCTTACCTCCCCTTAAGGATATCGCTGACTATTTTCATCGAGTGAGCTCCCTTAACATACAGGTTCTGTAGTCAGTAATTTTGAATGTGGCTTATGCTTGGCACTCTAAATGGAATGTTCATTGTGCCCCGAATTTGACTCGACGTCTGTGCCAAAACTAGAATTATATCTAAAGGAGAGACAGCAAAGCGTTATAGGAAGCAAAACTGAGTTTGTGCCCCGAGCAAAAGGATGTTTCGCATTAAATATGGATATTTTGTTGGACGCTGAAGCCAGTGGCAATGTCTTACACCGAAAGTTAAACAAATTACAGTTGCCTTAGCAGACCCAGCGACTTCGAAAAGTTGGAGATTTCCCCATCAAGTTCACAGAAAAGATTCTTTATGATCACTTCCTTTTGAGCAGGTACGTCTTGCGTGTAACAGTGAGAAATGATCACGTGTGTTGCCTACGATATTACAACTGCAAGTTAGAAACTATTAATAGTCTTATTAAAGGTATTTTGCCAAAACATCTCTTGGAATAACTAGGGTATTCTGGTTGTCCTGGGGATATAAATACGCTTATTAAATTCGTATAACATTCTTGGCAAGCCTCGCTGCTTATGTTCATATTTATAACTGTAATGTATTTAATATTTTTTCTGACACTAGTGGCAGTATACAGAATGAAACTGAGGTAATGTCAGGGTTAACGAACTACGATGATTATTTATCACTATAGCGGTTGTCTAAAATGTTTGCATTGTGCATGTGTTGCGCGAAATGTTCACTACACAAGCGGCTCTAGTTTGTTATCTGAAAGCCATCCACATGACAAGTTTAACTCTGTTCGCCCACACGCCATTCTTCTGTCTGTCAGCTGGAAAGCGAGGTAGTGAACTCCTTTCTCTGTTGATTATCTTTCCACAACAAGTACTGCATACACAGCAATACTGAACGCTTTTTGGCACATATCCTTCGCCTGGTCTTTCAGCCATCGCTTCAGATTTACTGACCAGTGAAAACCTAACACATCTACACCTGGAACATGTCACGTGGTACTCGCCATGTGGTATCAGCATGAGCCGATCATCTTAACGCAAAATGACATTATTGTTTGGCCACCACGTGTCAGGAAGGTAGCAGCGGCATTCACTTGTGATAAAGGGCTCCACCAGAGGCCCTAATTGCCCTGACTCGCAGCTTGTGCCTAGTGGTAGGCCCTACACACAAGTCGACACACACAGCAGGCCCCCAGTATCTGTAGTCACTAGCGGTATATGATACAACGCAGGATTAATAGGAGCCTAGAATTTAACATTGTGCTTAGAGAACCAACTTTTAACATTAGTTTCTTCTCCTTAAGCAGTCATAAGTCAAAAGAACGTACAGTTAGATTGTACTCGGTGTCTGCTTTCTTTTGATACCAATTTAACTAATTTCTATGC
This sequence comes from Lanistes nyassanus, assembly GCA_004794575.1. Classification (NCBI taxonomy): domain Eukaryota; kingdom Metazoa; phylum Mollusca; class Gastropoda; order Architaenioglossa; family Ampullariidae; genus Lanistes; species Lanistes nyassanus. The sequence continues at coordinate 151,277 of SMGT01008022.1, forward strand.
AAATTAGTGTTTCTTGTGAGCAATTTGCTGATGATTGTCTTATGATTTTCGATCGAATGTCTACTGCCGTCTGGCGGTGTCCTCGCAGCAGCCCGCTCTTACCTAACATAAATATGTAACAATGTGAAGGTCACGAAAGTGTGCCAGAGACCCTGCGCAGTAAAATTAGCGTTGAATTTCATTTAGCTTGGATGATCATGACGACCAGTGAAATGCCTTGATAGCCAAGCAAACATCGACACTGAGTTTCATCAGCTCTCCAGCTGCAAAGTTTGCATGTTTGGCTGCCTCCTTGCATGTTTTTGTGGTGGTTTTGTTGTTGTTGTTGTTGTTTTTTTTGTTTTTGTTTTTTTTTGGTAGGGGGTGAGGGCAGTAGGGTGAGCGTCGGGAAAGTGATGTGTGGATTTGGGGAAGTATTTTGAGGTAAATACTGCATTATTCGCCGTCCTGGATCAGATGTATTATGTAAACAAAAAAGTACGAAACAACAGAGTAACTAATTATTTGTGTAAATGGAAACAGCGCTGTATAACCAATGTGCAGTGCATCTCCAAAGGTATGTATTAAAAAAGCTCAAATCAGTATATATTATTTTCCAGCAGGATTTGCCACATCAGAATGAAAAAATGTCGTAAGCAGAAAAAAATTAGCAGCGGAACAAAATAAAAGATAACATGATTCTGTGCAATTGAAAATTTTAAAAAAACCATAAGGTCACATGCACTTTTAATTCAATCAGGACGCATCGATCTTATTTTTGTTGGAGTTATCTTTGCCAAAACGTTTGAAAACTGTTTCCCAGTGAGCGAAATTTGCTGTGATGTGATAAATGAAGCATTCAACAGCCCATTTAATTCTAAATTGGATTTTGTTTTCTCAAAATTTATTTACAAAAATCTCTTGGCGTACTGTGACCATAAGTACACGGTATGTGTATATTGTATTAATAATGTATTTTTTCCTTGAGGTATTGTGTTTCTCCGACTTGACCTGCAAGCAAAAAGTCAGTAAGTCAAATAATTACTCACTTTCCTCCACAGGGTAAAAGAGACAAAATTATTTCCCTTTGCACTCTGACTTATATCGGCCATTAAAACAGTTACCCCGAGAACAATAATCCGACGAAAAGTTCTTTTTTGCTGCTTTCATTGTCTCCTCGTGTGCGATGATGCCATGGGGACTAACTCTTTCGTGGCACGAGTTATTGTCCTTGCTTAGTGAATCTGCCTTAGTTTCCTGTCTTGGTGCAACTGAAAGGTCTTTGGTGGACTTCCATTAGCCGGAAGTTTTTTTCTGCACATCGGCGCATCACAGGAAGGATGTCAGTTTTCGTTGTCATTAGAGGCGGCATGAGGCCAGCTGGGCAGATTCTGGCGACGGCAGTGTTGGCACTGACAGTTTCTTTTTGGCATCTCGTGGCACAGGAAGATACGCAGAACGGACTCATCAGACAAAATACTGAGGAACGGATAGCGTCAGCCAGTTAGTTTTATCAAACATCGTTTGCAAGACACTGAACTGATTGATTGCACATAAAAGTGTAATGCTAAGGTCAAAAACATTTTTTAAAATAATTACCCATCCTATGGCTTTGTTGTTGTTGTTGTTTTTGTTTGTTGGTTTTTTGCATTTTTATGGGTGGGTGTGCGGGTTAAGGGGGTGAGGGGTAGGAAAAGGATAAAGGCCTAAGAAAGGTCATTTACTGTAGATCAAAGCCTTTGTTTTCCTGCTTTCTTTTTCTTTCATTTTTTTCTGTTTTCTGTCTTTCCTGAATTCTTGGGTGGGTGAGGGAGAAAATCGTGTTTTCCGATTTTTTTTTATTTTTTTGAGAACGAGAGCATAACCTATGTGAACTGATGGCATATTCATATGTATGTTACTTGCCTGACTTCTCCGGCCAGCGCGTCTACTTAGTAAAGATGGGGTTAAGGTTGCAAGATGAAAAGCAGCGGCGTGTCCCTGATTAAAGACGAAGAAGCGTGTGGACCTGCGACACGTTTCACAATTTCACGACAGTCACCATCTGGTCTCGGCGGCTTCAAGTACTTCTCTTTTCATGGAGATACTTAATTAACCCTGTCTCGCCCAGAGTCTTATTCGTTTCACTGGGGCGGGGCGGGGGGGGGGTACACTACCATGTCTTCCTTTTCCTTATTAGCTAGGACTGCAGAGGACAGACGTTTGTAAACTGCATACCTGCCCCCCCTCCCACACACACACACCCGACCTCCGACCTATACGCTTAAAGGTACAAACTGTCAGACACTGAGGTTAAGTATCAGGAAAAAAATGTGAAACAATTAACCTTTCGACTGCGACACAGATTTTTATTTTTTTTTAAAGCGCAGATGAAGCACTGATGAAACACATTTCAGAATTTACCGTCGCCGCTGCGAACATCATGCCTAGCGGGCATCTGTGTTTGTCTGCAAAGTAGGAAATCTGGATCGGGTGCACGTGCAAGGAAGGAAATATTCTTCACACACACCCGCCCCCCCCCCAGCTCTCTTTTCACAGCAACAAGAGGAGACATTCACTTTCGGAGAAAGCCTGGTTGGTTGGTTGGTTGGTTGGTTGGTTGGTTGGTTGGTTGGTTGGTTGGTTGGTTGGTTGGTTGGTTGGTTGGTTGGTTGGTTGGTTGGTTGGTTGGTTGGTTGGTTGGTTTCCGGCCTCTATGTCCACTTCCTTTCCCGTTCCCTTCTGAATCTCGTAGTGTTTTCCACCAGGCTCGCTTTCGTAATTAGCTCGACAGGCAAGAAAACGAATGAGCGTGTGTAAGATTTCTCTATTTTCACGGATTTCTGTCTGAGGTCAAACAATTGTAAGACAGCTGCACTAGTCAATTAAGAGTCAAGTTAATTTTTTTCCCCTCCTGATCGGCAAACCCCTTTTAATGACTTTCTGCTCGCCCATCATTCCTCGCTGTAAGCAGCGTCTGATGCCATTGAAAATGGTTTTGAACTCGACCACACTGGGACTGAATGTAAGGTATAGAAATATTTTTAAAATGTGTGCTTTCTTCATAATTTCCAATATATGAAGAGAAAAAAGTGTGTAAAATCTCGTCAATGCAGAAAAGCCTTTCATCGAAAGCTTCTAAAATACGCTGTCGCCTATGCTTAACGGTAAAAAATCCCTTAATGTGCTGCGAATGTTGGCCTCGTCTATGTTATTGACAGGTTGCTTGGTGTGATGGAGAGAGCCTAGTATAAACAGCAGCTGGTAGCAGCAGTGATCAGAATCAGAAACTCCTCTGTAAGCGTTTTTAAACCTTTTTTCTTCAACACTTTATAGACAAGAATGTTTATCTTAAGAGATTTGTGTGTATACGATAGGACGAATAGCAGATATGTCACTCAGTAACAGTCCCATGCAGCGCGTTGGTGAGCGGTTGTGGAGGTAAGGACAGTACTAGAATGTGATGACAACTGCTGCAGGCAAGCCAGTGTTCAATTTTCCAGACCCAGCAATCAATTAACTTGCTTTCTTTGAAGTGAGAAATGGTTATGGTACATTTCTTATGCTTAGCTTTGTGGTTTTGTTGTGTCTTCTTCCTTCAGTATTTTTGTTTTAATATTTTATGTGGAGCATCAATTTTTCCTTGGCTGGCTTGACAAACACCCATGCCTAGAAATTCCTCAAGGGCAGGGATACACGTGCCGCTAGGCAACCTTCGATAAGAAGTTCAAGCGGAACAGTTAACAGAAAACAGTCCGCTTAGCATCACACCCAGATAGAACTCATCACTGGCCAAAAGCAGGGCAGCACAGGACGGTTGTGGGCCAACATAGTAAAGCGGACGATGCTGGGCCAGCAGATACGCGCTGGCTGGGCAAGTACCAACGGTGTGTTCTTTACTGTGGCTACATTTGGCACCGAATAGTAAGCATTATTTAACATTTTAAAATAAAATTACTCTCTGCATTTTGATGTCCAAGAATAGATCTTTCCAAACATATAAAGTATATTACAGTAAGTGTGGTAGTTCTCAAGCAGAAACATGTGTACTTTACCATTTATCTACAACGAGAAGATGCCAGCTCACTATACTGCTCAAATCAGTTGAAAGACCAGTGCAAACTGCACGCTATACGTGTTGCTAAAACACAACCCGGTAGTTACAATGAAGCGGAAGTGTACCTCATTCACTAATGTAACGACCAAGACCAGCAAGATTCTCTGCCACGAAGGACACAACCCACTGATCTCCATGCTATAGCTGGAGGATCTCTGCTGTGGTTAAGAGACCTGGAGAGGGATCGATTTCTTAACTGCCCGGACTTCATGATGACAACAGCAACCAAAGACATACCCAGTCGGCCCGCGCCTTCTGTAGCTCACAAGAGCACAGGTGTAAAGTATGCTACTTGGGGACTAGTCAAACGAATCCGTGCCAAAAACGGATCATCATGGAAACGTAGAATGTTGAACCGCTAAGATTTCAGATTTCAGATTTTTTACCCTGCGTGGGGGGGGGGGGGTTGTTAGAAAAGTTCAAACCAAAAATATACACAAAATTGACATATCACGAGAACAGTGGAGTATAAAACTCTCGATTACCACACACAATCCTATACGGGTACATATATAAGCCCTCATGCATATACACACATGCACACATATATAGACATCTACTAGAATTAAATATACAAACATGGAACTCCATTACAACAGTGGAGTATAAAATGTATCAATCAACACACACAGTCGTATACATGTACATATAAAAGCCCTCATACATATACACACATGAGCACACATACATATTAGCATACCTTCTAAATCCTATTGTGAAAAGTTTTAGTAAACTGTGGAATTTTTATAAGTAATATTTTATTACTAGTAGACATGAGCTGGTGACATTTATATGCACTTGGGTGGGTGTTTTCTGTAATATGTAGGTAATGTGTAATAGGTTATTGCGAGAAGAAGAAAAGCTTGAAGAATTTGGCCACGAAATGAAAAGGTACCATTGGACTGTCCTCGGGCTAAGTGAGGTACGCCGAATGAACTTTGGGAGGAAATGCCAACAGATGATGGACATCGACTCTACTTCATTGGGGGGAAAGAACAGACATGAACAACGCGCTGGGCTTCTAGTTCACACAGGCGTAATAAACACTGTCATGGGATGGTGCCCACTCTCCAGTCGGCTCATCTCGATTTGCTTTCAACATCACCATCAGACAAGCCTACGTCCCAACATCAAACCATGATGACGACGAGGTAGAAGAGTTCTACAACCAGCCGCAACAAGCTATGGACCAAACGCCAAGGAAAGACATCATCGTTGTCAAGGAACCTGAATTCTATGGTTGGAGAGAACGCCTGCAAGAACTAGCAGGGAAACTGCGGTCAGTTCTGTCACGTAAAGAGAAACGAGGGAGATCTGATACGCCTAGTGAAGTAGGAAAGGGCAGTCATGTCCAGTGTCATGTGAAAATAGAAAAAGTGTCCTGTGTCACGGAGCAGAGCAACCCTGTCTAGTATCATCTGCAAAAAAAAAAAGAAAACCTGTCCAGTGTTATTTGAAAATAACAGCCTGGTCCAACGTCATATGATAAGAAAAGCCTAGTCCAATGACGTCGCGTGACAAATCCGTTGGGGATGCTCTTCCAGCAGCTCTCTAAAATGTTCCAAAAGATAACTTTCGTCTTCATGTTCTGCAGCAATCTCTGTTTTGTTCAGAAGATTTTCTTCATCTATCGGATCTTATTTTATTTTTTCAGTTCTTCATTGCCAGTCCTTTAGACATCTATATCAGCCACATCTCAGCCACAGCAGCTGTCTTCTCATCTATCCATCTCTTTCTTGTCCTCTCTTTCTTTCTTTTCTCGCTCTCTCTCTCTCTCTCTCTTCATTCTTTCCTCTGTGTGTGTGTGTGTTTGTGTTTATCCCTTTTTGTTCACTTTCCTTGCTTAGTATGTGTGTGCGAGGAGGCCGGTGGCCCAGTCTTGTCTCTCATCAAGGTTCCTGGCTGCCAAAATCTGCAGCACCCCCGGAGGAAGCGCTGCGATCTGCCATTCGCTGTCCTCCAGCGGCTTGGAAAATCAACTCATTATTGGGCCTATCGATCTCGTCTCCCGTGCCGGTCGTGAATGTTTTTGAACTTCTCTTCTGAACACCTCCGCTGCCTCATCGCCACTACTCGCACACTTTCCCCCCTCCCCACAACTTCGATCATTCCTAGCCCCGCACCTATCCCATGCAGCCTTTGCAGCCGCGGATGTCACCTTCCGGCCGAGGAGCAGCGCCCCCTATAGGCAAGATTGCTGCGCTATTCCTTGCGTCACCAGGCGACAGTGCAAGCTACCAAGAAGACGTGCTGGAAACTTCACGTCCAGCGTGAGAACTGGCGTTAAAGATGATATTTTTCTTCCCCCGGCCTGTTTGTCCCAGCTCTCTTGGGAAGCCTGCACATCAACAGGTCATCAGGGCGAACAGAGCCGGTCCGCCATCCTTAAACGCCCCAGCTTTCATGTCGCGAGCGTTCCCAGAGTCCCCTGCTCTCGGGGAATCGTCTGATAGCGGTAGCTGTCCCTGCACGGACAGATCCCTGCCAGCATATCATCAACTCTCCCGTGTTTTACTGCCGTAAAACTCCATTTCGTGAGGGCGCTTTGGCCCATAGAGGGGGTTATGCCCTGACCGCAGTTTCACCGCTGGTCATTCTCCGAACAGCGAGGAGATCATTGATGTGGGGAGGTCGGAGAGACACGGAGCTTGCATGCGGAACCCGTATGAAACCTGAGTGATAACAACGAAATGGCAGGAACACACTTTCAGTCTGTACTTAACGTTCGCTTCGATTTTGCATCAAGAGGAAATGTCAACATTTCGTAATGGCATTTATGTGCCTGTTTGAAATAGTAATAATGATAATAATGGGTATGAAAATCATGGCTCTGTAGCTGAGTAGCTACGCACTGCACAGCAAAACATGGAGAAATACGTAAGTGATGCCGGCTGGGCAATGCGAAGCCAGGAAAGGGGGCCTTAGGTCCTTTCCTAACTGTACAAATGTACTTCCTAATTGGGCACACATTCATCCAGTTAAAAGCTGTTCTTTTTTGGGCGAACTTCTGCAGTCTCACGCCTGCGTTCCCTAACGTGTGCAACTGCATACAGAGCTTACCCTTTATTACAAGACAACGGGACATGGTTTCCATGCATTTCTTGTTACAAGACTTAACTAAACTGGAAGCAGAGTGGGCGAACTTCCCTGGTTTAAAGTATTATCGAAATCTTTAGCATTATTTACTGATTGCTGCAAACATGTCAAATATTACAGTTTTTTCCGGCTACGTTAAACAACAGTTCTCCAATTTACGTTACTCATAGTAGCGTTTCTGCTTGATAAGTCTCTGCCGAAAAATCAGGATGCATTGTAGTCAAAGAGACTGATCTTTACTTAATTCTTTTTCCCACGAATGGTTAGAGGTTTTAACCTCGTGGAGTACAACATTCACGGACCGACGCAATTGCAGTCTTTTTGTTCTTGTCATTCCACAGCTGCACATCGTAAAATTCTCACTGTCGTCAATTGATTCCAACTTATATATCTATTTCTCAATGTAAAGTACACATAAAATCATTAATAACTTTTGGTTCTTACTATGAAATGCATTAAAGGAAATGCATTACTGTTTTAAAAATCATTTGCTACGTTGAGAGTTCAACAGGTAATTGACATTACCAATATTACCAATAGCAAGTTCGCTTCTCCTTGCCAAATTTAAGTGAAGTTTGTATTACCAAAAGGACGTGCGAACTCCCGTCCATCCTGACCCCGGAATAGGTTTAGGAAGCTGTTAGCCCGAGAGCACTATCTCGATCTCGATCTGGCAAGCCCACAATCCCGGATGCAATCCAACTCGAGCGTCACTGGATATTGGACTCTTCTTAAAACATCCTAAAAAGCCCTCGACAGAACCTTAAATGGCATTGTAAACACGATAACATGGTACGTGTGTGTGTATGCGCGCGCGTGTGCGCGCGTACCGTGTACACGGATGTGTGTTTGCGTGCATGCATGTGCATGTACTGGTACATACTTCTGTGTGAACGTGCGCATTGTTTTAACTTGTCTGCGTCTGGGGGTGGGGAAAGATATTCAAATGTATTCTATTGGGATTTCACGAATCACGAGACCAGATCAATATACATTTTCTAAGTAGATGCCAACCTTGTCCTAGCCTTCCGACATCACGATATTTTTGCTTTCAGTTTGTTGGTAACGATGGTGATCTTCGCAGTAATAAAGCAGACAAGTGTTTTGTGTGCGTGACAGTGTTTGCGTTTAATGTTAGTCGCCGGTAGCCAGAAGCAGCTTCCTCGACGTTGGATGTCGCTGTACAACAGTCAGCCTTGTATCGTGCCTCTGTGCTTACGCTGTATGGCTCTTGCAGCAGTCAGTCACAAGCTATATTCGTCTCCTACAAGTCCTCTGTCCTGCCTCGCCGAAACATGGCTGCCTTGTGCGGTCCGTGCGATGCACACAAATCTGGCGCTTACCAACCACAACCTCAATCGCCCATCTGTCTGCAAACACCGAGTCCCTTCCATCCCGCCCCCCTTTCGTGTCACCCACTCCCCAATTCTGGTACCTCCTCGCGTTCAGCTTTAGTTCTATCGACCATCGTCTGCGTCCCCCATCCGAGATGTCGCCTTTGATGTCTGTGGATTCCTTCACACGAGTGAACTTTGAACCTTTATCCACCGATCTCCCCAGCGCCTCCGTCCACCCACCCAACCGCCCCTCACCACTCGCCGCCCACTTGCTTGCATTACACGTCCAGTTTTTCACTGCACCTCTCTTCCCAGCACCGCTTTCTCTAGGTCCCACTCCACTCTCCCTTTTTTATCGTCTGCTGCAAAGGCTCTTCAGTCAGCCGTTGCGACGCCAGCGGGAGGGCTGTTCTATCGATCGGTGTCACTCCTTGCGTCAGAGAGGCGTTTTCTTCTCGTCTGCAGGCCCCGGAATGTCAGCCAGTTCTGCGTCAATATTTCATCTTCGCTGACCATGAAGAAACGTTGCTAATCAAGTTTAGCCAACTTCACGCCACGGGCCGTTAGAAGAAAAATGAACGAGAAGGAAGGGGCAAAAAAAGAGTAGAAGGAAATGGAGAGGGAGGGAGAAAAAACAGAAATAAAACGTCGAGAGCTCCGATAATATCGTGAGGGATGGTGGGAGTTTTCGTAACGAAGGTCAGTCAAAGGCCAGCAGAGTTGGGAGTAAATAATAGCTAGTCTCCTCGAAAACACGCGTCTGGACAAGATCGAGAGGACACGCGCTAGATGGCGCATTAATGCCGAAATCTTGCGTAAACATTGACTCCTCTTTGCGTAAACATTAGTTGGCAGTAAGTCGGAGGCACACACACACAAACACGGGACTTCATTGCGAAAGATGAGTAGATGTGCGTTTTCCGACACATTTCGAACAATATTCGGCATGTGTTTTTGGATCTTTACGCAAATTCTTTTCACAATATTTCGTATGACGCCTGTGCAATCTTCAGCACTATATAGGCACCTAAGTTTCATCCCACAGTCAGGCTAAACACTTCAAAAATTGTAAGAAAACATTCAGACACCTTTATACAGATGTAAGAAAGCAGTAGATAATGCAAATCCAAGTAGGCCGTCAGGCTATATACATCCTGATAAATTTTACGTAAGTCAAACTACACAGACGTTTATAATTATCAATAAAAGCTATACAGAGTGCTACAAAACCAGGATTAGAAGACCAAGAAATATAACTAAAAATGTATTTTATAATGACTAATCTGTTCAGCTATTGGTCATGCAGCATTTTCCAAAATGGCGTTCAAATGCCATGGAAGCATGGCCGACGGGCCAGTGGGAAAGGCGTCTAGGGGAAGTGGATTTCGTCAATTTTATAAGCCGCAACTGACTTCCTAAACTGACCTGAAGGGGTGTGCGCGCGTGCAGCTTTCATTAACCCGTCTCGTGAAATGAAATATTCTCAGACCCCTCGATGACGAACGACATCTCAGGCGAAATTTGATAAACGACTGTTCTGAAAACCGCTCACCCTTTTGCCAGCATTCCATCACTCACATCATAAGCATTGGCCGTGGTGAAGGCTTTCACATGTAATCTCATTTTCCTGTGGTCGAGAGTATTTTTTATGCTTTTATTTTTGAGCTGTCATATTGTCGCGAATTTCATTCCGTGGCTCTGGCGATGGCTGTTCTTAGTTCGCGCGCGTGCTGATTGTGCCCGTTGCCGATGCGGCGTGACTTTGGCACCCTGTAGGTTGTCCCTGGAATTGGATGGAGATGAAATTCAACAAGATGGTAATAGGAAAATGCAAGGCTGTTGCCATCCTGTCACGCGCTTGGCAGAGCTCCTTGCACACTCAGCCAGGCCTGTTCCGTAAGGCTAGGGAGTTGATTTCAACTCCTGCAACTCCAAGCCCTCGTACCAGTGTCTGGGTGTCGGGGATAGCGTGAGGGGCAGGTAATCTCCCGAACAAAAGATCATGAATACAATTACCGTCCGCACTGGCATGCAACCGTTTGCCCTACTGCTGACTACTTGCAAAATAAAAGAGATGGAGCCTGAGTTATGCTCCCTGACAGCTGAAGACAACAGCAACTTTTGCGGCCAGCTGCCATCTGTGTTCGCTGATTGTTTCCCGTCCGCCGTTAATTCCTTGGTCGCCACTTTGTTTTTTTCGTTCTGTTTGTGCTAGGCTGTTGAGAGGTCCCAGGAGAGCTTGGGAAAACTGTTATGGCGAGGAGGCGTTCCTTAAAGCCGTCTTCGCATCAACTGAAACATCGGTAACTTCGCGAAGTTTGGGCATCGCGAAGTGAAGATCAGACATCGCGAAGTGCCTTAACGCAGTTCGCTTCGCGATTAGTCTTCACCGCGGCTTTGTTGGCTGGAGAGATGTAGCTCTGTGGTGCGGAGGAACTCGGAGCAATACACCTCGCTGATATGTACATCGCGTAGATCTTTTCTGGGGCATATTCGAAGACAGTAGCTCTTGAAGTCAAAAACATCGCGAAGTGAAGTAGATTAGCACACCGCTTTAGGCCATTTATTGTTGTGTTCACCTAGTGCTGACTACAACACCGTCCAGTCAGAGTGTCAAAACGGCGGTTTACGGGAAGCAAGGACCAAAAGGGGTGAAGGGACAAAACGTAGAGCTCGATTCACACCATTTTGGTACTTGTATACCAAAACCCACAAGGCGGTGACTAGCCATTTTGTCAATCTGGGCCGTTTTGATATACAAGTACCAAAGGACATCGAGTGAAATGATGGCGGACTGCACATGGCTCAAGCTAAATTATCTTCTTGAAATTTTCCAGTATCGGCATCAGGAAATCATTCCTTCATAAACAGAAAAGGAGAAAACAATCTATAATACCTTCGACTTAAGAATAAAATGCTGAAATAATACGACGATAATAATAAAAACAATTTCAATAAGAATCCATGTTTATAATGCATCTGACTGAATAAATACAAAGAATTTAATGGTGGAACAGCAACGAAAACAACCATAGTAATACACTATAATGCATTTAAATGCACATTATAAAACGAAGAGAAAATACTGATGTACTTAACCTGCAAGTCCAATGCTTGTTTCTTTGAAGCGACTGTTGTTGCTCTGTGCTTATTGCCTTCAGCTCGCACTAAGCTTTGCCGTTCAGAGAAAATAGTGGAACAGTGGTAAAGAATCCTCTCATAGTTTACCACAGGTTGTGCTGTTATGAGACATGTTTTCAGAGTATTTACCTGTTTCGATTTTTGTTTTCTGGCAGCAGTTCTCCTACCTCTTATTCTGTTTGTGGTGGTGGGGGTATTCTTTTTATCAAGAAGACATCTCTTTTTTGCTTTGTGCAGTTTCAGTGCAGCAAATACATGTATTTATTTTGCTTGAGAGTATCTGCGCAGCTCGAAAGATGTGCTTGATGTAATTGCATGTGAGTCCCTATTATCTTTATGCTGAATCAGTCGCTGATGTCTTTTGACATGAGTTTGATTAGAACTGGTTTTGTTTTTGAACTGGGGGAGGGTTCGTAGATGCTACACCACGTACAATTCACACAACGAATTTTGCTGTGTGTTGTAAACTCGTGCAGCCCAGCCAAGGGTTGTCACAGCTCACGTTGGTTCTTCTAGCAAATACTGATATAATATTAATGTGTTGTTCTTGTGGAGTTGCGGGCCTTGGCCTTGCCACCAGGTGGCGGAGCCGCTCGAAGGCCTAACAAGTGGCAGGCTGGTCTTGTGTCAGTTGTGGGAGAGCAAAATTCTGTCGATATTTTCTTCCTCATAACCTCGAGTCGGTGTGAAATGGCTTTAAACTTTGGAATCTGGACCATTGAAAAGAGCTCTAAACCTAAAGTATATCAGCATAATAGGTTAGATTTGACATTTTATCGATTAGGGAAAAGCATAGTAGACAGATAAGTGTTCTTCGATTATAAGTAATGAGACGATTTTTTAATTAGCAAGACTCAGCACGACAGTCTACCTCTGTTTTTACCTTAATCAACTCTATAATTTTCGGGATGTCGCCGGCTTTTTTTTTAAACATAAAGTTACACACGGTAAAACAAGTACATTTTATGGCTTATATTGACACACAAGCCCACTGCTACAAAACATTAATGATATTTTATTCGCTTTGTAAATGTATGTTTCTTTAAGTGTATGATTTTGCCAAGGCTAAAAGCCCCCTTCCCCCACTCCCAGGACTAATAAAGAAATAAATCAATGTTCAATGTTCAATGTGACCAGGTCGGCATCATTCTAAAGTTCTTACTATTTCGGAATAGTATAGGTTCTTCAAGGCTTCATCCGTCAGTTAATGTTGTTTATACTTTTTTTTAATCCATGGCAACTACAGAACGTAATTACAACAGCCGACACTCAAACTGCATAAAAGTCGTTTCTTGTCGAATTATGTGGAAGTGCAAAACGTGCAGATAACGACTTTTGCGGTTTGAAAAACATTGATTGGAAAATATGCGGTTCAACAAAGGCAAAATTCTAAAGCGGTATTTAAATTTCCAGAAATACAGATGAAAACGTAGCTAAAAGAAAAGTGTGGGTGGGCAATGGTGTTCAGGTCACAATCGGTAGAGGAAATGAGTGCAGAGGATCTTTTCTCATTGCAGAGTCCCTAATAACGCCCACTTTCTGACACCATTATCTATTATATAACTACCTTTCCTTCTTCTTATGCGTTTTCTCTCTGTTTAAAGCGGATAGAATGTGCTGCGCGATTTCTGTAAAGTGGTTTTAAAGATCAGATTGACCAGAAAAGTAGCGTTTGTCAACACACGCCCCTCCATGGAGAAAAAAAAAAGTTGAGGGTACACCAACCACCAAGCCGGGGTGTTCAGAGACGAGAGACAGGGAGACGTGTCAACAAACCAAGCTCCTCCCACAACAGCTTTTCCGACAAGTATCTCGTCAGCCCCCCCCCCCCCCCCCCCCCC
>SMGT01008022.1:164778-216015 GCA_004794575.1 Lanistes nyassanus
CCCCCCCCCCCCACCGTGCAGTGTGCGTTTTCCTGGCACCAGCTGCGTAAAATTGGGACCGCACGAAGTAGAGTATAGCTTCCTGTCCTAATAAAGGCTGCAGACACCACTTCGCATTAAAGTTATCGGAATCCAGACTTCCCTCATGCCCCCACCCCAGCCCAGCCCCTCCCCCCACATCCCACCCACACCAAAACCAATTTTTACAAATCCTGTCCTTGCCTGAGCGATTCGGAAAGTTGCTGTTAGCTGCTTCTAGCAGATGTTTCGTGCAAATAAGTTTATCAACTTTCTTAAGTAAGTCTTTTGGAGAGAAAAAAACCAGCAGGGTGCAGAATATCTGACTGGAATCGATAAACCTAATAATTGAGAAACTAAGACTGAGAAAATATGCTGAATCCTTAACAAACTGGGAGCACAGGGAAATGGCGAGCGTCTGGGAATGAACACTATTGCACCATCACCTCGCCTCAGTCCCGTGACCTAGAAGGTCGTAGGGGGGGACATGCTTTCGACAGTCTCTGCCATCCTGGTCTGTCTTCTGCCATCCGTAGGTAGAGCTGGGGTTGCAAGTGCTGTCCGTTCCTTGCCTTCCTGTCCTCATTCCGCTTTCCAGTTAGCCTTGCAAGATGTACGGTCTTGGCGAGTGGATTGTGACGTGCTGCGTGGCCGAACCATGCCAGCTTCCTTTTCTTGATGGTGGCGAGGGAAGGCTGCTGGGGACCAGCCAGTCTGTCTACTTTGTTGCGGACGTAGACTTTGTTTTGTGTTCCGTCCAGATTTTGAGGAGCTGGCAGAAGCATCTGGTCTCAAAGGCATCGATCTTCTTTTCCAACGCAGCTGTCAACGTCCAGCTTTCACAGCCATACAGCAGGATCTAGACGACTAGCGCTTTGTAGAGCTTGATCCTGGTGGGGCAGCTGATGTTGCTGTTCCTGCATAATTTTCTGAGATTCAAAAGCGCTGTTGTGGCAAAGACTAGTCTAACCTTGACTTCCGTAGTTGATCTTCCGTCTCTAGTCGGGATAGACCCAAGATATTTGAAAGTATCCATTTTTTTTTTAATCTTGTGATGTGATGGTGATGTCTGCGTGGGTGTCACTTGTGCTGTTGACCATCACTTTGCTTTTCTCAGAGCTTATTGCTCACAAGCCCCTGCTCATTCTGCAAGCCTGTCTGTCAGTTCCTGCAGTTTTGGAATGCTGCCACCCAAAAAATCTGTCATCACCGATGCAAGCACTGGAGATAACTCTTCCTCTTCCTGGCATGTTACACTGTTATGATCTTCTCTTAGGAAAACGAGAGAAAAAAGACACCGCGTCACAAACAAACGTGTAAGGTTAAAGGTTGCGCAGATACGCCTGGGAAACCTAGTGAAACAACGAATAGAAGATGACAAACCTTTTGATCACGTGACAAGCGACAAGCCTTTTGATCACGCGACAAACGGATTTCAGAAGACGAAGAGGTACTGAACAGAAATCTAACAGACAAACTGGAAGCAGCAAAGAAATCAGGTGTGTTCTAGTCTCTGGAGAATTTATAATGCTTTTATTGTACTATAACTCTGGTGTTGGTTGTGATAAGTGCATAGTACAAACGTTAACGCAAAGAACGCGCTCCCCATCACACAGACTTTCGCAAGTACAGATACTATCAACACAGACGCGGGACTATTAGAGTACTACCTTCTGTTTTGGATTACTTACCATACAGACGTGATATTCCAGACTGGACTTGTCAGCTCATGAAATACATGTATCAGAAACCCAAACTGTGAACACTCATAATATTTTGCGGCGTTCCAGCACTGGGACTGTGAATCTAAATATACTCAGTACCTGCTAGACAGGAAAGTATTCACTGGCTTCAAGTTAAGAGTTATATTCGTAATTTAGTAAATTGTAAACACATGAGGGGTCGACGGTATCTGTCAAGATTATTGAGATTTGGATGGAAGTTGGACAACAAATAACGCTTGAGAATCCCTATAGATTTGAACTGAAGGGATATAGATGTATGTTTGCTGTTTTTATCTTGTGACTTCTTAACTATGATCCATAATTAAATTAATGTTGTTCTGTTGAAACCATATTCTGGTTGTCACTCGTTAGTATCGGCTGTAGTGTGAAATGGGGGAGAAAGAGATGAACGGTTTTATTTCTTCGTATACAGCTGATGTAAATTTGTTAGAGTGTTGTGTTTGAACGAGCCACTACACACACCCGCGTCACAACATGCATATGTGTTAGTGGAGGGTCTCATGCGTGATTTTTCCAAGGAAGAGAGTCTTTAGAGGTACAGCACTGCTTCAATGATCAGCACCAGACCTTCTTCGACAGCATCACGCGCCAAAGGCACTTCTGCTCAAATACTTTCTCCACAACAACAGCCTTCTCCATGTGACACAAAAGTTAGATTATTAATGCAGTCTGCTGTACATGTATTAACATGTTGAAGATTTATATTTTTCATAGATTCTGTACTCTTAAGACTTTTGCATCCGCGCATTTATTTATAGTAGGTCGGTGTTTCTCCTCAAAGACCTGCGTCCTCATAGATTGATACCAGCGCAAATGTATTTACCGGCGCAAATAATTTCATCCAGTGAAACGCAGTATTTATTGATAAAAAATGTTCCTGTATAATCTTTTGTTGCTGAACTCCATTAGCACTGGCTGCCTCCAGCCGTGCATATGGAAAACAACTGGATCCGAGGCGATGTTCATACCCACTTTCAGGATGTTAAGGCACGAGTTTTAATCGAATTAGCCACGACCGATCAAAACATAAGTTCGCGCTTGCTTGGACCTACACGTGCATTCGCGGAAGATGAACGATAAATTTAGGGGAGTAGATATCGGTCAACGATTGTCTGTTGTCTAATGTCAGTACATCAAACATAATTACTGGATAATGCAGGAAACTTTTCTTTAAAGATGACGATCTGAGTGAAAGAAACTGTTATCTAAAATTCCGCCTAAAAGGTTACTCTGCTTCATGGATAGAAAAAAAAAGGTTTACGGCATGCACAATTCAAATTCGTCAGTTACTTCCCAGGATAGCAACGTTGTTTACCGAGCGACCAACATTCTGGGATTCAAGCCATGTCCG
This sequence comes from Lanistes nyassanus, assembly GCA_004794575.1. NCBI lineage: Eukaryota > Metazoa > Mollusca > Gastropoda > Architaenioglossa > Ampullariidae > Lanistes > Lanistes nyassanus. Next base: position 167,893 of record SMGT01008022.1, read on the forward strand.
CCTGGGGACAGAGTAGGGCGGAGGTGGGTGTGCAGTGCTGCAGGAAGGAGGCATTTTGTGAGCAGGCCCGTTAGGCAAGATGGACAGATTTTCTAATAGAGTTCTCGCCTTTGAAAACCGCTGCAATAATGGAGGTCTGGGCCAGCAAGCAGTAGCTGCACCAAGGTCCCCATTGACCTCCCCATCCATCACAGTACTCCCCTCTCCATCCCTCTCCCAGCCACCACCACTGCCAACAACAACATCCTTACACACACCCTCTTTCTCCTCAGCGGATTCGTAATTCCTCCCACCACCACCACCACCACCACCACCACCACCACCACCACCACCACCACCACCACCACCACCACATACACCCATCCACCACCATGCCACCATGCTCACGTGGAGGGCTCGAAAGACCCCAGCATGCGAAGCGATGTTGATCCGATATTATATAGCGGGAAGACAAGTTTAGACCAGCGGTCAGCATCGCCGTGCATGTTTGAAAGTGTCCTCTTGACCTGGTGAAGTTAGGACGGAGTAACAGTTGATAGCGCACGGTTGGTTCAGAAAAAGACGAGGAGGAAACCAAGGGCAGCAGACGGAAATCTGAACTGCTGAACACTGGGATGGCTGGGGTGGGCGACGATCCAGTCTGACAACGCGCACTTTTGACCTGTCTGTCGGTTTCTGTAATGTCCGCAGAACCTTGGACTTTACTGCGCACTGCGTTGAGGCCTGTGTATCTCATTAAGTGAAAAACATGTGTATCACTGCATTGTGTTAGGAACCTCTGTAGCGAATACCGTAGGTTTTAAACCGCTGACAGCAGTTTGGCAGAAGCTGAGATGTCGTGCTGCAGAAAAGTTCAAAACATTTTGCGAGCACAAGCAACCATTTATTTCTCCTACGTAATTAACTCTGTAGCGCCTCAGCTTCCAGGAAGATGCTGTCGGTACTCGCAGTTTCAGAATGCAATTTGCTTTCTTGAATTTATTATTCAGATTATAAAATCCATGTTTTCTGCGTCTTTCTCAGCACGGTCCCACCATGTATAATAGGCCCTAATACTCATAACGCGCTTTGCGTGGGAGGACATACAGTAATTCACGAAGACTTTTTTAATGCATTAAACCTGAAATGACGAGTATAAAAAGTATTGACAGAAACGCCACACTTCCGTGACAGAATCAAACTTAGACCTCTCCGTATGGTGCAAAGCCACAGATAACGTCGGGAGTTTGGAGCGAGGCTCGGACCAAGCAAAGAGCGAAATATTCCAATCAAGTTTCAGCACTGGTGAGCTTCTGGCGTATCACGGACGTTTCCTGCAACCACTAGCTGCGATGTACTTAGCCATTTCGATTAGCGTTTAACGATCCGTCGACTCTATACGCTAGAGCTACCTGTAATAGAGATAAACTTCGACATTTGCAGCGCAGTACGTCGTGATCCTCCAAAACGAGGCGTCATGGTGGCAAAGCAATGAGGGAAGCTCTGACACAATCCCTGCCGGTTCCAGTGCCCCATGTCGGAAGCGTCCAAAGATCACTGAGCACCGAGTAGGTTTCTAAATCCAGTGCCTCTTGCAAGACTGGATTTGCGCTGTTTAATGTCAAGCCAGCAATAAAAGCGACAGCAGGTGGGACGTACGGTGGAGGTCGATGAAAGATACTGGGAGGAAGAGGAAAGAGGAGAAAACCTCCGACCGCTAGCCCTGTAATCAGACGTCTCAAGCAGAGAAAGTACGTGTGCCGGACGCCGGATCCGAACCCACGTACCACCCTCTGTATCGGTTGAAAGTACCCATCATGCCAATTCCCTACGGGCCAATCCGCCTCCAGTAGGAATCGGACACATTTTTCGGTTGACTCCTTCTGGGTGTTCTCCAGCCCCACCTCTTGTGGTGACACCATTTTGTCAACGATCTGTCGGTTTCACGAGACGGGTTATTCCCTTTTCTGCAGGCCCGAACTAAATCCAAGCTACAAGAGTCTAAAAAAAGTAGTCATCAGGTCACCTGCTAGAGTGGATGTACGTCTGAGCTTACAAGACTTAGTCAAAGACTGAAGTTCGCCACACGAAACTTTACAAAAAAATGTCTGCCGAACCCTTCCCTCGTCCCTCGTCATTCGCCCCTTACCCAGCATCATCTGTCAATAACAGAAATTTTGTAAGCTTGACACAGCGGACATTTGTTTGCTCTGTCGATTAGAATGGTATTATAATACGTTCAATACATCCATAGCCAATAAACCTTTCAATTGTTAGTGGTAAGCAAAACACAAATCGCTTCAAGCTGTTGTCTTTCACACATTAGCCGACAAAGTAGAAAGCTGGTAAGGGAGAATGGAGAGCAAATATTACATGACCTAGGTTTTGTTCCCCTTGTTCATATTACCTCATAAAATGTACACACAGCTGTATAGGTCGATGTCTTTGAACTCTGTCGGCAAGCTGAGACCAGCCACGTCTAGCTATGTCGGTTAACGCGCTCAATTCAGCTGGGTTACCGGATGCCACGTCGCGAGGCGTTTTGTTTTGGACGAGAAAAAGGACGACACCCAGCCGTTGGCGAGGAAAATTCGATAAGAGTTGTCCAGGCGGAGTTGACTGTACTAACCGAACATGATTAATTAAGAAGAGTCTGTCTGGCCGCTCCAAGCACGCGATAATGCTTGTCTAGTGTGCAGCGTGGAATCGCCTCGCTGGAACTACAACAAAGGGGACTTAATCCGTATACCGAACCCCTCCCACACAACTCCCCTTATCGAAATAAAATTACTCGACATTTCGGTGCTCTAAACGTGTACCAAAGTGCAACGTCGGTAGTTCTAGCAGTGTGGTCGATCACTACAAAACGGTTAACTTTAAGTTATTTGGGTGGGTTTTCTTTCCATGGTGCTACTCGACAGCAAAAATGAACGTTCTAAGAGATTGTTTAAGAAATTCCTCTCACCAGCGTCCTGCTCATTTTCAGCTGATTTGGTGGTTTAGCCTACTGTTCAATCTGTAAATGGTTTCCATTTCCAACGTCATGTAACTGTAAACGCGTTCTTCAGTTAATTCCCAACTACAAACAGATGTGTAGTGTATTATCCCCCTGACAGCGGTCAGGATGTGTGAATGACAAAGGTACTATTCTGTCATTGAGCAAGCACACTACGTTACTATAGGTAGTGCCTCGTGGGTGACCAGCCAAATCATGAGCATCCGTGGTCCTGGTCAGTCTTTCCACCCGTCTCCCTGCCCATGTGACAGCCACGTGAGGTTGATGACTTTCACGTCCCCTTCGGACAGCCAAGGGTACACAGAGACCTTTATCAGACAGTCCAAGGCGCGAGCGGACAGGGAGCGATTTGGCATGTGGGAGGATGTTCGTCAATCAGTCAAGCGTGACAATTCAGATTTGTCGAAGGGATACTTCAAGAGAGACGCAAACTTTGTCTTTTTTTATTATCTGTTACACACGCACACACACACACACAGCACGCAAACATTCATATAGAAGACCTACCAATGAACTCGCTGCTCTTTTGTTAAACAGTTCCAACATTTGAAAAGAGACTATGAGTGTCATTGTAGCTAACTGATAATTAGTTACTCGATGTCCTCATTATTACTGTAACTGGATCGTCACCGATACATCAGCAGAATTGCTATGCACGTGCACACACTGCAGCGGCACGTTCGTTGATGAATCTAAACTGGCATCGGTGTGCCGCCTGAAGGGTAAAGTCGGCGTTCCCCTCCCTACCTCGCGCGGGCTTTGTTCTAATTACTCTTCCACAGAGCCGTTTAATTATCCTCTTCGGTTCCTGCCTTGGCAGTTCCACGTAGTGGACCCGTTGAAGTACTGCAATCGTTACGCCATGCAGAAGCCTCGTGTCTTCACTTCGTTGGCAGCTCTTCGTCTCTCAGCTGTTTTGCCAATGGCAAGGAGCTTGCCGCTTGTTCTGCTATATATTTCCCATTACATATTTTTATCTCCCCCTCCCCTTCTCTCTCGTTGGAAATCTGAAATATGTTTTCAAAGTCTCAGAACACATCTAGTTTCCGGATGTACAGCTGCGTGTCAGAAACGTGACAGGCAATATGGTGTTGCATGTCGAGGAAACTCCGCTGTTTTTCGAGTCGGGAAAGCTTGTTTATGTATGCTATGAAAATGCTGGCAGAGTTTCAGGCAGCAGGCACTGTGGGACTTGCAAATTGAGGAATGGGTCAGAGGTTACTCAGAAGATGCCCATGCGTCGCTCACGATATGCCGGCTTCCATACGTTGGCCATGCATGCGATGTCTTTCGCCACCGAGCCAAGGCGAACCTCACGACCTGATTGTTGCATAAAGGCAGTTTGACTCACACATTTGAACGGGACTGCCGATCGAGTGACATCTGGTCATTGCAGCTGTCTCGGTGTCTGTCTTCTAACGTCTTATCGTAAGCCATCTTCGCCGCCATTTTGTAGCGCGCCCTCTCAGTAAGGCTGACTACGGCCGGAGCGCAGAAGGCGAGACGAAAAATCGATTGGACAAAATTAATTACCGTTCTCTTCCTTCAGTCAAAGAGTTGTTGATTTTTTTTTTTTTTTTTTTTTGAGTCCCAAAGAACAGGAAAGCGAGCTTGAGCGCTTCGACCTGACCAGCACAAGACTTTGTCCATTTTTTTCCGTCGGGTAAGGTTGGTAGGACGCCTCCCCTTGCACTCCAGGTCATCTACCCCTGACTTGCCCCGGGGGCTGTCGTGCTGGCAGCCCCGCCAAAGTATGCAAATGACGAGGACCGCACGTTCTAACCCTGCTAACGAGAGCAGCCCGAGTCGACTTCACGTGCATGCACCCAAGGCATGAGATGTACCGGCACGTCCCCCTCCCCCCCCCCCACCACCACCACCTTGTGGAGTTTCGGTTGCGGGTAGAATTCCACCTGCTTGTCTCGTTGTTGCCTTTGTTCTCTGAGCTTTGAGTGACAGTATTTTTTTTAAATCTATGTGGTTTCGACTTTCATCGAACGAGTCTTATATGATTGTGCCCGCTTCACCTCCTCCTTCAACCCTCTCCCCACCCACCCAATGCAGCTGACAATGTGGACGTGAGGATCTCACAACCAAAAATAGCTTGCAACTGAGAGCGCCTCGCTAGTTTTAAAGCGCGTCTTGACACCTGCAACCATCAGAGCTCGTGTTCATGAAGCAGCCTTACCCAGAGGTTAATTGGCTTACCCAGGCTGGGTAAATCTGCTACTCAGATAGACTCCTTTAATGTTCGTTCCGACTTTTACTAGCTGTAAGCTGATTGGTTAGTTAGCTGGTTAGCCGACATGTCCAGGGAAAAGACTTCTTAACAGGACACACTTTCTTAAAACTTTCGTTGAAGTATTCTTGACACCTTCACATCCAGCTTCGACAAATGTTTGATGAAACATGTACGGCGAACAAAGGCTCACGTCAAATAAAAAAAAAGGTAAAAAATTACTCCAATAGCCTGCAACAAAAAATGTGGCTTCATGTCTTTCCCTTTGGATCAAAATTCAACGCAGACACGGACTATCGCTATGGTCTACAACTTGTGACCGAAATCATACGACCAAAGTGAGACGAAATATTTGTTGTGCGAGTGTTTTCATTCGACTTAATCAAACTGTATGAGGCCTGGGCTAAGGAAATAGCTTTCACCACGAGCTGGGCTCCCGCTGTGTGGGTCAAAGGATGATAAAGATTAGTAAAGAGTGAGGAAGGAACCCCTTGCGTTCTTGCCATTTAACTGGCTGACCAGCTGGTCGTGTGAGGTCCCATCAACAGAAGACCACCAGAAGGTCGGGAAGGGGGTAGAAATGTGAAGGGTGATGAAGGGCGCTTTGAAGAAGCAGGGGAGAAAGCTGAAGTACCAGGAAAGGGTTCCAGACGGTGAACCCTGTAAACAGCTGCCAGACTGAGAAAAAGTAACTCTGTAAATAGCTGCCACACTCAAAAAAGTAAGTGTAAAAAGCTACCACGCTCAGAGAAGTAATGCTGTAAACAGGTTCCACGCCGAGAGAAAGAAACTATATAAACAGCTGCCATACTCTGAGAAAGTAACCCTGTAAACACCTGCCAGGTTCAGAGAAAAGAATGCTTTAATAGCTGCCACGCTCTGAGAACGTAACCCTAAACAGTTACCACACTCAGAGAAAGTAACCTTGTAAATAGCTGCCACACCCAAAGAAACTACATGCGGCGTATTCAAGATCAAACCAAGACCCTGGATGTCTCTTTGAGAGCAGTTTCAGAGATCATATCGAGTCATAGATTTAAGAAACCACATTAATTATTTTGAATTCATTGGTGCATCCCCCCCCCCACCCGAAATCAAATGATATAAACTGGGTGGGAAGGGGGGCCAAAAGCGTTGGGAAAAACCCCATCGTACTTGGTCACGAAGCACATAATTCTTCAACTAGTGGGGAAGAAACGAGAGAGAGAGAGAGAAAGAAAAAAAGAATAATTTCAGAAATGATTTGCAATCTTCGCCCAAACGTGCAAACATCTTTATCCCATGATATATCTTCCATAGGCTGTCAATTTACCGGGGGGAAACTGTTCTCGACAGTAGCCCAACGCTCATAATGCGCAATTGGTCGATTACCAAATTAAAATTTTAAAAAATCTTTTCGAAAAACGGAAGTTCCCTCTGGCGAGATTTTCGAAAGATAGATCTCGTCGCCAGAAGGAAGAGCTGCTCCAGTGTTAACAAGCTGCCCTTTTCCAAAGGACAAGGAACAAAACATTGCAATCCAAGCTCTATTGTCTTTGTAGTCAAACAGGCTGCAGGCTACATGCCCTTATTTCGAATGGTAACGGCGTGAATACACTACTGTACTGACCTTACTGCATCTTGCTCTCACTAGCTACCAGTACGCAAATTTATCTTCTGAAAGCAAACCATTTGCAAAGCTAAAGAACATCTGCGTCTCCATTATTCTGTAACCTTTTCGATCACTATGTGGTCTAAATCGGGTAATGTATCACATCCATGCATCTAACCTGAGAACGTGAATCGTAATGGCGTGTGAAACTTTTAATGTCGGCTGTAGTATAAAATTAATGTTTTCTCAGAATTTTATCTTGCATTCAACGACTTAAAATGCCATCTCTCTCTCTCTCTCTCTCTCTGATCTTTTCTAGAAAAGTACCTAACAGAATTGCTCGCCCGATCTCTTTCTGTCGGAGTACAAATCATGAGTATTCTTCTGTTGATCTGACCCAACCAGTTCACACGAGACAGTTTCCTGACATCTTAACCAAAAACATCATCGCTACCTTGAATAGATAGGAAAAGATAGGACGACACGCAGAAACAGATCTGTCGAAGCAGACAATAGACATAGTCTGAATAGATCTAATGGAGCCACAAGGAAGAGGAAGACTGTTCAATTGTATGTTTCCAACGGTCAGTTGTACATACGTTTATTTTTCATTTTCCTTCCTTCCTCCTTTTCTCATTCTTACTCCTACACCCGAATCAAGGCGGTGGAGGGGCGCAACGAATAGCTATCGTCACCAGGACCAGAATTGTAGGTTCAAAATACAATCTCCAGCTTACACATTTCCTTTCTCTCTAGCACGTGAGTTCCTGTTCGATGGCAACTGTTTATAAAATTACCAGCTTGCAGTAAAATAGCTTGTTGACTTCCCGTAAAACAGCAAACGCCAAACAAACAGCGGAGATTACAGAGTTCGACATGGGTTTTACATGGGAAAAATGGTCGTCATATCTCTGAAGGTCTCTTTTCGAGCAACACAGCAGATCGGTAACCCACGCTTGACACTGTACAGCTCGGATTTCGTCATCGGCACACTTACTATTTCTTGCTTGTGGTGGCTCGTGGCTGTGTACACCAAGTGTTGGCGTCGGGTTTGGGTTTTTTTTTTCCAGAGGAGCTCCAATTTCTTCCCACTTCCTCGTTCCATCAACACCCAGATCTTTCATGACCCTGTCTCTTCCCGCACTCCCCAGACTCTCCCTTTCATGAGATGGCCTTAGCTGCAAGCTTGACGTTAATCAGCCAATCTTTCTGATGTCCACATTGTATTTCTCTGGATGAGACATCTAGATAATGCCTGAGAAATGTGACGTGATCATAAATGTGTGCATCCTGGTCATGGGAAACCCTTGTAGTTTCTCTCCACCTTCAAAGGGGATTTTGAGTCGTAAGAAGCGGTCGTAGCAAAGTCTCCCCGACTAAATACCTTCCTCTATTAAGATGTCTGCTCGCTCATTTATTTGATTTCACTGTACGCTGCAGTGAAGTGCACTCTCTCCTGTAATGAGTGCCCAGATCAAAGACGACGAGACCTGCTGTATGAGTCTCAAATTGATGTTCGGTGTTGTGCAGAACGGGGGAAGGAGGGGGTTACGTGAAGCCTGTAAATAAAAGGCACTCTATGTTGTAAGAAATCAAAAGGTTTGCAGCGAGCTGTTACTACTCTTTCTTTATTCTCTAGCACAGACTTTACCTGCTGCTGAAGCCTCTGCTGAAAGTCCATAAGGGCGGAAAACCTGCATAGTTGTTAGTCTATATCAAAGAAACGTGTTATTTCCTCAAGCAGACGTTTTGAAGCGACGGTTAGTTACTAGAGTTAGTGTCAATCACGGATCAGTGGTGACAGGAACGGGCAATGGCATTACCTCTTTGTAAACCAGCGAAAGCTTCACTGTGCGAAATCGGGCTGTAAAGCTGCAGGGTTTTTTTTTTTTCAGGACGAAGGAATTGGGGAAGACTAACGGCTTTAGAAAGTTGTGGAAGTTTTGTTTTCTTAAAGATTGTTAACCAAGCTTTCTTAGCAGCCTCCACAGCCTTGAAACACGTACTGCCAAATTTTTCTGCTGGAGAAGTCAGTACAGGCACAGGAATTGTTCCCTACCCTCTTACCACCCAAGCCGTATGGTACCCACAAGGTAAATGCCACCTATACCCCTACAAGCCACATAAGCTGTTTCATCAGATAGGGTGATTTACAATCATATTCTTTAAACAAATATTGCGCATTACACACATTTGTTCCCAAAATGTAAACTTTGTCCGACCTCATGAAATGACCAAGAATCACAGACCAAGGTAGACAGCTCTGTTTCAACTCTATCCCAACTTACTTCCCTTGACAAGAAGGCCCTCAGCTCATTGCCAGTATCACCCATCTGTGGTAGTGATGTGCTGTGACGATGTATTTCCGTGTCAGCTTTACATAAAATCTACAATTTCTGACAATTTTTACAGCCTCCAGTTTATGACTAGTGTATTAGTTTCTGACTTGACAAAATTTAAGGATGTTGAGATTATTTGAATTCTGATTTCTTTAATGCTGCCAGAAAATGTGTGGCATTTCTTGTCACAGAAAATATTCTGTGCCTGCTCCCTAGTTAAACATTACATGGATTATATTGCTGTAGTATCTATGTGCTATACATGCAAACAGCCACACTGTCTCAGTCTTTCGTTCTAATATCCTCTCATTCTAATATAATCCATTTAACACATAACAAGAAGTCACTGAAATAACAGCAGTTTTTTTTCAAGGCAAATATAAACAAAATAACACAGCTGATTCATCTGCACACTTAGTAACTGAAACTGTATCTCAAGTTCCACAACTGGAATAATGCAGCTTGTCACATATTCTATTTCATGAACCTGTTTCAGCTTTTGACATGGAGGTCTTTGGCGAAATCTGGAAGAATCTGCAGATTATGCAAATGCTCATGAATATCTTAATTCTCACTACTGACAAATAGCCTTTGAAACTCTTTGCCTCTGACAGTGTCCCTTACATCCTAACTCATGTGTACATAATACAATTGTCCTCATATGCACCAAACATGTATGCACGTCCCTCACCCTAATACAAGCCATTCATCACATACAAAAACTTCTATTTTTCAAAAGCAAAAATAAACAAAATTAATATATCCTTTCTTGGCTATTACACAAGCCAACACTCTTCAACATTTGTGGTACTTGGAGGAAAGCATTGTGATGCTAACCAAAACTCAATATAAAAAGGATTAAATATTGCATTAGATGTTATGACAATAACCTTGTACAAATAATACCTAAATATTAAAATTAAATTATGTGTATCTGAAAGCTCGTTTACTGAAGCAGGTTCAGCACAGAGCGAGAGACATAATATTTTTTACACTGGAATGATGATGATGACGATAATAAAGATGAATGATGATGATGATGAGCAGGAGAAGGAGAATGAAGCAAACCAATCAAGCAAATAAGAAACCCTACGGTATAAATCTGCACATCTGGTCTCCATCCAACATCTACTCCCTTCCATCAAACACAGCCGAACCAGCAATGATGTATGTTAAAAAGATGACCTCAGAAATGAATGATGAAACACGATCTAAGCATGCACACACACACACATGCATGCACACACACACACATACAGCTAATGTACATATGAAGAAATTCAAAGCTGAAATGAAACCAATTTATTTCATTACAGTCAAATCAAATAAAATATAACATTAAAAATTTCCTTAAACATAGAAGTAACAATTCACCAGCCTTACAAATTTAATCAGGTGAAAATGAATATAACGTATAACAACAGGAAAAGGCACCCAATACAATTCTGAACAATCTTGTACATGTATCTGTTTCAGAAACGTTTCAAGTCTTGCTGCAACTTTCAAAACCTGACACTCCAGTCTGAATTTTTTTTTCCTTATACACCAAACTCTGCCATCATCCAAAAAATGAGAAAAATGATAAGCAAGCAGCCAAGTAGGATCCAGATTACATGGACTGAAGCTGTAGAAAAACAGAGTTGGGGGGAAGGAGTGAAAATGATTTTATTCCTGAAAATCAATTTTAATTATACACAAAGTTATAGTTATAATGGCCTGCAGTACTTTTCTTTTGGGTTTTATTTTAACTTAGGCTAAAAGCAATAGAATGTTCTCATACAAGCAAATAGTAAAACATTGAAAGTCTCTTCCAAAAGATCTCTGTAAGATATTTCTTCAAGCGTTTGAATATGAAACCACTAAATGGTATGGATACTTTAAAACATAAATATTTGCCACACCTCTCCCCTACACTCTGCACTGGCTCCCCATTCAGGCTCGCATCGAGTACATGTTGTCTACTCTCTGTTTTAATTTTTTTACCGGTGCTTCCCCATCTACTTTTCAGAACTTCTTACAATCTACACTCCAGCGAGACAGTTCCGCTCCTCTTGAGACGAACGCATTCTCTCAGTACCCCGCATCAGGACAAAAACATACGTACAGCGCATGTTCACCTTCTCGGCATCCACCCAATGGAACTCACTTCCCCACAACATTCGCCACTCCCCATCACTGCAGACTTTCAAACGAAACTTAAAAACCTATCTTTTCCGCAAGTACATTGACTGAGGTCGTGACTGCCTGTTTGCATTAACTTTCAACTTTCTCTGTTCATACTCTTTTATGATAATTTTCTATCCTCCTGTGAATGATGGATGATCTGTCGCCTGACTTGTTGGTCAGTGTTACATTCATCTCTTCCTCTGTGTGTGTGCACGTTTTCGTTGTTTTTCTTCAGAGTGTCTGTGTGACTCGTCCGTGCGAAGTGTGCATGAAATGTGTTCTCAAGCGTTAAAAATCAACATTTATTATTATTATAATTAATCTTCTCAATTTACAGCATTAATCACAACTACTGGTATGAATCATAAGGTTGGGCAAACAATGAGTCGGCAAAATACCAAAGACAGCAAATAAAAACACCACAAGTATCAGCCACAAAGATACCTACATCTCTCTGCCATCTGATGCAGTTTAATGTTATTGTCAGCAGAAACACTGAGCAGACTGAAGTCTTGATTGCCAACTATCGCTCTCGTTGCTTCCGACATGGGCAGAAACTCCAATCCCGTCACAAAGATGCTATGAGCTTCTTTCACATGATATAGTCTCTGAGAACAAATGAAACAAAGAGCTAAGAAAACGAAGAACAACTTAAGAGCTATGCTGATTGCTGATAAATATAAAACCTTGTATTATCGAACTGACAATGCAGTGGATTCTGACCCTTGGAAGACAAATTCCATTACATATATTTATCTTTACTCCTATGGTTCTGACAAACAAATGAACACTAAAAGCCAGACAAAGAAAATAGCTGTTTTATTGTTGTAATTTAAGTGACAAGACCAAATATTTCTTTTTCTCATTTTTAATTTTAAATGCATCATCAGAAATTAAAATGCGACACATACATCTGCTGAACTAGCAGCCAAACTGTTGTACGCTAACGCACGCAAAGGATATAAACAGGCCACCACGTAAAACTAATCTGGTCAATCTGTGTCAAGGAAAGTGAATGAACACAGAGATCCTGATAACACACAATTGGGAGTAATTTACACACAAAAATTAATGAACCAAAGATTTGGAGGTTGACCCCTGCTTTTTAGAAAATGTCCCTCAGATTTCAGGCTAGAGGGTCATTTTGACCTTTGGTTATAAATAATTCCAGAACCACTGAAACATTTGCATAATATATCACACATTAAGGAAATAAACACAATAGTACACACCTGCAAGCTAAAGGACACATAGACAGAAATGCTGCCTGATATTGTGCCAACTCCGAGATAAATGCCATCCTCACTGCAACAGAAATCCATCTCTTGTGGTACTGATTCCACATTAAGAGAAAGTTAATGTGCTTCTTCATGTTGTCATTATATTATTATTACCTGAAACTCCATACCTTGTTTCAGATGAAAGGAGAAATAACCCACTCCTCATAAATGTTTTTAAAACTTTCAGAACAGTCATTCTTGAATCATTTTATGAACATTGGGAAAACAGGTTTTTCCATAAAACACTATTACCAGTAGGCACCAACACCACCACACATGCACAAAAACACCCTCTCTTCCCTCCCCCAACCCCAGTGATGCACCAATACATACTAAACATACAATGTTTCACCTGCACAGCCCAAGCAAATACAGGGACAGCACACACTCATTGACAGCATCGTCACAAAGCTTTGACTTTGAAAAAGTAAAGTCTATCCAACTACCCTACCTTGCTGTATCGAAAATCACCACTTAACATGCAACTTACATGCAGCTTTGCAAGCCCACAAGATGCACAGCAGCAAAACCTACAAAAACCATCTTGCCAGGCCAAGTGTAGCATTTCCATTGTTTCTAATCTTTTTCTAGGTTTCTTTCTGTAAATTAAAAATACAGATCACAACAGTTCTTGCAGAGCCTGGAGACAAACCTACCTGACAGCAAGTGCTGACAAGACTTCTGACCCTGTGTTTGCTGTTTTTTTCATCTGCAGGCTGCTGCTGTCCCACAAAGAAATATAGCACAGGTCTGGTTTACTGGAACGTTTGACTGGAATGTTAAGTGTGTACAGATTGAATTTGTCTTTCTTCCCTTCTATTAGCCCATACCTGTAAAACAACACAGGTAAAAGTATTTTATATATATATATAATAGGCATAATAGCATATATCACTTCTCAATGTTTTGCAGACATGTCTTGCTGTATATCCATAAATATAATTCAGAAATATAAAGAAACTATCGTTACTATCAAGCTTTACAGCTAAAACTGTCTGGAATTGGAATATTGAAAAGAAACCAGCAAATTTTTAAAACAGTTACTTCAGACAGATAGAAAGGAAAAAAAGAAATAATGCAACAAATTCAACAAATTAAACTACGAGAAGGATGTGTTTCTGAAGAAAGCTAGAATCTTGGGAAGGCTGACTTTGCTCTTGTAATCACTAATCTCATGAAATATAGGAACACATTTCATGACAAAAGAAAACAGAGTAATTTTAAACATCATAAATATATTTTATATACACACTAATTTGAGACATTATACTTTTATACAGACTTATTTTACATACTATAAATTATATATGTATATCTGTATCTTCAGTGTAATTTTACATATTTAATATACAGACCAATTTTATACATTGTTAAATACTACTGTTTCTGAGAACTGCATGAACAGAAATGGACAAGTAGACATTACAGACAGTAAAATTTATACAGTTATTCAAAGTTACAGCTCAAGCTTTAAAAAATGGTTTAAACATATACAAGAATAACAGTTAACTAAAATTTCATAATTCTTCTTGTAACAGATATTCATCAATTCTAGTATATTCCTGGTCCTAAAAGTGATACATTTCATCAATCCTAGCATATTTCTGGTCATAACATGAACATAATTATCCACACTTTTGGTCATAATAGTCGTAACAGTGACACAGCTACATATAACCACCTGCAGCATCTGAATCGATATTGTGCTGCTTCCTTCACTGGCCATACAAGATCACAGTGGCGCTTCCCATCTTCTGCATTCCAAACCACCCCTGTGCCGTCTCTGCATACTGTGACAATCTTTGAGCAGAAATATTATCTTCTTTGATACATATTCACAGCTTCTTCTCTCTCTATGACACTTGCAAGCTTAACTTTTTCTGAAACTGTTTAAGACAGGGACAGGCTGTAGGCTGTCTTTCCTTATAGTGTGTAACTTATGCTTCCCATAAAATCTAGGGTTTCCAACTGTAAATATTTCTGTAATATTTCCAGTTTAATGAGGTGCTTATGACATATTACAAATGTTCGAGTACAGGACTTCTGCTTAGTTCGGGGTGGATGGAGCTTATGTAATGCCAAGAAAATTAATTTTAATAAGATCCTAACCCTGCACTCACCCTGTCTCCGGCAGGGCTAATGTCCAGGTCATCGATATCTGTTTTGTGTGCCTGAACTTGAAATTGTTTCGTCATGTCTGGATACTGTAAACACAAACTGCCAGGGTAGGAAAAAATCTTACAATGTGTGTTGAAAAGTTTCTACAGCTATATTCAAACAAGAGTCGAACAACAACTGACAGTCAATACTTTCTATATAACAACCATCACCTTTCAAATAAGAATTAGACAAGTTCGACCAGTAATAGTTATACTTCCAGAACAACAACCATCTGGTTTCAAATAAGAATTAAACAAATTCAACCACTGCTATTTATACTTTCTCATTAACCTTCCATTTCAAATGAGAACAAGACTGACACAATGCAAGTTTAACCAGTGATACTTCCTGAACAACAACCATCATCTTTCAAACAAGAATTAGACAAGTTAAACCAGCAATATTTATAAATGCTTTCTGAACCACCATCAACTTTCAAATAAAATTAGATGAACAAGTTTAACCACTGATAGTTACACTTCTGAATAACAACAATCACCAAAGAATGAATGTTCTCCTTTCTCTGACAAAGTCTGGTATGCACTGCAGATAGCAGCAGCTTGCTAGGAATAGGAGTAGGAATGTGAAGCTAGAATATACCCGAATGTTCTTAATATGCTCTGCTAACTAGCTAGTCACAAAGCTATTTGTGTACAGATGATCATTCACTGATATTTGCTCACTCAAATGCATTACTGCTGTTCTTACTGTGCCCTGCTAACATGCTGATCACATAGCTATTTCAGTGTATACAGATGATCACCCAAGGTGTTCACACACTCACAAGGTACAAAACTTTTTATGTCCTGGTCCTTCGTTTTTTTAACATCATCTCCATGTCTCAATTACAAAAGTACACAAACTAAACATTTAATAGGATTAACTCTTCATGACATAACGTTCGTGACAAATGTTAAAACTCACCTTCCAAACACGAAGACACCCATCTGCACCACCAGTGGCTACAAAGCTGTGATCAGAGCTAAATCTCACAACCTTCTGAAACCCTCCATCTTTGTCAAAGTCTGTCTGCACTGACTGCAAGAACTGAATGTCGAAGGTCAGGTACTTTGTTGCATTAAGGTCCGATTTATTTTCTTCTCCATCAGACCCTCCTTTCCGCTTTCTTAATTCACCTTTGTCCTTCCCATCTGAAAAGAGCATGCACCTAAAATGCATACTGTGATTATTCTGATGCTATTTCAAGCAAGCACCTTATCAAGATTAGCAGAATGATTTCAACATTGTCTACATATCTAGTCTACATCAAATTCATCCCATCAAACTATTTTTACTGCAGTTAGCTTGAACTTGGCTAAACACTATAATATTATATATATATATTGTCTGTCATTCTTCTTGTCTTCATTTTTGGAGACGTGATATATGGACCACTGGATCCTTGAACAATGGACCATCAGAGATTTTCAATGGGCTGGTTTAAACAAATACATGTACTTTAAATAATAAAAATCTGTCACAGTACTGCATGCTGTCAGGAAACAATGTGTTCTGATTGCTGCACTGTAATAGAATTGGCTACAATGGATACTGCTCTCCCTTTAAGTAAGATATGTTGGGCTGTTCTAACAAATGTCATAGTAGCACTATATAAATATTAAATATTTATCACACAGCTATCTCAGTGTATAGTTATCTCCCAGTCTAGAAAAAAGCATGCATTATTTATAATCTAGTACACGCTTAGGTAGCTATGTAGCTTCTTATTTTTTTCAATTTGTATACTGAAGTAATAGACAAGCATACCTAATCATGCATGACATTTACACCAAGATATCAGGCACTCTTATATTTGTAAGTTTTTATTTTACTTTAAATGTAACCACTCACTTTCCACTAACTCCAAATGTAGGCAAGCTTTTTCAGTATCTAACTGCTGGTATGTCATTCTTTCAATTCTTTCTGGAAACTTTTGGTTCTTTAGTCTTTTCTTTTTCAGTGTTCTTTTTTCTTATGGTACTTCACTGAGTAATCCTGCATAATGTTGGTAAATGTTAATAAAGAACAAATGAGGACGGAGCGCTTAAATTATTGGAAGATAACTCCAACAAAGGTACTGGCAGCGCTCAAAACCCTGATCTGGTAAATGTTGACAACAAATTCACCTTTAAAATTGTCCGAAACACTCCTCTTTCTAGGGTTCATAATTAGACATAAAATGCTAACCAACCAGTTCCACCATTTTAAACTAATGTTTTTTTAATCTTACGTCATTAAAAGCAAATTCTCAATTTCCTAACATTTTAAATATTTATCAAATTTCCTCACTTTCTGATGACTGGAAAACATTTTCTGAATTTGTCTAGCTATTCTAGTTTTCTCTGACCAGCAAGCACTCTGTCCTAAACATCTTTCTGTTTAATTCACTGTCAAACTTGCCTTGAGCACCATCTCAGGTCTAGAAACAGAATGTGACAAGGGAAGTAACTCAGTAGCCCTCAATCTGGTCCTCCACACAGCACTTTTGTTAAAACCACACTGCCAATTTTTGTCATATAGTATTCCTTACATCATTACCATTCAAAACAGTGCTCGATGATAAAAAGGTCAGATTTAACAAATGCTAATCCATAGTCTGGAGCTCTCACTATAACCTGAAGCGGTAAATGATCAAAATTATATTACAATAACTAAGGTAACATATCACCTAAAGAATGCAACTCAGACCTTCGATTTGCTCCATCCCACATGGCTTGTAAAAATAAAAACTATCTTTAGAAGCTATGTACTCAGTGTGCTACTATGTGGATCTGAATGTTGGAAGATGATCTGCACAATAATAAACCATTTCAAACCCTTTTACTTTTAGAGAACTGGCCAAAAAAGGGCTCAACACATCTGCTGGCCTTCGACTCTTACAGTTAGCAAATTTCATGCCACTCTTGGCAAAAGTCAATGAATGGAGGAGAAGGTGGTTTGGGCATGTGCTGCAAAAATAAGCATCAAGTGTTTTCCAAGAATAACACTGAGATGGGCACCGCATGGCAAAGAATGGATGACCAAGAGAAACCAGCTTTAAAAAAAACTAACTAGGAACTTTGCACTCAGGATGGTCAAATAGTAAAATACTGACATTTTTAATGTCCTTAAAGCTGCCTCGAGTCCTCTGCAAATAAATCTGAGAGAGAAGGTACAGCATGCACAACCATTGTAAGTGCCTTCACTTTTCCAGTCAAGCAAACATTACATGTTGATTCTCAGTCTTAAGCAAAGCAACCACAAATATTACAAAATGTATTTGTTTGATCTGTGCAAACATTACAAATACTCAATTAACATCTATGTCAAAATGACATTTTGAAAATGAAACAGAAAAATGGATTAGCTTTTTTTTTTAAAAAAAAGCTCAGTTACCTGAGTTTTCTTTGTTGGGGGAGACAACTTTATACCTGACTGAATAGATCTTGCACTTTTCCTCTTGACCACATGCAATAATATAGTTTCTCCCATCATAGAAGGAGCTGCAGTTCATGATTGCCTCTGGACCAGCATCATGGCGACATATGCTTGATGCCTGCACTGATTCCTCTGTCTGTTTAAGCTCATAGATTTCCTGAATAACAAAATTCAATAGAGCTACCATATAGTAAATTTAAATGGCACACATCAATGACAAGGTATTATCAGACTGTTGTATTAATGCTCTGTTAATTATTACGTCAATGCCCCAAATTTGCACCAAAATTCACAAATTTTACAAGGTAGAATGCAATGATAAAAATTTAACACTTCTTTTATTAGGCATGATGAAAAAAGTGGGAGGGGACATTGCTAGCAACTAAAGACCACAACGAAATTCTGGTCTCTTTTCGATGATGGGTTTTGTTTTTAATTGCTTAATGTCCTGTCGCAAACGAGGTGCAAATCAGTCACTAGGATGTGAACCACCGACCTCCCACCTATGGAGCTGACGCCTTAACGGTAGATCTAGCCACGGACCCCATAAAATGATAGTTGATACTGGATCCATGATCTACCGTTGACGTTAGACCGATAAGGCGGTCTTTTCAAGGAACAGAGTCGAGATAATCACTAAATCAGAGATGAGATCTACCATATTGATAAAGCCAACATCTAGAATTTAAATAAATTATAACTGTTCCCTTTCTTTATATTTATTAACACGAAAAACACCATCTACTACTAACGTACTAGTACTGCTACAATACTACTATTGAATTATTTATAGTACTGTACTACTGCTACTTGTACTAGTAGTAGTAGTAGTACAAAGTACTAGTACGTAGTAGTAGTAGCATACATAGATACTAAGATAGTTGTAGTAGTATTCCAGTCCAAGGGTACTAAACCATCTGTTACATGTATCTGTGTTTTCATAGCAATTTTCGGTTTTAACTCACGATGGCATTTGGTACTCCTGTTTTTGCCTGGCCACCGCCGCCAGCAACAAGAAAATGAGAACTGTCAAGAGCTCGTACAACGTATAAGGGAAAATCTGAACGAGCTAAATGGCCCTTGTTGGGCGCCATGATGTTACACGCACATTCAGTGCGGTCTAGTGTCTGGAAATGCGTGCTTTGAAAACATTTCAACTTATTTCAATAAACAAATAATAATTTTTGAAATCTACAATAATTTCAAATAATACCCATAATATTGACAGTTTGGTTGCGGGGTTGCGAGTAGTCCAGTGAGGCGAGTCCATGCTGTCACTAAGATCATTCTTCCTTAACTTGCACATCTCCTCTTTTTATACAGAAACAAAAAGTTTTAAAAAAAGGGGTTAGAGTTGTGGTATGTATAGGAAGGGTTAGATCTGGAGTAAGGGGTAGATAGGTTTCGAGTCAGGCATTAGATCTCTAAATGAAGTAAATTTCGCATGGGTGCGCATGCGCAAGTAACATTGTTATACGGGCAAGGTGGGATAGTATGTCTCAGTTACTGTCTGTTTATTGCGAATTTAATTCAGTTACATATTTCTTATAAATTATATATTATTGCTAAAAAGCTGCTTATCTATACTATGTAACCCGAACAAAAACTACTGATTACATTTTTTTAAACTTTTATAAAGCACTTCTAACGTCGCCGTTACCATAGCAACCAGCATGCCGTCAAATGCCAAACTCAAAGTAATTAATACGCACCATGCTTGTCCTGTCTGTTAGTTATTTATCCTTAAAAATGTTAGGGCTTTAGACCTTTTTTAATCCGTTTTCGTAAAATGTAATAAAACTGCATCCCTTCTGGATTCATTTCGAGCAAAGCAGTGCTCAGAACTCATTTCTGCTCGATCAGTCGATGGTGCATGATTCCTTCAATGGACAGTCAAGTTTCGTAGAGGTGTTACAGGCCGAGGAATACTATAAGGATTGTGCTATGCAGGTTTACGGTCAGTTTGTTTTGTCAGAGCCTGGCAGGATATTAGACAGAAGTCATAGTCGAATTTCAAAGTGACGATCGATGCACCCACTTTACAGCAAGAGTTACACAGCTATAGTTATAGTTTCGCACTTTGAAAAAGCGAAATGGTACGATTAACGATAGACCTGATAAGCAGAGGCACGTCAGGTTATTCAAAAAAGAAGAAGGATGAAACTGTACAGCAGCATGTTCGACGACTTACACATTTGTATCTGGAAAACAGAAACATTACAGAAGTGGTAATTATCTCTCTTCTTTATTACAGTGTATGTACGGTCTCTGTGAGTGAAGAATTTGGCTCGACATCTGCCATCGAAAGCAACCATGTTTTAATAGTGTGCCTGGGACAATTTTCAAATTTATTTTGTTATATTTAAGCATATACTGTAGTGCCCTCTGTGTATCTGTTATTTAGCTCTTTATGTGTGGCTTCAGAAAAAGTCTTGATATGTTGAAAGTTTGTCTGTGGTGCAAGATATTTAAAAAAATATTTTACAGTAAATATAACACTGAAAACAGTTGTCTTCCTGTGATGTATGTTGTTAACTGCTTCAGAATTTATTTATAACTTTTTTTTACTTCTTGTTTCCAAGATCGTAAGTTCCTACTTCCTAGCTGATGAAAGGTGCACAGCCGTATTTCTGAATCATTTTGTTTTATATTGTTATAAAATCTGTGTAGGGAGAAGAGCTGATCCTCTGTAGGAGCTTGGTTGTACTGTACTTGTATGACAATCAGTTGACAGAGGTGCCTTGTCTCAATTACAACTGCAACTTGACACACCTTTATCTGCAAAATAACCTCATCAGGAAGATTGAAAATTTGTCTGCGCTAACAAAGTTAAACAAGCTGTGAGTAATGTATTAAATGGGTATTCTTGAGTTTTGATGGTGGAAAGAACAATTTATTTAGGACTTATGCAGGTGCAAGAGGATTTAGGCTGTACAGGTTAGATACTAAACAAAAAGACTTTGTTGAATTACAGCAGATCTAGAACAGCATTTTCATATAGCATTTCTTCATTTTGATGTTAAGGGAAGGTAATGTTTCTTAAAAGCAAAACTAGCTACCAAACACTGTACCTCCCAGTGTGATGATGTCCTGGTGAGGTACATACTAATCCAGCTACATTGCAGTACATCGTCTTGCTGATTGTAACTGCTGATTATTGTAATACACTCTAATACTGTAATAAGATCATATAGGCAATTAATTGACTTGTTTTTAGCTTTAATATTTTTGACTTAAATGCCAATCTGAATTTTTCGGGGGGGTGGAGGGAAGAGGGGCAGATGGGATCGGAATGTATTTCTTTATGTGAAGTATGTTAACCTAGTCTCTGTCTTGTTTTCATTTATTTTAGTCTATTGAATACAAGATGGGCTTGAAACATAAGCATGAAAACATTGAAATGCTTAAGCTACTACAATCTAACTTAAAATAACTACTACATTTCTCTTTGCACATTTAAAATTCTGAGCATCTGTATGTAGACTAACATTGCACTTCTACATCTTTTCTGGGAACTAAAACCCAAACTTCAGCTGCAGCTGTTCATTTTCATGCATTGCAAAATATGTGTTGAAAGCTTCCTGACATCAGAAATGCATGTCACTGCCTAGGTACTTGGGCGGAAACTGCATTACAGTTATTGAAGGTTTGGACAAACTTCAGCAGCTGCAAGAGTTACATGTGGAGAATCAGCAGCTGCCAGCTGGCGAGCAGCTGTTGTTTGACCCTCGTTCTCTGAATGCTTTATCTGTAAGAAATTATCTATCGTTCTTTCTTTGTAGTGATGTGTAAGGATGAACTGCATGAAATAACTGCACATATGTAAGGATGAACTGCATGAAATAACTGCACATATGGTTCAGTTCGTTTCTTGAGAGAGAGAGGTGAGTGCACACAACCATGCATGCTTGTAAATATTTAACTCAACGATGTAGTAGGTTTTCAGATTGTTACTCCATTGCAATCGCAGGGAGACACAGATTTTCCCGTGTTTGAAATAAATGCTGCTTGAAAACTACCACAAGTGTAGTAATCTAGATTGGTTTTTGAACATAAAAATAATTATAGAATCTTACTGAAAAACTGTTAAATAGTCCTTGCTATTTGGTGTTAGATGTAGTCACTGTATGCCATGACCTCCCCTGTAGTCTCTATGTACCTTATAAAAAATGTAGAAAAAATCTATTAGTGATAAAAACATAACTCCAACGCAGGCTGAAAGAGAAATTTAAAAAGAATACAATGATTCCTACCTGATATCCATGCAGTGTGATTTCTGTGTACAACGCTGCATTGAAAAAATGTATCCAAGCAAAATGGTGGTGGCGATCGCCCTGCTAACTACTAAACAGTATCGTGTGGTCTCGCAAGCACAGTTTAGAAGAAGTCTTGTATTGTGTGGTCTAAGGGAAGGAACACAATAGAAAAATGATTCCGTTATAAGAAAACACCAGTCACATCCCTTGTCGACCAGCCGCGTTCGGTTTAAACATTTGTAGAAGCATTTGTTCAGACCAATCCTAGCAACCAAGATCCCATGCGTGGGACATACTGTTCGCACGAATTCTGTACTCCTCAATCTGATTGTGTTCAGCATTCTGCTTAAGCAAGCTGTGTGACTGCTTTTAAATAATTGTTGACAGGATAAGCTGGAGGTCCTGAATGTGTCCGGCAACAATTTAAAATCGCTCAGAGACCTGGAGGTGTTAACCAGCCTGACACAGTTGTATGCCTCAGACAACCTTCTCAATGACCTTAAGGAACTGTCACAGCTGCTGGCAGTCTGGACAAAACTTTGGAGACTAGAGATGATGGGCAATCCTTTGTGTCACAAGGCCAAGTACAAGGACAGAATCATAATCACCTGCAAAAATCTTGGTATGGTTGTGTGTGTGGGTATGTGTTTGGGTGTGTGTGGGTGTGTGTTGTATGTGTTTGGGTGTGTGTTGTATGTGTCTGTTGCATGTGTGTGGGTGTGTGTTGTATGTGTGTGGGTGTGTGTTGTATGTGTCTGTTGCATGTGTGTGGGTGTGTGTTGCATGTGTGTGGGTGTGTGTTGTATGTGTGTGGGTGTGTGTTGTATGTGTCTGTTGCATGTGTGTGGGTGTGTGTTGTATGTGTGTGGGTGTGTTGTATGTGTCTGTTGCATGTGTGTGGGTGTGTGTTGCATGTGTGTGGGTGTGTGTTGCATGTGTGTGGGTGTGTGTTGTATGTGTGTGGGTGTGTGAACAAGAGTTACCATTGCTCACTGTAAAACTATGCCATATTTTGAACATTTAACCTTTTAACAAGTTTACAGATTCTTCCCATATCCTTTATAAAATTTTCTTTCTTAGAATAAAGATTAATAATCCAATATCAGGATAAAGATTAATAATGCAATATCAGGATAAATACATATAGACTGGATTATTAACTCAAAGCCGTCTTAGAATTTTCTGCCATGACCTCCCTGTCGTCTCTATGTATCTTATAAAAAATGTAGAAAAAAATCTATCACTGATATGAGCACAATTCTAACACAGGCTGAAAGCGAAATTTAAAAACTTCAAATGATTCCTACTTAAATCCATCTAGTTTGAATCCTGTGTAAAACGCTGCGTTGAAAAATGTACCCAAGTGAATGCAGCAAAATGGTGGTACGATCAAACTACCAAATAGGATTTCGAGATCACAGTCATGTATTGTGTGGTCTAAGGGAAGGAACTCGATTGAAAATGATTCCGCTATAAAAAAAAACATCAGTTACATCCCTTGTTGA
Organism: Lanistes nyassanus; assembly: GCA_004794575.1. Taxonomy (NCBI): domain Eukaryota; kingdom Metazoa; phylum Mollusca; class Gastropoda; order Architaenioglossa; family Ampullariidae; genus Lanistes; species Lanistes nyassanus. The sequence goes on from SMGT01008022.1 coordinate 191,841, forward strand.
TGGACCACTTTTGGTTTAAAAATTTGTAAAAAGTCTCCGCAGCACCCATTGCGATACAACGGCCACAGTAGCAAATTTCTTCCATAATGTCGCAAGCGGTATGATGGCGTAGTGTTAATAAATCAAAGTCATGCTTACAGTATTGGACTTCATGTGTTATTGTAAACTAATGTTCTTTTGGGGGTGAGATTCGGGTTATTTGTTTTATGGGTTTTTCTTTCTTGTTACTCTAGGCATGCTGGATGGGAAGGAAGTGACAGATACCGCCAAACAGTTCTTACGCAGCTGGCATGCTACACGGGAAACACACAAAAAGAGACAGGATGAGCTTATGCGACAAGCTTCTTTTGCTGGTACAGGTAATTCTTAACATATACTCTGTGCGGTCATAATCTGTGCCAATTTCTTTCATGACTCAATTTTCATCTGGGTTATTCTTCTGCACCATCCCGTTGCCCTCTGCCTCTCTATAATAATGCAAGGCATCTTTAATATTTCTTGCTGAGTTGGACCCCAGTCAAGATCTATGGCCTCACCTGAATTGCATGAGCATTCATATCTTTCTATCTATAAAAGTGTCTGTAGAGCATGTACACTCAGGCCAGAAAGGGGTGAGTATTTTAATACACTTGGCAAGATAAAAGCTTTTTAGAGATGATGATGATGATGTAAAGACTGCATAATGAAGGTATAATAGATGACTATGTCCTGGTGAGTAAGAAGTTTAGCTGCGCTAGAAGACCCTGCAGTCAGTCACCAAATGAAAGCATAGAAAAATGTATGAAAAGATGTAGCAATTAAAATTTTTAAAAATTTCTTTTCATTCTCAATGAATTGATCATCGCATGTACACTGTCCACAATATCACAGAGCCATTCAGGGATAGAAACCTCAGCAGCACATTCGTCCAACATTTATTTCAACTTCAACTTGTTCTTTGTTACTACTGTGCTCCTGATCAGAACATGTGGAAGAAACAAAGTATGATTCTGTTAACTTCTTCATTGGTTTAAATCTCTTTATTTCACAATATATACTTTTCAATTTGATTTCCAACATTTCACAGCTTGTAGCACTTTCTCGTTGGCAGTCACCATCCTGAAATGAAGTTGATGGTGAGGAAACTCCCATCACGATGCTGGGATTCATCCCTTAGTGACTCATTTTTATGATAAATGTGTTCTTGGTGAGGAATAAAAACATCGTTTTAACCTCTGAGTTTAGTTCAGCCTAATAAACTAACAGCATTAGTAGATCTTTAAGCTGAAATGTTGCAGATCTGCCTCCTGTTCATGTTCTGCCTCAGGCCAAACGGTCTGGTACAGGATCAGGTTATCTCATGCCTGGTAAGTCCATTAATTCTCACTAGCCCATATCTTCATATTCTTTTCAGTTTCTCCTGCTGCAATATTTGATTTTTTTCTGCATAGGTGTCCTGTGGAAAGAATAACAAAATGAAGTATGTGTGCAGTTTGGTATGTTCATGCTAGATGTCTTCCTCTTGAGCTGCTTTGGTTGCCAGCATGTGGTAACATGAACTACAAGATTGTTTCCCTATGTTGAGATTGTCTTTGAGGCAAGGTTTTGGGGCATACCCCCTTCTTCAGGATGGTACAAACAAGTACAGACAGATAACAAATAAAAATCACTTGTTTGTACCATCCTGAAGAAGGGGCCATGCCCCAAAACCTTGATTTATTGTCTAACTCTTGCTTGGCTGAGTTCTTTTGTTGTACCTTTTTTACCCCAAGCTGCAGTCACCTGTTTCTTTTCTCTTTGAGGCATCACCCTAGATTACCTGTTTGAACTTTTAACTCCCTTCCAAGCAAGAAGGTCCTGCACTTGATTTACACAGGTCCCCTGTCAATGCCAAAAGTCAGACTCAAAAAGTTTGGGTGCTGCACATTTTCTTTTTCGAATCCTAGTCTTCGAAAGTTAGTACCCCTATGTGTTGATGCAGCACCAACATTAAGGCAATCAAGTTTGCTATAACTGCACATGTATTAAACCTCTGCCTTCCCCCAATGCCTCCTCTTGGCACTATCTTGATTGCCGACAGTGACATTGTATTTTATTGTGTTGTAGTGTATTTCTGCTCGAAGTTTGGAATTTCATGAAATTTATTAATCAGATGATTGAAGCAACACATGTGCATATGGCTATCCCTGCATGCATCTCTCCAAAAAATGCTGAAAGATTTTAAATTTCCTTCCATCGTCCTTTTCATAAAGGAAGGTTGTTCCTGTATAGGCTACTATTAATAATTCCAAAGAACTTTTCTTTTAGGTCTACCCAGGAAAGAGTTCGATGACATTCTCTCAAGAAATCAAAGGTTAGGGGAAGAAGGGGCATCAAAATTTCAAACCGGTGTTTTCCGTTCAAAGTAAGTGTTTGCAGCAATAGAGGTACCGCAATTACTTTTTTTCTGTATCATCTAGATTTTTTTGATGCACTAAATTAGTTGCTCTCTAACAGCAGTTTTTTCCCATGTTTCTTGGAGTAGCAAGAAACTTTTGTCGTCCAAGAGGATGAAAACAAACAGAAAGTCAGTCAAGCTTCTTTTGATGCACATCCATGAATTAACACTTTCACTGAAGGGTCATCATTGCCAGTTTTTCAATTTTTTCTAATCAAAGTATCTCAAATTAAGGACACAGATGGCCGAGTGGTTAGAATGCTGACCTTGGAACCCAAAAGCGCATGGTTTGATACTCGTGTGTTTCACCAAACTTCCCTAGCTGACCCAGCTGGAAATGGGTACTTGACCCATGAGTTGGGGAAAGTTAGGCAGCAAGCGAGAAGAGATGGCCCTATTGATTCCGACCCCACTTTCCTGCAGCCTAAGAACAGGTCACAGGACAATCTTTACATCAAATTCATTGGTGCTTAACAATAATGGTGTGAAATCCAAGCTATAAACAATATAAAGTAAAAACTCATAGCTTTGACCTTGTACAAATGAACCAAAGAGCTGTTCTTGTAAATCTGGCCACAAGTTTTGACTGCTATGGAAGTGCTTTCCAGGCACATCATTCTGGGCAATCAGTATGGAGAGCTTTGTCAAGAAAAGTTGGTCATAATGGCCCTTTCACTTTATATCCTTGCTGGGAATGGGTTATTAAAAATAAAATGGTAATTTCGCTGTCATTAATTTTACTAACTTGTCTAATTATTTTTTCAGTTTCAGCACTGAAACATTTTTTCTCAAATTTTTCTCATCTATTAAAAACATGTTTACAGTATTTCTTCTGAAATGCATGGATTAGAACATTGGTACCATTTTGAATGACTCTTAGATGTAGAGTTGCAGTATTTAGAAATAATCAAGGATATGTTTGCAAATGAAACATTCAGAATCCAATGCAAAATATATTTTTAAAAGAAGGCATACATGCTTTGAAGGTTTTTTTTGAGACTACAGTAGGTACATTTTCTGTACTTTCTACCCTGATCATGAAACGGAACAAATTTTCTTTCTTGATTTATATATCTCAAGGTGTATGCAAAAACAGATCTGGTCATACCAGTAATGATGCTTTGACAGTCCTGTTGACTTTGACAGCTTTTTGTTTGTTCAGTTGGTTGGTTGTGGGTTTTTTTCAAACTGTGTCTTTTATCATCCTGTTTTCTTGTTCACTCTTATTATTTGTCTCCACAGATTACCCATCATTGACAATAGTCGATTTCTGAGTGTACTGACTCCACGTCTAAATATCGACAAAGGCTATCTTTGACACACCCTTCTGTAAGAGTGGTTGGATGGCAGATGATGTTTTTCCCATATACACTTTTTTTTTTGAGTGATCTATTCTTATTTGCTTACATACCTCATTTTGCCATTGACTTTGGACTTTTGCAATATCACTAAGCTAATCCAATCTCACCTCACCAATTCTAATGATTCCCCATCTCTCCAATAGCCTGCGAACTACCTGTGTGGCATAGCACTGAGTTGTAATTAGCCAAGTAACACTGCTACATGTGGGCTTGATGAATTTTGTTTGCTGGGGCTTTTGTTATTTTGAAAAATAGTTCCTTATAATCTCTATACTCAACCTTCATCAACCATACTTCATTTCCCCGTGCATTTGTTCATGTGCCCCATTTTTCTTTCACTCAGTTCATTTTACAGTAAAACCTCCCTTATAAGACCTTCCCATACATGACCTCCTCCAGCATTCAACCCAAAAATTGACTGACCATTTACTGTATAACCCGACCAACAACCGATGTAAGTGGCCAGTTTTGCACAATATACGACCTTCCCTGGTGGAGCGGAAAAAGGTTAGCAGACTTCCTTTTGCAAAGATGTTCCCTGATCAACGCTAAATGTCGACCCCAAATCCCATGAGAAGTGCAAAAGACCTGTTTTAAATCTAGAAAAAAGATTGAAAGTGCTTCTAACAAAGAAGCAACAAAGGGAAGTTTGCAATAAATATTGCCTCCAACATCCATTAATGACTTCACCCTTAATGGACTGAAGGAAGTGACGGTTTTGTATAATATACGACTTGCATGTATTTTCGACATTTCACAGAAAGAAAAATAGATTATATCACAGATTTTATTGTAATTTATTCCTGAAAGTCTTATTTCATATTCTATGTTTAAGTGTTTGTTTTGCCCTATTCACCAGACCATCAGTTCCTGAAATGTATAATCCAGTGTAAACTGTGTGAGTTGCAAAGAGGTAGGTAGCAGGTAGAGAGCTGCATCACACTAACATGTGACCTCAGTAACTGAGATAAAAAAAACTATTTTAACATGTGGTAAATAAAAACAATTTCAAAACATATGTTGCAGTTGACTGCCATGATATCATGCATGCATTTGTGTTTCTCACACCATCCATCACCGCACATGTACCTACATGTACTAACGGTTTGGTGCAACTAGTCCTCCCTTATAAGACCCTTCCATTATAAAACCTGATTTTGTCTGTTTTTTCAAAGTCGTATATCAGAGGTTTTACTGTATTTCTTTTCTACCCTTGCCTTTGTTGGCCATGAGGTGTTTTAGACATTCAAAACCTTGGCAAGCAGACCAAAAACACCACAGCTAAAAGGGTCAATACAGTGTATTACAAACTTTTCCAGGCAGAGCACTTCACATGCATCCAACAAGACCCACCCTTAAAAAGAACCATAAAGTACAAGTTGTATTAATGGTGACTGAAAATTGTTTATTTAATCAGAGTCATTTCTCAGCTGATTTCTGATGCACATTAAGATGGAGGATTCCAAATGCATTACAGTATATGCACACAAAAGCAAAGGCACAAACAATGGGCTGATCACTAGATTCAGCAGAGTTCCTAGTTTACTTGTTTTTTGTTTTTTAGTCGAATATTTTTTTGTCCATACAAATACTCCCACCACCTGAAATCTTTGAATGAAGACTGAATTTAGCATTTTAAAAAAACTAATCATGTCATTATCATGCACATGTAATCCTATCAGGCAATCCTGCAGGTGCTAAATTGCTTTCTTGGCATGCCTGTGCTAAGTCATAGTGTGTTTGGACTGTCTAGTTGTTGCCTGATAGGAAAGATATTTCTGTTTATAGCTCAAACTACTCAGTCCTGGAATGTACTCCATTAATGACCTTTTTGCCCAGGTAGCATCGCTGCCTTTGAAAGTCATCAGTCTGACCCTGAAGGGAAAAGCTTCAAGAATTAATTTTGCCTATTACCATCTTTTTAGAACTGCAGATCTGATTGGCTGAGGGGGAGTAGGGGTAGGGTGGTAGAGAAGAAAAGCAGGAGGGGGAAGCCAGAACACTCAGAGAACCCGGACAGCTGACTCTGTGAGTGGGGGACCAGATGTGAGATCCAAAGACATCAGTTTTGTTGTTTTAGTGACAAATGCATGCTGCTTCTGCAGCTCACCCACTGTATGGGAAGTTAGAGTTCCCTGTGTACTTTTGCCACCTATACAATACTAGTATGCTTGTGCTAAAAGTTGGCAGTTTTGTGTACTCACTATTGACTAAACAGTTACCTCCACAGTGTGTAGAAAACCATTTAGACAAAATTATTGTGTGTATTTTTGTAGCTAGGTAAACACTTTTTAATTTGTTATTTGACAATTTTCTTAGTTTTCAATGCACTTCTCAACTTTGTTAAATGCATGTATTGTTAATTTCACACCACTTCTTTGCATTTTTGTATTAAAAGCCATCAAGTAATTTTAACTTATTGCAAAATTATAACCAAAGCCATTTTTTTATATCCTTGTAAAACTATGTGTGCATTTCTAAGGTACAATGAAAGTATAGTGTTCCTAATACAGATTTTTTTTCCAACCAAACTTACAGCCAATTGATTAGGTTGAAGACCAAATATTGAATTTGTTTTGTAAATCTTTTATGACACCATAGGCATAGGATTTTTACTGGAGCACCATTTTGCAAGTTAGAGCATACATAAGCATGTGTGCACACACACACACACACACATCAGTGTTGTGTGATGGAGATAAACATAGATGGATGCAAGAGTTGAGATGTCAGTAATTTGCATATTCTGTATCTTTCCAGTCATCTTTTATGTTTAAGTCACATGCACCACATGCAGATTATTTCATTGAGAGGTTTGGTCTTGGTTGCAGTTTAAATTGTTTTGTCCTGTGGCTTCTTTTCAGAGTGCTTGATGTCTACCATGGGTTCAAGAAAGGCACCTCAACATCAGCCCCTTTGCGACGGCGACCTCTGATGAGTGTTACCATCGAAATGACTAAACATCTGGATCCAACACACAATGTTGCTCCATTTTAGTCAACCCGTCATTTTCTGTTCTGCATCGCCGATCAGCAGCAGTTGTTTCCCTTGCAGTGCTGATGAGACCAAAAGTTGTGCATGTGTGTGTACATGCAGGCGTGTGTGAGGGAGGGAAGAGCGTTCACACCATATATTTAAACTTTTGTATTTGACATCCCGGGATTTTAGATCAAACAGTGAGTCTTATTCACTGGCTTTTCAAGAACATGATATCTTTGTAACAAAAGTTATTGCAATGGCACTCTCAAATGCTTACAAAATGTGTTTGACGTACTCTTTTCGAAAAGAATATTCTTGATTTTGGATGGTGCTAAGGTCATTTCTCAGATTCGTCTACTTTTTTATTTTATTTTATTTTGGATAAAGTAATGCTCATAATAAGTTGAAGTGAACATTGTAGATTTTTGTTGCTGTTGAGTGTCCAGTGTATTCATCGATGTTTTCTTTAAATCTCCGAAGTCCAAAGCCTCTCTTAATTTCAATGCTGATGCAATAGTTTTGCATTGGATGTGTGTTTGTGCTTGCATGGATGCTTTAACAAAGGCTTCACTTAAAAATAATGCTAGTCAACATGGTTTGAGTATACAGAAATTTAAGGAGAATTCATTACATGCTTTCCTATACCTTTGGTGCATTCTCCTTTTGACTGTCCTCTTCCCAGCCAAAACTTACAGCTTTTGGATGCAGAAAATCACCTGCCTAAAAATGTTCCCAAACATAGAGACATCTATGCAGGTAAATGAATTGTGTGTTAACAGCAATTTTTAGGCAGTGCAATCTCATGCAGTGAAAATATTATTTTAAAGCAACCAGTGCACAGTGTGCAACATGGACTGGCAACCCTCTGGACTTACACTCATATTCCTATAAATGACAGAATTTATTCAGTAATCTCAAACTTTACCATCACTGCATCACAAGATAGGAAACAGAAATGTAAAGATTTGACTGCAAAGACTTGTAGTTTTAAACTTGCCACTTTAACTCATGTAGAGTTCTAGCTAGTTAGAGATATGGGAAATATTATCAATCAAATCAGTTGCAAAACATTAATGTGTTGTGCAGCAAAAGCATCTTCATTGTGATGGTATACATGTATACAAAATTGGATTGGTTACATCGATTGACAGTGAATAATCTGTAGTTGAAATCATAGTGATCAGTAGAATCTGCATGCTCATCAATGGTGTGCAGTCTTTTGCATGACCAACATGTTGCATGTCACAGGGATTACAGAAAAGAATTGTTTATGCCATCGAACTTGTTTTGAATGGGGAATACATTTCAAAACCTGCCACAGATTTTCTTGCGGGGGGGGGGGGGGGGGGGGATTGGTCCAGCCACAAACTATGTGCATATCAGGACGTTGTTGCTTAGACAAAGTTAACGTGCTGCTACACGAAGGACTGATGGCGCAACACGGGCCTCAGTCCCACCCAGTCACATTATACTGACACCGGGCCAACCAGTCCTAGTACTGTTCCCTGTAGTGCCAGGCGTCTGGCAGGCCAGCTACTAGATTGCCAATTTTTAAGTCTTAGGTATGACTCGGCCGGGATGCAAACCACCGACCTCCTGCTCTGGAAGCGGACGCCTTAACCACTAGGCCACCGAGGCGGTCAGATTTTCTTGCGCGTTGCTTGATGGATGATTGCTTTCTGCTGTTCATGCTGCTGGACAACATTATCTGTGCTTGACCAAAAACTTTGCTTACCATGGTGGCCAGTAGGCATAAGGTCATGTTTTGTTTTTGCTGCCTGTATCTGCTTAATTCTTAATTCTTTTTGATTTGTCAGTAATAAGAAGTTAGGTTTTTACTAGCTGTATTTAGTTCACAATGCATGTAGATTTGGCAGTAAATGTACAATTGCTTTAGCCAGCAGTATCCACTTGACAAGCCAGTAGCATAAGATTGTTTTTCAGTGCTGTACTCCATTTATAGTTCATAAGTCATTTTGATCGATACTTTGTTGGGGATTTTTGGAGTGGCGGGGTGGGGCATGGTTATCAAGAGAAATGGTAAACATTTTTTTCCTTATATGAGGAAACTAATCTACCGCTTTGAAAATGTAGCTGTTTTAGTGCTTATGTGATAAAAGTTGCAACAGTTTATAGTGGCTTATGAGAAATTGTTTTTTATGTAAGCCCATTGCTTAACATTCATATAATCATAGGACATTGCCTCTCTCTCCACCAACCATACTTTTTCTACAGCTGAGAGCTGAACTGAGGATAGACACACATAAAGGTTATTACAGTGTTTGATGCAAGGCTCGTTCTAATAATGTAAAGCTTGCAAACAGTGTACATTCCCTTTCTAAAGGGTTGGGGTGGGGGAAGCCATATCAGTATTACTGTTACTCCCATGTCAAAGATTTTTGATGTGTGTGATTATTCTCACCTCTCCCTTTTTGAAGTCTGTTGTAAGTTTTTTTTTTTGTAAAGGGGTGTGATGGATGAGGTCCAATTCAAATTATAGTGACCCATGTGGTTAACACTAAAAGAGCAGTGCAAAATCCAAAGCACTGACAAAATCCCAAATCTTGAAGACAGGAAAACCTGCCCACTTGGGACACCATTCGTTCCACTAAAATGTGTCATATGACGGGGTGCCTTCATCACAGTCCATGCATTTTGGAATATGACAGTGGGCTGTGAAAATAAAAAGAAAGTTTTTAAAAAGTTCGGTGGAATAACACCACAGAGCTACAGGCATTTGTTGACATCATTTACAGGATTTATCATTTATTTACATTTTCATCTCTTGTTCGTGTATTTCAGGTCATATAAGCAAGCATTTTCCTATTCCTTAAGAACTCCATCACAATCGGATTTATGTGGGAAATTTGGCTCTTCTTACAACCGAGCTCTTTCACAACAGCATGCACAGACTGGCTGCTTTCTAAGACTCAACAACTCGTTGATCTAGTATTAACAGTTTTCATTTTACGACCAGGAGATTCCATATATATCAGTTAATCCACTTGAAATGAGCCAACTATGAAACCATGTTTGGATAAGAACTTCCAATAAAAAGTGTGACCACAGTACATAATAGAAGACATAAACAGCCATGTTTTGCTTTTAAAATCAACTTGCTTGCAGTGGAATTATGCAAAACTTTCCAATTATGACAGATGAAGATTAACTTTCTCTTCTAAAATCAGTGTCCTTTTCTGCTTTTAGCAGATGTCCAGTGGTTAAAGTCCTTTTATGTTGAAAACTAATCTGTGTGGACACAGTGTCCCAAGATGTGAAGTGTCTGCTGATCAGAGGGTCCCTGCATCACAGGTTTTCCTGTACATCTTATCAAGTCTCCCAGAGGCTAGAGAAAAGGAAATTCTGTGATATTTTCTTTGAAGATTTGATCTCAAATATCTGTAATTGTCACTTTTTTAAAATTCTATTTACCTTGCTGTTCACACCTACGGACATACATGTAGTATTTGCATGTTTTGTATTTTACCATATGTACATGTTTGCAAGTCACAAAAGTGACTCTATGTGCGCACACACACACACACATGCACATATGTAAAAGTGTATTGTAAAGGTAATGCACATTTATAAGATATTTTAAATGCAGTGCTGAAATAAAGTCATTGTCTTCTCATTTCATTTTGTGATTTTCTGGTATTGGTTTGAACCAACATGATTTAACCAACCGACCCCCCCCCCCCCACACACACACACACAGAGTTTAAAGAAATGCATACATATAGTGAACTGTAGGCCTTCAAACAAGGCTGAACATTACAATGTAAATCTTTTTCCTTTCTTTGGATTTTTTTAAAAAGCAAATGCTTTTAGTGTAAAGGGTTTATGAAAGGAGTGTTCAGCATTATTGATAGACCTTAAATTTTGTATTTAAAAAACAAAACCGACCAATTCAGGATGTGACATGATGTTTCCCCCTGTACTCAGGGCAAGTGATGTCACGCAAAATCTGATGTAAAATAGGGATTGTTGTCAGGAAAGATCAGGTAAACTCCAGGTGATTAAAACTAAATCTGGTTGATAAGAGAGCTTGTAAAAAAAAAAAAAAAAGGTTAGTATCCAGGCTAACCCTGCTCATCCCATCTCTACCACAACTTTGACCTCCAACAGGTTTCATGCAGTTTGTTGTTGCACACAGTGCGTTACACCTTTGTTCCCACCACTCTCTCTCTCTTTCTTCTGAATGCTGCGGCTTATTTGGCTCTGTTCTTGGTCGTTGTGGACTGTTTAAATGAAGGTTAGGGGATTTAACCGGGAGGAAGATGGGACATGAGAAAGAAGAAAAAATCATGAGAACGAGGCAGAAGAGAAATGTGAAAAAAAAATGTGGTGTATGTGGGTTGGTTTATGAGAGGATACCTAAAGTGATATTCTTGGTTTTTTAATATAAGTATTTAAGTTTCAATATATAAAATTGTATTTTTGTAAAATTAATTTTTAAATCTTTTTTTTTATCTGTAATCTTGTTTGAGAATTTCCTTTTGGGTAATAAGGATGATGATGTTAAAGCCAACAGACAACACCTGTAAAATTAAAAGCATATCTTTGTGCTTGATAACACAAGCCATAATTTCTATTCTTGCCCATAAAGCTACAAATTATATTATTTTAGATGCAAGTTACAAACCTGAAGGTGCAACATGTCCATACAACATGGTCTCTGAAGTGGTGTAGATTTCTTGTAAAGAAAGCCTCATACTCTTATCACTAAAGAAAGAGGATTTTTAGAAGTTTCAACTGTTGTATAAATCATATATTTAGTGGCGTAGAGAATCTTTGCTAACACTTGTTTTTAGCTATCAGGGAAATAGTTTGGATGATATGTGGCCAACCACAAAGGATTATACATTCATATTTTTTGCAGGTATTTTTTAATACCAAATGTGGTAAGTCTACAAGATAGGATGGTCATAAATTATTCTAGATAAGTTGATTGTAAATGACACAAAAAAATCTCAGAGCTACCCATGCCAGCACATTTGGCAAAAGATGTCTAAGATTAACTGCTATGAGGATTAGAATTTTAACATATTTTCTACTAAACCTTTAGTACTAAACAACTCCTAGGTTAAACTGGCTACAATGTATAGCCGAACTAATTCAAGAAAGTTCACATTACTAACAGGATAATAATAAAACCACATAATATCACTGATTCAGACATTCAATGATTCATTCATTGTGATCGCCTTTTTAAAAAAAATGAATGAAGCACTTTCAAACTCATAGCCTTTCAGACTAGGGCACTGAAATAAATATTTTGTACAAATGAGTTGTGATATCTCTATTATTTGCTAATAAATATTTTGTACAAATGAGTGGTGATTCTATTATTTGCTGAAATAGGCGACGTAAGTGAAGGGTTCCCATGGAAGGGGAAATAACGAGATCCGTCCTTTTTGTCCAGAGACTTCGAGTTACTGAACATTTGTTGTAGTCGAGATCGAGTTAAGAAATGACGGCCTTTGCTTTTGCGGGTCGGATAAGGTAATACGATCTGTTTTAATTATTTTCTGTACTTAACAGTAACTTGATTCAGAATCTTAGTACAATACTACCATCATTGCTATGCGGCAGTTTGACTCGGTGGACAGCGAATTCCGAAAAATTAAATATCCGGTTGCCTTGTACTACTACTTAGTACTTACAAAGTTACTAGTTAGTAGTAGTACTAATTAGTAGTAGGAGTACTGACACGCCACTATTGCTAGCTATTATTTTTAGGACAAGCCTAGAGAGCGTGAGGCTAAGTTTGTTTTGGTGTATATCAGTAGCAAAACGATATAAATAAATTGAGAAGCAAAGAACGCTCATTGTTTGACATATTGGTGATGGGTATCAAGCGTGCCCCCACCCCACCACTTCAAACTCTCAAGTTCAATGGCTGTTTCGTGCTAATCCTGTTTGCCAGTTTCATGTGCACACTGGGTATTTTTGGAAATCTCTCCTACTGTTTACTTTCAGAAGAATCCGTAGATGACTGTCCGTCATGCTAGGGATGGAGCCTAGCATAAAGTTTCAGAGTCGACTCATGTTCGGGGTACTGGCTGTCGGCCTGCTGTATTTCATCTTCTGCTTGTACTGTGAGTTTGCATTTAGTTCATGGACATGTGTACACGGATTGTCAAATTCATGTAATGTAGAAGGTAGATTTGTGACTGTCCAAAGACAAACTAGAGGCTGTTTCATGTCATTATGTGGCAACATAGTAAGTTAGAATGTGTTCATTTATATATTGTAATGTATCACAGAACAATTGTATAAAATTTATTTGGAAACTTCATAAATATTGTAATTTATGTATTAGCAATAAAGTACATGTAATAGAAAGCTTTTCTTTGTTGTGTCATATACCCACAAAAAATGTACAAGTATTAAAAAAATTTATATGCTGAAAAATCCAGATGTTGGACTGCAGAGTTACAGGGTACAGCTTAAGATTTTTTTTTTTGGGGGGGGTAATGTTGTTTCGGAGAAATCAGGAAAGACAGTTTTAGTTGTAAATAAGTGAATTCACTTTTCAGATGACAATAGATTACCCATGTTTACTGTTTACAAAAGACCACACCCATTTTACCATTAGAGAATGGCAGTAAAATGCATCTTTTTATGTTTTGTGAATGTAGATTCATCCAGAAGACTGCTTAGTAAAGAATGGAATGAGCGACCATCAAGGGTAAATAAAAAAAGACTGTATTATAATGCAAAATATTACCTGATTATAAGTTATAATACTTGAAAGTGGCTCAATTCTCATAAATGGTACTAAATAACTATAACAATGGAAAGTGAGCAATCTGTATGACAAACATAAACAGCATAGTTCAGTTTACTCAGTCATATAACCATGGTTTTTTTACTCCAAAATCCTGTCAGTTTTTAATTCAAGTATTAAATGTATTGAGATGTTGGTGCCAGATCATTTTGTTAGAGAACCACATTTTTTTTATCAGTGTATAGAAGAGCAGTTTTCTTTTAAATGGAAAGGAGATATTCTGACATTTCTATATTGCATTATGAGCAAGGGAAAGGGTTATAATATACTGATGTGAGATCCAGAGCTTGTGAAATTTCCATCGGTGCCTGTTGTTTCAGTTTTCAGCAGATCTCTGGGTTACAGATCCAGAGCTCCACCGAATTCATTCACGCCTGGAACAGCTGTCCAATAACTTGTCGCCAGAGGTCACAATCATCACAGCTTATTTCGATATTGGATCGCTGAATAAAGGAGGCATATTTGGCAAATACACCCCAGAGCGCTACAGACAGTGGATGTCTGTTTTTGGGAGGATCGACAATCCCGTCATAGTATTTTCAGACTCAGACGAAGTTATATCTATTTTCACAAGTATTAGGAAACACTTTTCTTCAAACAGGACGAAAACGTTTCTTGTGAATCGAGAAAGTTTGTGGGCATTCAAGTTGGCTCCAGAGATAAGGGAAGTGTTTTCACAGTCTGGTTACCCTCAGCATGATCCAAACACTGTGAACGAGAATTATTCCTGTGTGATGCATGCAAAGTTTGAACTGGTGAATTATGTCATTGTCAACTCGCTCTTCCATACTAAGTATCTGGCGTGGCTGGATATTGGACTATTCCGTGCAGTTGTCCACGAGAAACACATCTTTCCTCTGGCTGTCCCACCAGACTTTGACCCAGACAAAGTGGCCTACAGCGAACAAAAGGAGTTTGATCCTTCGTTGACACCCTTTCAGATAATTTCTGAGGACCGGGTATGGGTTGGTGGTGCGATGTTTCTGGGTCGACCTGAAGTACTGTACATTTACACCCAAGATTACATGAATGCAGTGCGAAAACTGCTAGCCAGGAAGATGATGAGCACTGACCAACAGGTGAAAGATCAATTGCTCTCTTGCTGCTTAGGTCAGCTGAGGTTCAATCAATGATTTTATGCTCTGTGAATTACTTTTCAAATTGCTAGCCACCATGCTCACATAGGTGTCAACCGTTACCATTATTGCTACATATAGGAAATTCAGTCTCTACAGTCACACTACTGCTTCTATATGGGCAGTGTCACTTTGTGGTGAAACTATTTAATTTTTCCTGTGCCACATTTATTACTATTTAGCTTTTGGGAGTGCACGAGACAGATGGCAAAATAAATGCATTTTCCCTACTGCTTGCATTTATGTTGAAGGTACAGCCTTTAAACAGATAACATTAGAAATTTTCATTTAGATACTTTTTAATGTGACATTGTCATTAGGCAACTTGCTGCTATGAATTTGTAGAATGTCTATATGTTCATGCAGTTTCAATATTGAAAATACTGTAGAATGGAAATTATCTGAATAGACATTGAAAATATAATGGTTGACACCTACGTGCTTGTAATGTCATTAAGCAAGCCATGTTTAATAAATGGAAAATGCACATTATATATAAAATGTTTGTGAGCAAGTGAGAAGAATAGAGAAAAATGGGAAAGTTTACGAAACCAGATTGTAAGAAAATGATTGTTAAAACCAACCTCCCCAACTGCTTGCATCTGATGATCTGTTTTGCCCTCTGTAGGTGATCTACATCATGTACCAGCCCAGCTTTGACTTTCGTCCTCGTGTTGAGATCCAGGTCTACACGACCCACAGTGAAGATGATTGGTTCTACCTTGGCTATATCATTAAGGATGCTTGGGATATCAGTCTTCGTGGAGCTGAACCTGTTGTCAAATTTCTCCACTCTTTGCTAAACTGAACTGTTTTAAAATCTTCCTTTCCTTAGAAGGTTTATATGCCACTTTGTCTTCCTTGTTCTTATGTTTTATATGCAACTTTTTTTTTGTTGGAAATTTTACTTAAATGTATTTGCATTTGATCTAATTTAAGTCATAGTTTCCCATGATGTGATGCATATGATTACTTACTGACTGCAATGATGAAATATTTTATCTTTATTTTATTTTGGATGCTACTTCCCTGTAGATGTGCTTGAAATTGAGATTTTTCTGTTTTTGGATCATGCATTTGAATTGTATCAGGCTCAGAATGTCTTTAAGCTGTGGCCAGAATACATCTGGAGATGTTTTTATTGGCATATATGCCTTTTGCTAAACAGATCATTCGTCTTAGCATTTATGTAGTATTCGTAGTCTTGCAGACCTGACAAACCCTTCTTCTTATCAGTGGTAGCGTGCATCGAAAGATGGGCAACGTTTCTGGAGTCGAACCCTCTTCACCCAAGTTGGCATTAATCATATTTTAAATGTTAAATTGTTCTTCGTAAGGACTTTACAGACTTAATATATTTTGTATGTTTTTAATTATCATTCATTCCTTAGACCAAGTACCAGTTTCACAGTTTTCAGGGGTCGGAGGAAATGCAGGAAATCTTTATGTAGTTTGGATTTACATGACTTTAATACGAAATATCGGCTTACAATTTATCTGAGCGATGGTCAGATAAGGGCCTCTAGTCTAATGTGTTCCATGGTGAGAGTTCTTGTTACCACTCCCATCCCCTCCCCCCCCCCTTTTTTTTTGAAGAAACAGAAAACACCCTGAATGGACTCTATCAAGGAAAAAAAGTACAGTATATTTGTAACTGTACCACACATTATTTTAATTAGTTGTCCTAAATTAAAGCGAACATCAATCATTTACTGGAAGTTAACCTCAAACAAGTCTGCATTGTCAATCTCAAAACAAGGTGGGCTATCATTATGTTGGGGTTAAAGGAGGAAATCAGACGTCAGAGGAGATGTGATTTTTGAGGCAAAAAGTCAATAACTGTAATACTTGAAGCGCAGGGGGATACTTCTTTAAAATCAGCAGTGGTTCTAGTTGTTATTACTCCAAAAGAGTCAGCTCTGATTATTGTTTCCCAATTCAGTAAGTCATAGGGCATACACACTCGTTTAAAGAACTGTGATACAAGCTTCTTAAATAGTGGATGTCAGCTTTGTAGCTGTACCTGTAACTTCATTTTTGGGTTGGATTTTACTGTGGAGTTTGGTCAATGCTACCTCCATTCATTTAAATGACTTTTTTTTCAAAAAAATGATTTGGGCAGCACAGCTTAACAGAAGTGTCGTGCAAGTCTGTTAAATCCCAACGAAATCTTTTTCTCATTTTACAGTTTAGTGCTAAACACAGGGTTTAAAAAAATCGACATGCCCCAATCCAACTTCACATGCCCGACCTGCACCCATTCCCCCCATACCCCGAAAAAACCCCACCATGCACTTATGTAAACTCTGCAGCTAGAGAAATGATGAAACTTGATGTCGATTGTTGGTTGGTCGTCATGTGCCCAGCATTACTTGGTTACAATCATAAGCTGATGTGATGGTGCAGAATTCAGATAAAAAAATCAGAAGATAATCAAAGTTCTTCTTTGCATAGAATTTAGAGTTGACATCAAAGGACAGCAGTTGTCAAGAGATTTTTGTTCTCTGGAGACATCACTCCAGGCAGTATTTCTGCCAGCAGTGGTTCTAGTTATTACTCCAAAAAAAGTCAGCTCTGTTTCCCAATTCAGTAAGTCATAGGGCATACACACTCGTTTAAAGAACTGTGATATAAGCTTCTTAAATAGTGGATGTCAGCTTTGTAGCTGTACCTGTAACTTCATTTTTGGGTTGGATTTTACTGTGGAGTTTGGTCAATGCTACCTCCATTCATTTAAATGACTTTTTTTCAAAAAATGATTTGGGCAGCACAGCTTAACAGAAGTGTCATGCAAGTCTGTTCAATCCCAACGAAATCTTTTTCTCATTTTGCAGTTTAGTGCTAAACACGGGGGTTTAAAAAAATCGACTTGCCCCAATCCAACTTCACATGCCCAACCTGCACCCATTCCCCCCATACCCTCCAAAATAACCCACCATGCACTTATGTAAACTCTGCAGCTAGAGAAATGATGAAACTTGATGTCGATTGTTGGTTGGTCATCATGTGCCCAGCATTACTTGGTTAGAATCATAAGCTGATGTGATGGTGCAGAATTCAGATCAAAAATCAGAAGATAATCAAAGTGAAATTGTTTACAACAAGTATTAATCTGCATAGAATTTAGAGTTGACATCAAAGGACAGCAGTTGTCAAGAGATTTTTGTTTTCTGGAGACATCACTCCAGGCACTATTTCTGCTTTAAGTTGCCATCCACCTTAGTTGATCACTGTTGTAATGTGTTCAATCTGTGGGGGTTTTTTTTAAAGCAAAGAGTACTTCAGGACATGGAACTTGACCATCATGTTAGTTGTACACAAGCATAAGTTCATGCTGAAATTAACAGTGCATATAGCTGATTGCTGAAGTAGATCCTTCCTCATAAGATGAACAATCTACAGCTGGTGAATGAAAGTTTCAGTCTTCCTAAGCTAAAATTTACCATCTCATATTTCGAAGCATCATAGGGTTGATTTTGCCTCAGCATTTAGTTTTAATTAGCCATGGAAGTATCAAGTCTTTCGACAGTTTCATTATACAAAGTATTTCAGTTTAAAGGCAATTCCTGGATCTGCTGTGTACTTCGGTGTATTTTTTCTTCTTCTCTTCATCCTTGGTGCATGCTAGCTAGCAAATACAGGGAATTTTTAATTTGTGCAACCCATGCGTTGGTACCATCATATTCTGACTGTAGTTGCATTTGTACAGCTGCAGATTGTGAAAAAGCGTAGTGTGATTTTTATGTATAGTAAAAGTCATGCAAATGATCCATCTGTTGTTTTTGTTTGCGTGTGTGTGTGCGTGTTTTTGTGTGTGTGTGTGTGCATACATACTCTACACTTTTAAAGCTTAATAGGGTTGGAAGTTCTGAAAGCGTGTGCCAATACACACACACACACACAAATTCATTTAAGATTTGGCATGCATCATTTCGAACTGCAAAAAATGCACCATGCTTTCACCTCTTGAAGGCCTGCCAGGGAAATGCAGTTTGGTACATTTGAGGGTCAAGTTTAATGAGTATGTCAAATACAGTGTAATGTTGGTTTTACTTAAAACACAAAAAAGAATTATGGGAAAGAATCACTTTTAAGAATATGTTTTGTGCAACTATATGGGTGGTCCTCGGCTTATCAAGTAGTTTTCTGGGATGGGGGAGGGGGTATTTTTTGGTCATGGTGCACTTTTTTCAAGGTTAGTTTTTCTATGTGGTGCACAGCTTGTCTAACCCAGTATAAGACTGCATAATCTGAAAGGCTTGGAGTGCACCTTCATGCCAGACTGCAGTCTCCTCTGGGCAGCTTGCCCTATGTGTACCCTTTCACAAACGATTCAAAATGAATGTAACTGCTCTTCAGTAAAAGCAAGGTCTAAAAAAAGCACATTTAAATAAACAACATTTACATCATTCAAACATTTTATTGACAAGTCTTTTATACATATTTACTTCACAAATGACACTTTCAGCCACTCAGTTTTAAATTGCACACATCAAGACACTCTAGTAGCAATGACACAAAGCAATCTCAAGACAGTCAAATATTTAATCAGCATGTGCACCAGACCCGTTTGCTTCACTCTTTATCTTGCTACCTCATTCTGTTGTGTCCACATGCAAATGATCCCAGAATCAGAATGTGGCGGGAGACTGCTTCTTAACTTGTTCCCCACCATCTACTGACAACTGTTGCGTACACATAGAGAGGCATAGATTTCGGTATATTTAAAATAAAAGCTGCTTGCAAACTACCACACATGCACTGTGCACGCCTACACGGTTTTGTCACATGTAAGAAGGCCATGACTTACCCTGTGGTGTCCGTCTTTACAAATAAGGGGGAAAATCCATGATAAAAACACAGTTCCGAGGCAGTCTGAAAAAAAAATTTAAGAAAATAAATCCTACCTAAAATCCATCCACTGCGAATTCTGTGTAAAAGGCTGCTTTGAAAAGGGTATCCAACAATATGGCGAGCGCCATTGTCCCACACTTTTGCCAAATAGGGCGATCATTGCAAATGCTTTGTTTCTCCATAACATCGTCTCTTGTGGTCTAACGGAGATGACTAAAGAAGTGGTTCATGGGTCTGAAAATACAAGTTACTTCCCTTTCCACTGAACCAACTTATGCTGAGCCTTTTCAAAAGTTGCCATAAAACACTCTCCAGTATATGGTCAGCATCTGCCAGTATACTGCTTAAGGGTGGTTTAGATGCTTTAAAATTTTCGTGGTTTCAAGGCAAATAAAGCACTGACTGAAAGCGTCAGTGTTAACACACCTCATGATTACATAGTCGCCTTGACCCCCACAGCTGAGATCGTTTGACCGTTTGTCCCGATGTTCGTGATAGTGGCTGGCACAGTTTCAAGTTAAGGTTTCGAAAAATAGAAATCCCTTCCATCCACCTAAAACCTTGACTAGGACTGCCTCAGAGCTGGATCAAGACTTGAAAAGCATTTTAAAGTATCAACTCTGATGCTTGTAAACTGGCCCTTAGGGGCATGTCGGGAACAAGTTAAAGGTTTGGAACAAAGAGGAACTTGAGAAGATGCACTCCACCATCCCACCATACAAGAAAATGTGTTCTCCATCACCACATACATTCTGGATGTATTGTCCATGAAATTCTGCTATCACTATCACACAGACTGGTAAGTTTTCTGAACTAGAGCTTTTTCCCAGTCACAGTCACACCAAACACACTTGAAGACTACTGAAATAGTTATCACATTCATACATTACTGGCCAGTCCTTAACTGCAGATAAAGTTTTCAGCACCTTCCCTTCTTTTGTCCCCCCCCCCCCCACTTCCTTCCACTCTTCTTTAAGCAGTAGCAATAAAGAAATCTTTCTCAAGCATGTTTCTGTGCTACTGTTCTGGTTTCCTTCAGCTGTCAAGACGACAATCATCCTTCAATGGTTATCATTTTGTCTCTCATATGACACACTTGGGCCCTTGGTCCACTATAGTGTCCTTTAAGGTGCTGAGTGAGCAGTACGTTTCACAGCAAAATTCAAGGGGTAATCATGTAAAGTCTACATGATCGAAAATTGTTGCATATTTTGGTGTCAATTCTAAGCCTGCCATTGGTCCAACACTGCTCAACCATGTGATCAAGTAATACCTTGGAAGAAGAACAACGCTGTTCAGTTTATGCAGCTTTGAACACTTTCTTTGAAAGGTACATTATGCAAATAAGGAACATATACAAAATAGTCTTTGAAAAAAAAAGGCATCTGCATCCTTTAGTATTACATTAACAAGCAACTACAGAATGAACCAGGCTAACAAAATGCATGGGTGCTACTGCAAAATTTTCAAAAACCTGAAACCGGTTGTAAGGCACCT
The DNA here is from genome assembly GCA_004794575.1 of Lanistes nyassanus. Classification (NCBI taxonomy): domain Eukaryota; kingdom Metazoa; phylum Mollusca; class Gastropoda; order Architaenioglossa; family Ampullariidae; genus Lanistes; species Lanistes nyassanus. Next base: position 212,877 of record SMGT01008022.1, read on the forward strand.
GGTGGGGTAAACCCCCACGAAGCTCAACACCCTTGGAGAATTTTTTTATAAAGGCCTCCAGCGACAGATGAATGTGTAATATTTGAGTGGCACACGTGAAGAGAAGTTTGGGTGAAACTTTTCCCAGAATATAAATTCTGAACTGTATACAGGCATAACTTGAGTATCTTAAGTATCAGCTAATGTTTTGGCTGGGGTACTATCTCTAAGGTTGGTGTGTGCTAGTCTGCCAGTTACATTAGACATGCTCCTGTCAAAATTTTGTCACAATATTGGTTTTTTCATGAAATGAGAACTTTATACATTTCAATTCGTGTTTATTTTAATGAACTACTACATTGACCTTGATGCCTTATGTGAAGTTTGAAACCAAAATAGAGCACCAATAATTAATATGAACAGATTTTTAAAATGAAAAACAAAGTGTTCTCTTTACATTGTGTGTTTAAAAATATCATGATCCTACACTGATCAGCTATCACTAAAATAAAATGTTGCGAGTTTTGCCTAACATCCTGCACCACTAGCAAAGATTTTACTAGAGTTTGTGGAAGGTTCAGAGGCCGAGGTACGCAGTGGTGGTTGATGGATGGGAAAAGCAGTAGTCTACAGCATTGCTGTGCCCGAGACTAGTACTTGCCACATTTGCTGATCCATGAATGAATACAATTTTCTAGACTTGGTGGAATCGCAATATCTGGAGGCAGTTTTCACAAGTGCCATTCCTATGATGTGCACTAACACAACGCCATCATACCGCATGCACCACTGCGGAAGAAATTTGCTACTGTGGCTATAGTATCGCATGTGATGTTGTGGAGATTTTTTACAAATTTTTAAACCAGGTGGTTTGTCAGCAAGGGATGTAACTGGTGTTTTCTTCCAGCAGAATCATTTTTCTATCGAGTTCCTTCCCTTACATCACACAATACATGACTTTTCTAAACTGTGTTTGCGAGACAATACAATATTGTTTAGGAGTTAGTGAGGCAATCGCGAGCGCCATTCTGCAGCATTCATTTAGATACATTTTTCAATGCAGTGTTTTACACAGAATTCACACTGGATGGATTTCAGGTAGGATTCATTCTATAGTTTTTAAATTTTTCTTCCAGCCTGCATTGCAAATATGCTTTAATCGGCGATAGATTTTTTTCTACACTTTTTACAAGATACATAAAGACAACAGGGAGGTCATGGTGGAAGAAATCGAGTAGGTGCTTACAGTGCATACAGTGACTACGTCTAACACCAAATAGTAAGTACTAATCAACAGTTTTTCAGTCCGATTCTACAAAGAACCAATGAGGACAAAGCGCTATAAATCTTCGAATGACAACCCCAACAAAGTACTGGCAGCACTAGACACAACCGTATGCCGACATATGCGACCAAGGGAGCCAACCGTACTCAAACACGTAGCAAAAGAGAGTCAAAAGTAAGGAACGTGGCAGATCTTCCTTACTTTCGACTCTCTCTTTGCTACGTGTTTGGGTACGGTTGGCTCCCTTGGTCGCATATGTCGGCACACGGTTGTGTCTAGTGCTGCCAGTACTTTGTTGGGGTTGTCATACGATTCTACAATTATTTTGATGTTCAAAAATTGATCTTTTGAAATATGTAAAGTAGATTACAATACTTGTGGTAGTTTTCAAGCAGCATTTATTTCAAACGTGCCAAAATCAGTGTCCCCCTGCGATTGCAGGGGTAGTAACACTCTGAAAACCTATGTTGTCAATGAGTTAAATCAATCCCCAGATGGTAAATTCCCACCCTTGAGAACTTTCAGAATTTCCACACTAACCTTAATCAGCAAGGAAAACCTTCATACCTCCAGTGCAGAAGAACATAAACTGAACGCGTTGAAAACTTGGATCAGAAATCACACCAAACTGGAAATTAGCCGTCGGATGAAATCATACCTTGAAAAATCTCAAATTTTCCGGGGCAGCCATTTACAAAAACCAGAATTCTTGCCCACAACCGGCACAGTAGCACCCATGAAATCATGCATAAGCTCTGTAAACAGCAAATTTCTATTCCTCCTAAACTTCTCATCTTATAATCAATATTTGTTGGCAAGTGGTATGCTAAAAGTTTCTGGTTAGGTTCATCTTTTTCGAGAATCAAACTAAGGCGAGAACTTGTAGAGTGTAGGTGCCTAAGGACATTCTAAATTATTATTATTGCTGTGTCTGTGTGTGGGTCCATGGGTCTGCTTGCTGCTCAGTCCAACAGCTATCACGCTAAAAGTAAATCTCCAAGGATTTTAAATGGTGTAGGCATTATGAAATCATCCCTGCCTCAAACTAAAAGGTGTACTGGGCATTTAGGTGGTCTTTCATTGACAAATGTTTGTTGGATTGAAAGTCAACCTCCCAGCAAAAATGGAGATAGACAATGTCAACATCTTTTCAACCACAGTGGTTTCTCTTAAAACTGCAGCTGCAGTTTGGCCATTTGTGATTAATTTACCCCAAGACCAAATAATAGTGTTATATTTTACCTATTCTGCCTACCTATGCCTTACCTTTTGTCTTCCGCTTGTGGTACTTGGGACATAAGTGTGGCCGTGTGACATGGGTGAAGCATTAAGTAGGGACAGCCCAGCAAGGGATGCTCCTGTTCAAAGACCACCAGTGCAATGCAGAACTGACATCTAATTGTAATTTTCCAACCATGTCACAATCTCTACTGAAGGCACTGAGGATTATCAATTACTGTGGCAGCAATTTTGTTTCACTTGACTTAGTTTACACAAACAGGGTGCACTAATATACTTTTAACAGAGCTCAAATACGATCATTTGCAGCATACAGTAAGCAATTATCTGGTCTTGGCATGCTCCTGAAAGTTTAACTTTCATGCACACTGTAGCAAGTCAAGTGACAAAGGCTTCTGATGCCCAGACTTGCTGACCTGCTGAGTAAGTGTGGCCCATTTGTGTTCCTGCATTCTATGGGAGTGCTCTTGGGGAACTCTCTTCCACAGCTCATCCAGTTCCAATCTACGTCCATCTGTTAGATAATACAAGTTGTACTACGTCTTACTCTGAGTAACCTAACAAGTAACATCCTTTTCAACATCATAATGCTACTGTCGCAGCCACATTCACACAGATGCGCCCCCCCCCCCCCCC